>JAJOZX010002313.1:362500-680000 GCA_023014485.1 Bathynomus jamesi | reverse complement strand
ATTGAAAAATAAAATTGTAAGGGAAACAACAGACAAAAACAAATTTTTTACCAAAGATTTAACAACCTGCCCTTTTTGTTTAAATCCATTCTGAAGGAATTCAGAGCAACGGGATCAAGTTGAAACAGACCTTTACTCATGTTAAGGTTATTTGTAAGTTGAATTATAGCCGACTCAAGAATATTTCTATTAACAATGTTGCTAGAGTGAAACAAAACTGAAACATTATTCCAATCAATACAATGGGATAACTCTGACAAATGGACAAAAAGGGCACTGGACAACTGTCCCGTTCTAACGGAATATTGATGCTGTTTTACACGCGTTTGCAAATCCTTTCCCGTCTGACCTATGTAAAAGGAATCACATTGCTTACACCCAATTTTATAGATAATGCCTAAATTATTGGTAGGGCTATTTTTTACTATGATGTTTTTCACAATATTGTTATATGAAAAAACTACACTGATATCCAAAAGTTTAAGTACATTAGCAATGCCTAAGAAGCCCGGGAAAAATGGAAGTACTAAAATATTCTTTGACAAGGTGCGAGTGTTATTATTCACACGATAGAAGGTTCGTTTAGCCTTATTAAGACAAGATTCCATGAACGCAGATGGGTAACACAACTCACTTCCAATACCGTTGATATTTTCCAATTCGGCATCGATGTATTCCGGACTGGCGATCCTAAGAGCGCGGAGAAACATTGAGGAAAATATGGCCTTTTTAATAGGGGTGTCATGTCCAGAGTAAAAGTGTACGTAGGACAAATTGTTTGTTTTTTTCCGATAGATACTAAACTTAAAACCCGGGCTATCCCTATGAACACGCACATCCAAAAACGGGATTGAGTTGTCTTGTTCCACTTCTAAAGTAAATTTAATGGAGGGGACTTGGTCATTTAACTGAAGGAGGAAGTCATCCAGGTCACGATTCATGGGCCAGATACACAAAATATCGTCGACGTACCGCAACCAAGGGATGCCAACCCCCAGGATTCTCGGAATGTAAGTAATTTCAAAAAACTCCATATAAATATTGGAGAGAAGGGGCGACAAAGGGTTGCCCATGGCCATCCCAAAAACTTGTTGATAATGCTCGCCATTGAAAGTGAATTTACAATCCTTGATACAAAGCTTAATAAGCTCCAAAACAGTGTGTGCAGGTAATGGTAAATCATAATTATGTAATTCTCTGGCGAGAAAGTCAAGCATATCATCAATCGGCACTTTTGTGAACAATGAACAAACGTCGAAACTGATCAATCTATCGTTGGTATTAATGCGAACATTATTCAATTTTTCAGTGAGATCCATGGAATTTTTTACGTGTGAATCAGAGACAGTTCCAAGAATGGGGGACAAAACATTAACAAGCCATTTGGAGAGTTTATAGGTAATAGAGCCCACCGAGCTAATAATAGGGCGCATAGGGTTACCCGGTTTGTGGGTTTTAATAAGACCATAAAGATAAGGCAGAGCAGGTGAAGTGGACAAAAAAAGGGGAATTAAATCCTTATGATCTTTGAGAATGCGTTTCAAGCCACTATTGAATGATTTGATGACATCATCCTGTGGGTTCTTCCTAAGTTTCACGTATGTGGCGGGGTCCTGAAGCAGCTCATTCATCTTTCCAATGTAATCCACTTTGTCCATAATGACTAAGGTGTTAGCCTTGTCTGCTTTAGTAATATGGAGCTCACTATCTTTTTTTAATTGTGAAAGGCTATTGCGGAAACGTTTAGGAAAGTTATCTTCGTAAGAAATATTCGCAGCACCATAGACCAGGCCTTTAACTATGTTAACTAAAAACTGAGGAAGGTTACACTGTTTTTCAAAACGAGCAAGACTATGACAAATTTGTAAAGCAGTAGGTTTTTTAACAATATAAAAGGACATACCAAATCCAAGGGCACTTTTTGCATCGTCACTAATGTTTTTCGAAGAAAGGTTCAAAACACACTTTGAGCTTGCTTTTTTACTCCACTGACTATTTCGAATGAGACTTTTAATTTTGCGATCCAAAATGTTTCGAAGTGAAGAAGTTCTCCGACGCAACTCGTTGTAAATTTCATCAAACAAAGGTTGGATCCACGGTTGGGGAATAACAGTCAAAACATTACGTTTGGCAATGCCTAAATTTTTGAAGGTGGACCACTCATTTTGTCTGGTGACTTCAATATGTTTCTTTAAAATTACTCTGCTAAAGTTGTTGAACGGATGGTCGTCCATTTCTCTGAGGCGAATCGGAAGGAGGGACTTGGGAAGGACCTGCTCCTCCAGACAATTAGTAAGAAACTTCCGTCGGATCCGAATTGCATGCCCCTTCATTAATGTAGAAGCAAACACCGACACAAACGGGGACAATAGAGGGAACAGCAAGGCGAAGGAACGCGTGGTGTTCATTATATGAAAAATTATTTCACGAAAGTGACACGTGAAAAGTATTTATGATGAATAAAACCACGAAGGAAAAAAGAAACACAAAGGGGTGCTCAAGCGCTTTCGTCTAATGACATCCTCAGGAACACTGGAGTGAAAGGACAGATCAAGGCAATATATAGGTTACAAAAATAAACATACATACATACATATTCACATATATATATACATATATATATATATATATATATATATATATATACATATATATAGTAAGCATAGAAAAAAATTGTGGGAGGAGCCAACATTTATATGGTCACAAAAAATAAAGAAATAAAAATAAATATAAATATAAATTGAGAAAAAATTAATTACAAAATAGTGCCTTAGTGATATATATGTCACAGCCTAAATAATCATAAAGAAATAAACAGGCAAATAAAAAAAAAAAAATACCATAATATATATATATATATATATATATATATATATATATTATATAAAGACACTTTTAGCACTTTGGCCGACCTTCAATATAAATTCAAATGGCTTTTTTATGGAACAGGTCACAAAAGAATAAAGAAATAAAAATAAATATAAATATTGTAAGTGGAGTCTACCAATTCAAGCTCAAGAGGGAAGTTTTACAATCGATTTAATAGATGCTGCCAAATTGATATATATGTCACAAAAAAAAAAAATTATTAAAAAAATAAAAATAATAATAATAAATTGAAAGATAAATTTTAAGAGAGGCACACCAATTTATAAGGGAAAAAATTACCACATATGCATATTATAGTCACAAACGAATAAAAAAGTACAAGTAAATATAAATTGGAAAACAAAATGATGCCTAGATGATATATAAAGAACAATAAAATATATATACAACATATATACGGTATATATACGAAATATAAACGCAATATATACAGAATATATATATATATATATATGCATAAGGGAAAAAAAATTACCAAATTTGTTTTTATAATTATTGTCTGAGAAAACGGTAGGTCGCAAAAGAATAAAGAAATAAAAATAAATATAAATTGAAAAAATTACAAATAATACACGTACACATGTATACCCACATAACCAAATATATATACATATACACACATATATACAAACACACACACACACACACACACATATATATATATATATATATATATATACAAGCTTGACCTTCACGAAATGAGAAATCATCCCGCAGAACCTTTGTGAGGTTGTAAGGTAAGGTACATACACATATACATACATATATATATATATATTTAACTACATACATACATATACACACATACATACATACATCTTTATATATATGTATATATATATATGTATATATATATATATGTATGTATATTTATGGGTTTTTTTTCTTTCATTTGCCTGTTTATTTCTTTATGATTATTTAGGCTGTGACATATATATCACTAAGGCACTATTTTGTAATTAATTTTTTCTCAATTTATATTTATTTATTTCTTTATTTTTTTGTGACCATATAAATGTTGGCTCCTCCCACAATTTTTTTCTATGCTTACTATATATATGTATATATATATTATATGTATAATATGTGAATATGTATGTATGTATGTTTATTTTTGTAACCTATATATTGCCTTGATCTGTCCTTTCACTCCAGTGTTCCTGAGGATGTCATTAGACGAAAGCGCTTGAGCACCCCTTTGTGTTTCTTTTTTCCTTCGTGGTTTTATTCATCATAAATACTTTTCACGTGTCACTTTCGTGAAATAATTTTTCATATATATATATATATATATAATAATATATACTGTATATATGTATATATATATATATATGAATATGTATGTATGTTTGTTTATTTTTGTAACCTATATATTGCCTTGATCTGTCCTTTCACTCCAGTGTTCCTGAGGATGTCATTAGACGAAAGCGCTTGAGCACCCCTTTGTGTTTCTTTTTCCTTCGTGGTTTATTCATCATAAATATTTTTCACGTGTCACTTTCGTGAAATAATTTTTATTATATATAATATATATATATATATATATATATATGTGTACAGGGTGGGCCGTAAGTTTCCATACATAGGAAAATAAACATTTTGTTATGGACAACCATTTTTATTTATATATGCTCTACATGGTTGCCATTGTTTTGAAAACACATTTCAATACGTGTTCCCCACTGTTGATGAACACGCATTAGCACAGTTGACGTTATGCTTGTAATGGCGTTGGTGATACGTTCCTTTAGATTATTTATGTCTCGTATCTTTTCCTGATACACCATGGCCTTCAAGTGCCCCCAAAGATAGAAATCAAGGGGGGTGAGATCTGGGGATCTGGGAGGCCACTCCACAGGACCACGCCGACCAATCCAAGCATCCGGAAACTGCTGCTGATCCAAATACCGACGCACGTGAAGACCATAATGAGGTGGAGCTCCATCTTGCTGGAAGTAAATTGGGAAGTTACCTTCCTCGTTTAGCAGGGATGGGAAAATCTCTTCTTGCAACATGTTAAGATACCTTTCGGCATTAAGATTTCCACTGACAAAAATTGGTCCAATAATTCTGTCACCCGATATCCCGGCCCACACCATCACTTTACCGGCACCTTGATCTTCGTCGGACTCAGCCAGTTAGGGTTAGCATTACTCCAATAACGTATGTTTTTGCCGATTAACCTCTCCATTGACGTAAAAATTTGCTTCATCAGTAAACAAGATCTTACGTCAAACGCATATTCTTAGGGTATCTGAAACATAAAAACAAACGTTTAATTTTTCCTATGTATGGAAACTTACGGCCCACCCTGTATATATATATATATACTTCTTATTTATTTACTTCTTTTATATCTGTTACAGAAGGTTTAATGAACGTACCCACTACCCAGTTTGACTTGTGCATTTATTTAAAGCATGATAGGTGCTCATTACACTTACGGAACATCAGCATGCTCAGAAGATCTGCTGAAGTTCGACTTCTGTGAGGCCTCATTATTATGCCTCCATGGCTAAATACACACTCAATTGGAGCACTAGAGGCAGGCACTGTTAAAACAGTCATGGCAATATTGGCCAGTGATGGGAATTTATCCCTTTTCTGGTGCCAAAACTTTATTGGAGAGCAGTTGTCTAAAATATGAGATTCATCGATCTCTAAGAGGTACCGCGGCAACTGTTCCCTGCGGTTCAAAATCTTCCCAGTTTCAACGTTCTTCTGCTTGGACCGATAGCTTTGATATTTTGCCATTAGTCTCGGAACTTTGGTTTGACTGTTTTATTTCGTCATCGCTGCTGTGAGAATGAGCGCTGTCTCTCTGTATCTGCTCATTCTCCGTGCTTGAGTTTCCTTTATAGCATTTTTCCAACACCATTTCTATGAAAAATAAATTGACATATTGGTACTATAAACAGAGGCATGACAATTAGCATAAGGTCTAAATAATATATATTATATATATATATATGACATTAATTCAACATCCACTCAGCCCAAAGAGATCTATAATGAATTTTAATGATAAAAAATATACCGGTGTAATGAATTCTGTGATAATTTCAAAAATTTATAATGAAATTATAACATACCTTTTATTTCCTCTTTAAGTTCTACTTTAATATCTTTACCAGCTCGTACTTCATGTCCACCCACTTATATATATAATTCTCTATTTAGTGTTTCCATTTTCAATAAAATTAATCTGACGGGGGAGGGGGGGGGGCAAAAAATTTGTAGCGCTAACCTAACCCCCCCCCCCAGCAAGACAAACGTGGCGACTGATTAGTGAATACCTAGAGTCCCTTACTTTTACAAACTTTCATAAACATTCTGAATTGTCTGTTCAACCAAGCCACCATCATGAGTATGCCAATAACATGTATTTTTCATTACGGTCTCGAGAGGTCTCGGGGAGAAAACCGAGACCGCGTCTGTCGAGACCGAGATCGAGATCGCAAATTGGGTCTCGAGATCGGTCTCGAGACCGAGACCGATCTCGAGACCTACATCACTATATATATATTATATATATAGATATATATATATAATATATATTATATTGGAACCTACTTAAATTGACTACTATCGGAACGAAACAAAAGTAGTGGTCACTTTAAGCAGGTGATTACTTTACAAAAAACTTTCTATTTCTTCGAAGAGAGCTGATAACAAACGTGGTTCAACTCTAAAAATGATATTATTATTTCGGTGTATTTTTATATTGAAACTTATTCATTTTAATTTTATTTATTTAAGTGCAGAAACCGTTTTTCAGAAGTTGTAAGTAAGTCATGACAGGATCAAGTTGTAAGACCATTGCGTTTTATTAACATCGTATGGTCACTATACTGAAAAAAATTTACATTATAAATATAAAATTTTTGCTGGACCATAGAAAAAGTGGTCACTATCCAAAGTTTTTTATTAAAGTAGTTGATTGGGTCGTTTAACCACGTTCACAACATTTAAGAACGTATGACGGACGAGACGTACGAATTTAGTTGGAATCCAAACCACGGGTCGTTACGTGAAATCGTCGCACGAATGAAAATGGTGCGGGTTCACTCGCATTTGTAAACAGAACTGCGAAGTAGTAGTCGCGTTTAGGAAGAAATTTTAGAATACTTCATGGTGGAGTCTGCGGAACACCCGTATAGAGACGGACCATTTATTTTTCAACATGACCTCGCTCACGCGTCTCGTACAACATCCGCGATGTTTGATGCTCATCAAACTGAAGTACAACCATGGCCACCGAATTCTCCGATCTTAATCCGATAGAAAATCTTTGAAATATTACTAAGAAGGAGGTCCAAAAGCGTAAACCAGGAACACTAAATGAACTGAAGAGGCGCTTGATGACAACCTGTCGATCGATAACTGCGGAAGAATGCGAAAGGTTTGTCGATTCGATGCCACGTCGATTGTAGGCCGTAATCAGGGCCGAGGGTGGACCAACTACTGTAAATACAAAGGGGCAGAGTTAAAAAGACACTGATAGAGGTTTAATATATTGCCACAACTCGATAAACATAAGGAATTTATTCTACTTTTTTCCAACACCTGACAACATATTTTAATATTTTGGTATGTCGCCATACATTAACTTTTCGCTATTTCATTAATCAGGTTTTCGCTATATTTTAATTTTTTTTCAAAACTGGCGCGCGCGCACACACATACATGTCTTTTTATCATAATGACGTCACAGATACTCGATATTCCTCAAAGGTTATAACTTAAAGATATTATCAAAGTCATGAGCGCATTTAAGGCAGTATTCTATTTGTTTGGTCCGAAGTTATATATATATATATATATATATATATAGTAACCACACAGACAACACTGAAAAATAGGAAAGGTAAAATGTGTAGTGTTGGCAAACTAAAGGCCAGACGAGGGACACCAACTCTGGAGGAAAATTGGTTTGTTGTGAGAGGGCCAACACTTTCTAACCCGCTTTCGAAGCGCATCAGGCACATCACATCACTCGTGTCGAAGTTGAAGTCTTCAAAAGAACGCTAGACGTTTGGCTCAGGACGGTACCCGTTGTGTTTGGCTATGTGCGATGGAGATCGCAAAAGAGCAACTCTCTCCTTCACCAGGCCAGGCCTAGAAGTGGGCACACCATCCTGACCTTCGTGTGAAGAGAGACCGACGCACGGAACTACTAACAGGTTACTATATATAATATATATATATATATATATATAATATATATATATATATGTTATATTAGAGAGAGAGAGAGAACGAACTTTATTGACAGAAGAGAAAGTAACTTTCAAAGTACATCTGATGATAATAATAATAATAATAATAACAAAAATAGGACTAAAACTAAAAATAGAAGTAATGAAAATACGAATGTTGATGTTTCGTCGAGCTACGGACTAAAATTTTTGTATCATGAAGGCAAAAATTTAGAAACCCTAAAGCCGGACTCATGAATAGCTCCGAGAATTGGATAGTCAGAGTTTTGAATTCTTTGCATTAGACTGTATCGAGGGCGTCTCATTACCTCCAGGAGGCTCGATCCATTGTGGTTACCGAATATTGGCGAAGCTGAGCTCCTTCGTGGTAACTTACGCGGGAGTCTTTAGATCGGTTATTATGAAAATTTAGTATAAAGCAAATTTTGAGTTGTTCCGAAGCCTTTTTTCTGGTTACCCCAAAGTTGGTGGCCACAAATATTTGTCTTAGTTTCGTTCGTACAGAATCTGATGAAGTGCCTCATAATCACGTTTGGTTTAGCATAGAAATTTCCACGTTGTTTTCTTATGCCTTGAGTCGTCACCGAACGAGATGGTGTTAACTGGACTCAAATTCCTCAACTTGCTTTACTGGTTCGCCTTTCGGAAATTACAAAGCGCAATGTCTTAACCCCTACACTACCCACGGTACCTATTTATCTACCAACCAATTTATTTGTATGGAAGGATAAATAGCTGGGTGAAATGAGCGCTACCTACCGGCGTCGTCGGGAATCGAACTCGGGATCGGTGGATTTGTAGACATCGATGCTTACCACACTACCACCGAGGGATTATATATATATATATATAAGCTTCACATCCAAGATCAATGGAGGCAAAGAACTAAATTACTGGGAAAGGTAACGTGAATTAAACTTATATTCACTGGAAAGAAGAAGAAGAGAGAGGTACGCCATTATTTACACTTAGCAAACATTGAAGTAATTAGTCCCAAAGCCTACTTTAAACCCTGTAACCACTCAAACAACAGTGGAAAGTAGGAAAGGAAGAATGTGTCGTGTTCCCAAATTAAAGGCTAGACAGGGAACATCCTCAACCCTGAGGAAAATAGTTTTGTTGTGAGAGGACCAAGAAGGTTCAACCAGGTAGCTGCCCGAGGAACCAAGGAACACGAGTGATGTAGCGGTGGATATCTTCAAAAGTAGACCAGACGCCCGGCTCGGAACAACTAGATGAGGCGGGAGTACCTGGTTATGCGAAGTGGAGAGGGCGTGAAACTATTTACTTCACCAGGCCAATCCAAGAGGAGGGGCAACAGTCCTGACCTCAGTGAAATGAGGAATTATCGCATAGAACATCTTAGCTGATCTTTTTCCGTGTCTCATCTACCCTGTGAGCAGTCCAGCATGCTCTCAAACACATCCACTTCTTCCTCTATTCCTCGCTACATATACGTGCGTCTTACACACCACTCACTACAGTACATAATCTTTTCAAAATTTAGTAAAAATAATTATTAACAATAATATTTATATTTTGCATCTCTTCTTCTCTTTCTATAAGTGGCATTTTTGTGGGTGTTTGCCCTTGACCCCTCCTTCTTCAGTAAAAAAAAAAATATATATATATATACTGTATATTAATTATCCACTAATGAAAATCCCTACAAAGTAGTGAGACCAAATATAAATAGGCTACAATTCGTGTATAAATGTAGGCTTTCCTGAATCTAGCGCAAGAACGAGTGGTGAAGCTATAGCATCGAACAGTTGCGCAAGACCGGATGTACAGAGTGGCCACAAAGTACGAATGCAGTACAGCCTATGCGTCCCTTGTTTTTCACGCAAAGGGACTTTGTGGTCACCCTGTATATCCTTAAACAAGATATTTTTAGCTAAAGTAAATTAAAAACAGCGAAAATTCATAAATGTTAAAACATGATTTCGATAATTGCGTAACTTGGGTTCAAACTATTTATAATATTAATTAGAAAATAGTGTACCCCCTCCCCCCCTAGCACCCCACTCACCATAAAATCTAAATTACTTCTATAAAAATTAAATTTGTGTCGCTATAAAATATAATTAATATAATTACAAACGAAACCTTAATTATTTTTAATTATAAATTATAACAAATTGTAAATTTTGGGTTTTTCCAAACTAAGTCCATCGTCCAAATTCAAATTTCATTTTTAAAAATTTAAAATGCAATTTCTCTATTCTCATATTTTAACGGATCAATTAATAATGTAATTAATTAAATTATAATTAAATTTTTTGATTATAATTACATCAAAGAATTAAACTTTTAGAAAAAATGTTAATTTTTATTTATTAATAATGAGTGTCGAGATGGTATTCATTACCTGAAGGATAACAGTGCCTCATATTCACGTTAAGTGAACGAATCTATTATATATATATATATTATATATATATATATGATGAATAAAACCACGAAGGGAAAAGAAACACAAAGGTGTGCTCAAGCGCTTTCGTCTAATGACATCCTCAGGAACACTGGAGTGAAAGGACAGATCAAGGCAATATATAGGTTACAAAAATAAACATACATATTCATATATATATATATATATATATATATATATATATATATAATATATATTATATATATACACACACATATACATATATATAGTAAGCATAGAAAAAATTGCTTACTATATATATGTATGTGTGTATATATATATGTATATATCCCCGCAAGGGGGTTCTAAGCTCGTGCTCTTGAGTGCTCTTTGTGCTCGTTTGTACGTGCTTGTTCCTGGAGGTTTCACGTGCACCCTCCCGGCCCTAGCACCCAAGGATGATGGGGCTCGACCCTGCAGTCCTTGTCATCCTTGGTCTTTTTCCACTTCGACTGTCCCCTCCACCCTTTCTTTTTCCTCTGTCTTTCCTCTCACTTTTTCTTTGTTTTTCCGCTGAGATATGCCCTTTAAATAGAGGCGAATCGGTTCTTCCTGAACTAAAAAAAAAAAAAAAAATATGTATATATATATATATATATGAATATGTATGTATGTATGTTTATTTTTGTAACCTATATATTGCCTTGATCTGTCCTTTCACTCCAGTGTTCCTGAGGATGTCATTAGACGAAAGCGCTTGAGCACCCCTTTGTGTGTTTCTTTTCCTTCGTGGTTTTATTCATCATAAATATTTTTCACGTGTCACTTTCGTGAAATAATTTTTATATATATAATATATATATATTATATATATATATATAAATTATTTCACGAAAGTAAACGTGAAAATATTTATGATGAATAAAACCACGAAGGAAAGGAAACACAAAATGGTGCTCAAGCGCTTTCGTCTAATGACATCCTCAGGAACACTGAGGATGTCATTAGACGAAAGCGCTTGAGCACCATTTTGTGTTTCCTTTCCTTCGTGGTTTTATTCATCATATATATATATATATGAGAGAGAGAGAGAAATTACCCTTTTTTGTCAGCTGCTTTTACGCAGTATTTGAATTTCGAACATGTGCCTTATCAAATGCAGGAAAGAAACAAGATCAACGAAACTAATTTCTCTGACGTCATGAAGACTTTATATAAATAATATATACAGGCCCGGATCCAGGATTATATCAGGGGTGGGGCCAAGCAAATCCATTTCAACAATTAATAAGCCAATGACAAAAAAAAAAAAAAAAATGTATGTCTATTCTTTAATCTTCCATACTGAAGTGAATGAAGGCGTAAACCACAGTTGACAAACGTATGAAATACAGCCCATTCTTACGTATACGAAGAGGCTAGAACTAAATCATAGCAAACAAGGGCAAGGTACATTCACGTTTAGGTACAGTACTTTGCGGATAGGTACATCCGTAAGAATGTCGCGTTAAAAAATGGGTGAATGCTCTCGCGCAATTAGTAATTATAAAATGCATCATATTTACCAAATCGATTACAAACGGCAAAATTATGTGTGAATTTAATACACAAATATACGAGCAAATAATATCGACAGCTGTTTATGCGCCACAATTACGGATTTAAAAATATATAAAAAAAAAACATAAATTTACGACAAAAATTAATTATTTACGCAGAAATTCAATTTTTGTGCCGTCGCTACCTATATACAACCAACGACCAATACTAGATGACGTAACGGCCAGTCCCCCTCACTGGGGGAAGTTAAATGACTATAGTTTTGTGTATAAATTAAACCTACCACTGATCATGGGAGTTTGACTCGCGAAACGTCTAATATTAAATCTTCATAATGTTAACGTAAGCGTTGATCATCATTTTTATCCTTAAATGTCGGTTTCGTAAGAACACCCCTTTCTCTACAATTATATTATATATATATATATATATATATATATATGATATAGTTGAGAATGATTTCCTGATATAATTTTTATTATATCGTACAGAGACTGTGCATGGAACAAGGAACCCTTTTGGGATATTAAATCCCACAATGGTTCGAATAAGTAATAGTAAATGGCAAATACTAAAGTTTTTCTTTTTCATGATGGAAACCCAACGCGGGCAACGCCAACGGGTCACCAGCAAAGAGGCCCCAACCTATAGTTTCCCTCACCAACTATCCGCTAAGCCGATAGTACCCAGTTTTGGGAAAGGGTCTAAGGTTTAAAGCTAATCAAAACAGCCGCATTCAGAACGTCAATTTGGGCCAGAAACTCGCTGCATTCGCGTTGCTCGCGTTGGGCTTCCATCACGAAAAGGAAAATCTTCGGTATTTACCATTTACCATTACTTATTCGGACTAGATTTAATATCCGACAAGAGTCGTTTGTTTCATGCACACTAGTCCTGCGTATTCCATAACAGTCATCTCGGAACCATTCTGAGTTGGACCATATATAACCTAAGGTAGTACGTATGTGACAGTGATTGATGCGGGTAAATTTGTGCTGCCTCGGGGAGGAAACACAAATTTGCGGCGCATCTTGCTCCTGAAGAATCATGCATCAGGACTGATAATAATTGGGAGTGTCGGCAATACAAACTAACGAAACTCGCGATCAATTGAATATGATTACGGATGTTCTTAGGACGAGACTAACACGGAGTATTGTTGCTTTTGGTGGGGATGAACCACGTACGAAAGTTTCGTCAGTACTGTGACCCCCCTATTTGCTGGGCAATGCTGCTGCGAGCTACTCGTACCATTGAATTTGTGTATGGGCGGAATGGTGCTCTCTAAACTTAAACTGTGAATGCATCGATGATTATAATTATACACACGTGAATAAACTCCTTCACAGTCCAAATAATAACAACATTTTTGCTTTACACTCAATACTACACTTCAATAGTCATTCTTCCGTACCTCCTTTAAGGGGCAAGGGCGAATACCCACAAAACACCCATAGAGGACCCAAAATCAAGGTCAAAGTTTTTTAAGATGCGTCGAAACTCTGCGTTTGAAAGATTGGAAATCATAGACAGGGGAAAGATGGATTGAGGAAGATTGTTCCAGACTTGACCGGTTGAGTAATGAAAGATTGAAAATACCGATTGAGATGACGTGTGTATATATATATATATATATATATATATATATATATATATACAAGCCACCAGCTTGACCTCCGTGTGAAGAGACCAACGCACGAAACAACATAAGGTAAGGTGTACACACACACACACACATATATATAGAGAGAGAGAGAGAGAGTTACAAGGAAAAGAAGTACATCAAAAGGCCTTGCGGCCCATACCGAGGAGGTACCAATGGCAACGGGTGCCACGGAAAACTTTGTACACACTCAAATAGTGTCCAAGATTTGGTCTAACCTTTTCTTGAACTGATCCACAGAGGAATTGTTCACAACTTCCGAAGGTAACCTGTTCCATGTGTCACAGATCTTATACGTAAAGTAATTCCCACACACACTAGTCCTAAACCTTTTCAAATCCAACTTCCAACCATTGTTACGAGTTGGGTTATCATTTAAACTAAACATACTTCTAAAATCGACATCGTTGAACCCGCGTAAGAGCTTGAAAACCTCGATCAGTTGACCGCGCAGCCTCCGAGTTTCAAGCGAAAACAAGTTCAGGGCTCGTAACCGTCGATTGTAACCCATATGCCTAACGGAAGGGATTAACTTTGTGGCCCTCGCCTGCACTCGCTCCAGCCTCTCAATATCTTTCCTGAGGGTGGGCGACCAGAACTGCACCGCATACTCCAGGTGCGGCCGAACAAGGGAATTGTACAGTGAGAGCACAATCTCCTTGTTCCGAAACTGAAATTGCCTCCTGATATAACCCAATAGTTTCTGGCCTTTCTTTTCCACCTCTACACACTGTTTCGTAAACTTAAGGTCGCTGCTAATTAGCACACCCAAGTCCTTTTCTAAATCAGTCACCTCGATATTACTACCCAACATCGAGTAGTCCAACTTGGGATTGACGTAGCCAATGTGCATCACTTTGCATTTACCCAAGTTAAACGGCATTTGCCATTTTTCGGACCACTCTCCTATCCTACCTAGGTCCGCACGCAGTTCCTCGATCGCTTCGGGCGTCCCAACATTGGCCCCAAGCTTGGTGTCATCAGCGAATTTGGAGATTCGACTGACGATGCCACCGTCGATATCATTTATGTAAATGATAAACAGTGGCCCCAAACGGAACCCTGAGGAACCCCACTAGGACCGAGGCCCAACCCGAACTAGCCCCTTTAATTACCACTCTCTGCCGCCTATTCCTCAGCCAGTTTTCAATCCACCTACCTATTTCCCCACCGATACCCAGCGCGCGCACTTTCGCCATTAGCCGGCGGTGAGGTACCTTATCAAAGGCTTTCTGAAAGTCGAGATAAAGTATATCAATCGCCCTACTCTTATCGTACTCACTCAACATGACGTGGAAAAACTCGAGCAAGTTGGTGAGACACGACCTATGCCGTCTAAACCCATGTTGGGAGTCCAAATGGTCAACGATCCTATCAGCTATTATCCCTTCTAATAATTTACCTACAACTGAAGTGAAACTAATGGGATGATAGTTCCCTGGACTTTCGTGATCCCCTTTCTTAAAGATAGTGGTCACGTTGGCTTCCCTCCAGTCACCAGGCACCTGGCCCATCTCCAACGATTTGTTGAAGACTGTAGCCAGGTGGGGAGCCACCTGGTCGCGCACTTCTCGCAACACTCTGGGGAGAAACTGGTCTGGCCCAGGAGCCTTAAACGCGCTCAGTTTGTCTATTCTATCGGCAACGACTGTCGCGGTACATCTAACACTATCCAGGCCAGCACCTTCGCCTTCACTTCCCTACACAGGCGGACATACGCTTCAGTGTTCTCGTGGGAACGATTGGCCTTCGCTCTCCTATACGCTACTTTCCTATTTCGGATAGCCGAAGCGATGTCACGATTGAACCACTTAGGCTGCGTTGAAGCAGGGGTGACCGGTTTTGAGGGTATGGCAGCAGACTGCAGCACCATAAACTCGTCCCGGAATGCACTCCACACTCCCTCAACATCGCCGCCAACCTCTAACCCCATCTCTCCTACGCTATCCCTGAGGCTAACAAAGTTCGGCCGCTGGAGATCGAGCTTACTGCCTCTCGAGTTACTACGCTTCACCCGAGGGACGCACACACGGAACCTAATAAGACCGTGATCACTCCCGCCCAATGATTCGTCAACGGTGAGGCCAGTGACGAGGTTGTCTTCGGTCGTGAATACTAAGTCTAGAATGCTTTCGCCTCGTGTAGGCTCGTTGACCCACTGAGTGAGGAAGTTCTCATCAGCAAAGTCAACTAGCCTCCTCCCTTCAGCATCGGCAGTCCTGTTTTCCCACTTTATGCCGCGACAGTTGAAGTCTCCTAAAACTACACACACCCTATCCCCTAGCAGGCTACTGAGTTCGGTGTACAGGGCTGTATCCTCCTCGAGGAGGAGATGCGGAGGTCTGTACACCAAGATTAACCTATAGTTCGTCCCTCCACGTTCAGATCGACGCCAAACAGCTCCCGTTCCGACCGGAACTGGCAGTCAACCGGACTCAACGTGTCCCTGACGTATATTAGTACCCCACCCCCTCCCCACGGGTGCGGTCTTTGCGAAACATTCTATACCCGGGAATTTCGAACTCCCCAACGTAGTCCCTACGATCAGTATGAATCCAGGACTCGGTGATAGCAACGATATCCTGGTATTCTGATGCTAAGAGCGCCCGTAGCTCGCCAAACTTGTTCCTGATCGACCTAGCATTAAAAAGCATTGCACGGAGAGAGAGAGAGAGAGAGAGAGAGAGAGAGAGAGAGTTCACTAAATGCTAAAATGGCAACAGGAAAGAATAAACCTTTAGAAGGAGTCTGTTTAGTTGATTGGGTGCCATAATCAGTAAGCAATTTCTATCATTTCAAATCGGTGACTCGTGATTCTATTTTGTGTCTAATTTAAGATGACGAGGTGGTGATTAGGTTAAATTGTCTAATTATTATGCGAGTTAGGGGTAATGTCGATAGCTTATAAACGGGTAAAGTAGGACTGGGTTGGTCGAGGTTTCGTTGCCGCTGACGTTAATGGGCACCGAAAGAACAAATGATAGGCCCCCCAAGAAAACCTAGAGCAAAGTACCTCTAAGTATTCTAACCAGGGACGTAACTAGGGTTTAGAAATTAGTGAGGTCCAGATTTTTTTCGAGCGCGGCGGGACGAGCAAAATTCAGACCAAAATGACATCTACAAACACAACCCAAGCTATACACAAAACACAAAACGCTCGACGCTCCCTCTTTTCAAAAGAAAAGCGGTAATATGCGGGTTTTTTTTTAGGAAATAATTACCGAGGTCCGGACCTCGGTGACCTCATAGGTAGTTACGGCCCTGATTCTAACCTAAACTTAACGGGGCCTACCCCTCCCCCCCCCCACGCTATTACACCGATTAACCCTTGCATTAGAGAAATGAACAGAAAATAAATGAAAATGTGTCGAAAGTCAGTCTGGTACTGTGTGCTCTCCCTGAAGGAGGAAGCATGCAGTTAGAAAGTTCAGAAGAGCAGTGTCCGTTATTTTATATATATATATATATCAGCCTTGAAAGTAAAATATTTTGCTTACTAGCGTTTGTCTAGTATTTTTTAAAGTACTCACCAGACAAAGAATTTACTAGCCAGACCAAGAAATGTGGAAGCCATATTAGAAATGTATTTAATAACGTGGGTTTTATTGTCATATTTTATTTAGTTTAATTTCCTCACTTTTGAGTGTTGTTGTACATGTTGAAAGAAACACACACACACACACACAACTCGTCTCGTCTCCCCAGTCTAACAGCAGAGCTGAACCAATCATATTGGTTAAAGCACTTATAATGTGACCATAGCACTTACATGTACAGTGAGTGGACGATTACAAACACAGGCTTATCCATACATCAATTTATTCACTTAAAATACAACGTAGGTCAGTGATGTAGGACTCGAGACCCGTCTTCAGATATTTTCTTCTGGGTGATTAGGGCTCGGTCTCGGTCTCGGTCTCGGCTATGGTGGTCTTCACTACATCACTGCTGTAGCCGGTTCAAGGTGGCTATACATGCTATAGGTGGCTATATTCTTTCTTAGCAGCGGGTTAGACGAGTGTCTTACGGAGTATTTTACTCTGGCAACCTCGACAAGGATTTAAGTATCCGGGTGAAATCACCACGAGATCTTTGAGTGATAACTCAGATGTAAGAAAACAATATGTAAATTACTGCAAAATCTGCCTAATGGTACATATATATTGGTTACTGTGCTAAAGCGAATGTCATTATAAGGAACTATCTATCTATCTATCTATCTATCTATCTATCTATCTATCTATCTATCTATCTTAATTATATAAAATTATATCAACCAACCAATACACAAGCCCAATTTTATTCTCGCTCTTCCTCCTCAATCAATTTTTTATTTCGAATCGGAGATGTCCTCCTTACCCAAAATTTTAATACCCTTTTATTACTTCGGGTATTTTTTGCGTTTTGTCATTGTGCCATCTAATATTGTGAGTTATTAATTTATCATAGTTCGTTTTTTTGTCCCCTTTTAGGGGGTTTTTGTCATAGGTTTAATTTTGGTTTAGTCTTTCACTGAAGATGATCCCCCCCGACGGGTCGAAACGTTCGGAACTCTCGCCTCGCCCTTCATATTCTTTGTAAAGATTCGATTCGCAAGGAACAAATCTATCGCCAATATACGAATAGATAGATCAATAGATAGATAGATATAATGTTAAGTTTTTGGTGATTTAATTTTAAAAATAATTTTTGTGACGAAAGACTTAACAATCATACCCGAAGCCACGTTGAGGAAGACGAGGCGGCCTCCTCGTCTGGCTTAACGGACATTTTGGATCAATGAAGAAATTGAATTTCAAAGGAAATCTGAGGAAATTGACAGAAATAGGATTTTACCTGTCTCGTACAAATTATATTAATTATTATTAATTTCATAATAATTATAATTAATAAAATTATACAGGGTGTACATAAAGTCAGGGTCTATTTTTGTGAATCACTTGGAAATTATATGGAATTCAATCATAAAATGATAAAGTGGTAACATTTATTAAATAATTAAGAGTAGGATTCGACGTGACGCCCATCAGTATCCCTGCACAGCTCAAATCGTTCCGCAGCATTTCTAAACACATTCTGGAGCATTTGCGGGGTTATGTTATCTGCAGCAGTTCGTATACGTAAGTTTTCAAGACTCGTAATCTTCGTCTGATAGACGTGCGATTTGATAAAGCCCCATGCAAAGAAATCTAAAGGGGTTAAATCTGGTGATCTCGCTGGCCAAGGTCTGTTGCTTCCGCGTCCGATCCAGCGATTTGGAAAACGTCCATTTAGATAATCCTGAACAATTTTGGCATAGTGACAAGGAGCACCATCATGTTGATAGACGACGGGGATAGGATTGTTAGTACCGTCGTCTATCAACATGATGGTGCTCCTTGTCACTATGCAAAAATTGTTCAGGATTATCTAAATGGACGTTTTCCAAATCGCTGGATCGGACGCGGAAGCAACAGACCTTGGCGAGCGAGATCACCAGATTTAACCCCTTTAGATTTCTTTGCATGGGGCTTTATCAAATCGCACGTCTATCAGACGAAGATTACGAGTCTTGAAAACTTACGTATACGAACTGCTGCAGATAACATAACCCCGCAAATGCTCCAGAATGTGTTTAGAAATGCTGCGGAACGATTTGAGCTGTGCAGGGATACTGATGGGCGTCACGTCGAATCCTACTCTTAATTATTTAATAAATGTTACCACTTTATCATTTTATGATTGAATTCCATATAATTTCCAAGTGATTCACAAAAATAGATCCTGACTTTATGTACACCCTGTATATAAAATAATTAATAATTTATTATTATTATTAATTATTAAGTACAAAAATTCGATTTTCCCTAGAGTCGTACAAATCCAGCGCTTTTTAGGCAAAAGTTATTATTGTCCAATTCACTCTGTTACCAAACGCTCAAAGTGCATGATTTTGTGCTAGGATTAAAAAAATCTTGCGAAGGAGCATGGCCCCGGACCCCCTAGTAGGGTTATTTTCGCCTCGTCTGTTTTTAAGCTCTGGCTACGGCCTTGACAATAAATCATCGTTGGGAACTTTTTGACTGATACAAAAACATCCGTCGAAAAACAGATAATGCCTTCATAAAATTCCCCACGACTCATATACAGCTCTCGTATATACAGGGTGTTATAAAATTAC
Source organism: Bathynomus jamesi (assembly GCA_023014485.1). Classification (NCBI taxonomy): domain Eukaryota; kingdom Metazoa; phylum Arthropoda; class Malacostraca; order Isopoda; family Cirolanidae; genus Bathynomus; species Bathynomus jamesi. The sequence goes on along the minus strand of JAJOZX010002313.1, from coordinate 660,135 downwards.
CTAGTAAACGGGGTGTTCCAAAATTAGCTAGTAAGCTTTTATATGAACGCAATATCTTAACAAAAATTATGTGATATTTAACAATTTCATTTCAGATACAGCAACAATAAGAAAAACAACAATAATTGTTTATTTTTCATGTTCACAGTGTCTTCCTTCAACTTTAACACATTGTTCACAACGTCTCAATGCTCATCGACAATCGTATAAAAGTTTACTACGTAATTTTACAACACCCTGTATGTGTATATATATATATATATATATATATATATATATATATATATATATACGCCTCGGTGGTGTAGTGGTTAGTGTCATTGACTACGAATTCAGCGGCCGGAGATCGAGACCCGGTGACGCCAGGCAGCGCACAGCAAAACCCAGCTGTTCATCCTTCCACACAATAAAAAAAAGAAAGTGTTTGGTAGATAAATGGGTACCCTAGGTAGCCTAGTGGTTAAGACGCTGGGCTGTTGGTGGGGCGTGGTCCGGATTCCACGTTAAACTGTAGGTCTAAGGTGGAGTGAAAAACTTTACCTTCGTCAGAATGAACAAATCTGGCGGAAGCTAACCAAAGGTTACGAAAGGTATATATACATTATATATATATACATATATATATATACCACTGCAAAATCAACAGACGTGAGAATTATGGAATCCTGATATATATATACACACACACATCAGCGAAGTTAAGCGACATAGGGTCTGGGTAGTAGTTGGATGGGAGACCGTCCTCTGCGCCCAGATTATGTAACAACCCGTGGTTCGGATCCCACGTAAAGCTGTAGGTCCCCTCCGTCATATGACTTTAGATGTTGCGAAGGAGGTTAAACAACCCCAATTTAAATATATATAATTTATATATACAGTATATATATATATATATATATTTAAATTGGGGTTGTTTAACCTCCTCCGCAACATCTAAGGTCATATGACGGAGGGGACCTACATATATATAGACAAAAGCCGAAGTTCAATGACTATAGTTCTGCGTACAAATTAAACATACCACTGATGATGGGAGTTTCACTTCCGAAACGTCTGATATTAAATCTTCATAATATTGATGTGGGCGTTAATCATCCTTTTTATCCTTGTATATGTATATATATGTATGTATTAGGTGAAAAATAAAAATGGCAGAGGGTATAGGATCTATAGTTGGTCTGAAGGCAATAATATGAAATTGAACACTGAAAATGTTTAACTATTAAGGTACGGAAGAAAGGAGGACCTAAAATCCAGGGAATACTATACCCCAAATGGACAGGAAATTCAGAGAAATTCTAAAGCAAAAGATTTTGGTGTTGTAATGACTGGTGACGCGAAATTTGAAACGCAAAATAAGATAGCAAAAACAATAACTGGACAGATACTGAGAACCTTTAAAAGAAGGGATAGGAATATAATGATTCCTCTATTGAAAACGCTGATTATACCCAAATTGGAGTATTGCTTGGTCTTAACATCCTCATAGAAATGAGAAGACATTAGTCAACTAGAAGGGATTCAGAGAAGCTTCACAGCCAAAATCAATGGGTGCGAAGAACTAAATTACTGGGAAAGGTTACGTGAATTAAACTTACATTCGCTGGAAAGAAGAAGAAGAAGAAGAGAGAGGTACACCATTATTTACACTTGGAAAATAATGGAGGAACTAGCAGTGGTGTAGTGCTAAATAAAGAAGTGAGGGAACGCATTTTGAGTGTTACTCAGATGCGGGGGGCACAATGGCGAGCGCGGCGAGCCCATACAGCTGGGGGTCCGGGGGCACTGTAAGCCCCCCCGGGAAATCTTTTGAAATCTGACCAATTTCAGGGATATTTTGAAGTCATATGCGCTGGATATTAGGATATATTCCAAGGTTGAAGATGCAGTATTTCCAGTGTCATTAGATATATGACATGCAGTATTTCCAGTGTCATTAGATATACGACATCCAGTACGACCAATAAAAATAGCTAACAACTGGAATGCTTAACTAAAAAAAGTTAACAACTGGTACGCCGTGGTGACTGTTTCATCAGATCTTTATAGGCTAGCATTGCCTCAGTCGAAGCTAAAAGAAATGAAGCAGTTAATGATTCTTTCTCATATTTCTTCTAGGGGTGGGAATTAAAATTTCATGACGTTAGAGATTTGTAAGTTCGGATTTATTTGAAATAGTGAGGGAACGCCGTTCCGTCTACCAAAAAAAAGTAAGGGAACGCCGTTCCCACGCGTTCCCACAGCACTACACCACTGGGAACTAGTCCCTAATTTTACTTTGAACCTTATAACCACTCAAACAACAGTGGAAAGTAGGAAAGAAAGAATGTGTCGTGTTCTCAAATTAAAAGCTAGACGAGGAACATCCTCAACCCTGAGGAAAATAGTTTTGTTGCGAGAGGTCCAAGACTGTTTAACCAGCTAGCTGCCCAAGGAACGAAGGAACACGAGTGATGTAGCGGTGGATATCTTCAAAAGAAGACCAAACGCCCGGCTCAGAACAACTCCAGATGAGGCGGGAGTACCTGGTTATGCGAAGTGGAGAGCGCAAGAAACGAACTCTCTACTTCATCAGGGCAACTGAAGAGGAGGGGTAACAGTCCTAACCTCCGTGAAATGAGGAATTATCGCACGGAACATCCGAAAGGTTGAAAGGAAAGGAAATATTATATATATATATATATATATATATATACTGTATGTATATATATATATATATATAATATATATATATATATATACAGTGCCCGCGAAAAGTATCCGATCACCCTTGAAATTTGTATTTTTTACATAAAAAACAATGTTTAAATGTATACTAACCTTATATTAGTATTTTGTCATCTGTCCTTTGGTTTGGATGACTTGTTCTAGACGTTTTGGCATGGATTTAATCAAGTTTTGACAAACTTCCACTGATATTTCCTTGCACCATACCTTTTTGATGGCCTCTTGTAATTTTTCGACTGAGCCAGTGTCGTGGCATTCAACCTTATTTTTTATTATTAGCCACAGATTTTCTATCGGATTGAGATCTGGACTATTACCAGGCTAATCCAAAATATCAAATTTATTGTCAGTAATCCATTTTGTCACTATTTTGGCCCTGTGACATGGTGCACCATCATGCATGTATGTTTTTGTCCTTTGGATTGCCATTGCCATTGGAAGTTTATCCTGTAGCATTGCTAAATACCGTGCACCATTCATAGTTGTGTTCTTCGGAAGAAAATATAAGTTTCCACGCCCATAGTAACCGAAACAACCCCAAACCATCACACTTGGAGGGTGTTTCATTGTCTTTAGGGTGTATTTAGGGTCCATCCTATTTGAGCCAATAGGCCGGCGAACCTTTTTTGGACAACTTCTGAATGTCAAAAATGTCGACTCATCGCTAAATAAAACCTTCTTCCAGTCATCAACAGTCCAATGAATGTTTTTTACAAAATGCGACACGTTTTTTACGCATTTTTTCATTAATGAACGGTTTCTTAGCAGCATGGCGAGATGGTAATCCGAGTTCTTTTTGGAGCCGCTCCTGGATAGTTCGTTCAGAAACACCAGATAACAAATTATTCATATTAAATTTTATTTCTTTCGCAGTTATTGTTGGGTTTTTCAATACTAAACGTTTCATAAGTTTGTCTGTTCGCGAATTTGTTTTTCTCGGTCTGCCAGATCGTTTTTTAGGGACTGGCGTGGTTAGGCCACCATTTTTCTTAGCCCGTGAAACCCATAAATTAACGGTACTTTGGGATATGTTTAATTCCTTAGCTATCTGTCTCTGTGATTTCCCACATGCATGCAAAGCAACAATAGCACCTCGACAATCACTCTTAAGTTGTTTTTTAGCACACATTATATATAAATTTTATTTACACCACTTTCTGTAAAAAAAAAAAAAATATCAAGAAATTTACACAAACAGTGAAATCTGACAAATTTGAGACACAGCCACCCGCAACGAAGGCTACCAGAACACTAATTTGAGAATGCGTTGGATAGCTCTCATATCAGCGAGCAACCTCAAAGTTACCAGATGTCGCTAGAACAAATAGAAAGTGAATTACGTGTCTCTGAATATTAAGGGAAAATATTGTATTTTCTTGAGTGATCGGATACTTTTCGCGGGCACTGTATATATATATATATATATATATATATATATATGCTATTTACAATATAGGATTGTTATTAATAAAGTGAATTTTCCTAATGATCGTAATTTCAAACTGAGAAGTTTTGACGTTATGTTCATTATTGACAAAAGTCCCTCCCTGTTCATGACTTACTTCACTTTTTAAATGATAAACACACTGAGTATTCTTTCCCTGTTCAACACAAGTTACACAACACTCTTCTTGAAGTAATTAAGCTTCGCGTCAAAGATTGTAAATTTCAGTTTGAAAATAAGGTTGAGGCGATGTCGTTTGGATTAGCGATGACAAATCTTCTCTCCTCTATTACCTAATTTTTATATGGAATTTTTTGAAAGTAGAATTTTGCCCACTCTCGTTAATTTTAATCGTGTCTGGTACCGGTATATAGATGATGTTTTATGCCTTTGGCTTAACAATTTGGATGTTGACGAAAATTTCTTGGTAGGCTCAACAATTTAGTCCCATCTATTAATAAGTTCACTGTTGAAAAAGAAAATGATGGATGCTTATCTTTTCTGAATCTAAACATTCGGAGATGCTTGAATCAGTTCAAATTTGAAGTTTTTCGTAAGCCTACTAATAATAACTCTTTCGTGCATTTTTATTCTGACCATCATCTCTCGATAAAATCTATTTTCTCATAAATATTTCTCAGAACACTGAGAGTTGTCAGTCCTGAATTTTTAGATTGTGAGTTATGCAATATCATGAATATTGGTACTAAACAGGGCCGTTTCCTGGCATAAGCAGACTAAGCGGCCGCTTAGAGCCCCGCTGCTACTAGGGGGCCACAGATGCCATAGCCAGGACTGAAGCGCAAACACTTGCAGAGGAGGTAGGGTCTTATCGCTTTCAGATTTGCACAGCAGTATGATATGACATTCTTCATGCAGTTAACCATGTGAGCAAACTTCTGCAGTCTCCTACAATGCAGTTTGATGTGGCAGTCAACCTCCTCACAAAAACAAAAGACTCACTCACCAGCTACAGAAACACAGGTTTTGTTGCAGCACAAGTCGTAGCTAGGGACATATGTGAGGAAATAAATGTGGAGACTGTGCTGAAGAAGAGGCCCAGATCCACAAAAAAGCACTTTGCTTACGAAGCTCCTGACGAACCATTTACAGAAGCCTTAAAGAGGCTGGAAGTCAAATTTTTCAATGTGGTGGTGGATTGTGCCATCGGGTCAATAAATGAGAGATTCAAAACATTAGATGTGAGGGACATATTAGGGGTTCTCCTAAACTTCACCACAATGAACAAGGAAGACTTGTCCTGCAAGTGTGAAAAGCTCTCTAAGATACTGAGCTCTGGAGCTGACTCTGACATTGATGGAAGAGAACTGGCCCTCGAATTTAAGAACTTGCCGACTTTACCTTCACACAACATGACTGCATTGGAGCTTCTCTCCTTCATTCATCAGAAGCAACTGGAGGAACTATACCTCAATCTCTGGGTTGCCCTAAGAATTGCCTGCACTCTACCTGTGACAGTAGTGTCAGCCGAGAGGAGCTTCTCTAAGATGAAGCTAATCAAGAACTACCTCAGATCATCAATGGGGCAGGATCGCCTCAGTGACCTTGGCATCATAAGCATCAACCAGGACGTTAGCAGGGAGATTTCACATGATGATGTTATTGATGATTTCGCCCAGAAAAAATCTAGGAGGCAAAAATTTTGAAGATACAAACTGTTCTGTATAACTGTTAGCTATTACACGATTGTATCGTAGAGTTAGTAATTGTTTGGTAGTTAATAATTGCATTATTTTTTATACATAGTTCTGTGTCATTTATTCTAAATAATGTATAAGCTAATTTTCAGGAATTTCATGAGTATTTTTCCTGTTTGTCTTCTGAAAGTACATATTTGTTGTTTTGGACATAAATGTTTCATTAAAATTTTCATAATTGTTTTTTATTAACACAGCCAATTTTTGTATGTGTGTGCTGAAGTGATGTAGTAAGGCGTGAGTTGGTGGATGGAGGGGTGGGGCCTCAAATGGGTATACTGCTTAGGGCCCCCTAATGGCTAGAAACGGCCCTGGTACTAAATTATGTTATTCTATTTTATTTCTAGATAACTGCCTCAGGAAAGCTAAGAATAGGTATTATAATAGTGTAATTGTAAATGAATTTGATAATAAAAATATCCTTAGCCTACCTTACCACGTAAATTTTAAATATCTTCTGATCATACTTAAAACAATTGGCATGAACATGGTCTTTTAGTATAATAATATGGTTAAATCTCGCCTAATAAAGAATAGCCCGGATAATGCGGTTGATTGTGCGTATTCGATCGGATGTATGCCTATACAATGTAATTCAGTTTATATAGGTCAAACGGGAAAAACTTTAGCATCAGGGTAAAACAGCATAAATATACGTGTAGAATAGCAAATAATTCTAATGCATTGTTTAACCATATGTATAGATGTAATCATAGTATTAAGTGGGAGAGTTCTAAAGCACTCGTTAAAAACAGAGCTATAATTAATTGAAAGGAATATTCTAGAATGTGGTTTCATCCATTTTAAAAAATAATTTCAATAACAGTTCGGGAATGTAAAAAATTGACAATATCTTGTTAAAATATCTTTCGCCCTTTATCAATACTCGTTAACCTCGTGCTCATCTCTTTCTACTTTTTGTTTTAATGTACATAGGTATATAGTTTGATTCATCTTGCTTTTTTCCTTCATTCCCTGACGAGGTGTATTGCTGAATAAACGAAAGACCTTGGAATCATTTTTTCTTTTTACTCGTGGGTTTGCATCATTCATTCATTTCACGTGGATGTGTTTTCAGCGATTGGTTTAAATGCTAACAGCCGACAACGAGATCCTTTTTTGGCACCTGCATCTAATATACTATTTCAGAAATGAAGCCTTATATACAGGGCGTCCCAAAAAAATGTATACACACTTTAAATAATTATAAAGGCAGTGTTTATTAAAATACATTTCATTTTCAAAATGTAATAGAATCTACAGACATTATTTAATTGTTTTGTCAACGCGTTTTCAAACTGACGTCCGTTCTGGTCCAGGCACTGCTGATAACGCGAAGCAATGGAATCGCAAACATCACGAAACATTTCGTTTGGTATTTGTGTGCATTCTCGTTCAATGGCTGCTCTCAATTCAGCGACTGTTGCAGGTTTTATAGCGTAGACTTTGTCTTTTAAGTATCCCCATAAAAAAAGTCTAGTGGTGTGAGGTCTGGTGAACGCGGAGGGTATTCTACGAAACCCCTTCGTCCAATCCACATCCACATCGTGCCAAGTACCACTCGCAATACTCCACTCTTCGGTCCGGATCATCATCTTCATTAATAGCATGGACTAATCTTGGAATGTAACTTTTCCATTGACAGCGCTTCAAAATGCGTTGGACAGACGATTCTGAAATTCCTACCTCACGACTTGCTTGCCGCACAGATTTTCTTGGACTTTGGTGATACGTTTCCAGTACTCTTTCTTGCTTTGTGGGGCTTGTCGATGTCCGTGGTCTTCCGGAACGCTTCTTGTGGACATTCTGAACAGTTCCATCGGCTTCAAACTTATCTCTAATTCGAGTGATGGTAAGTCGCGTTGGTGGATCTGTTTGAAACTCCCTCCTAAACTGTCTTTGCACTTGCGTTTTCACACTTCCAGTAGCATTTTAGAATGAATTTCCTTTGTTCAAAGCTTAGTCTGACTGCCATTATTAATTCTAATGGGTTTAACTTGGAAAGAAAGAAAAACATCAATTGAGCTATCAGCTGTTAAAGTGTGTGTACATTTTTTTGGGACGCCCTGTATATATATGTAACAGTTTTTTTGCGCACACCTACAGGTCGCTACAATTGGTGTAGAACAATGCGGTTTTCACCATTCGATGCGTCTTTTTATTGTGCAGTGCCTATGCTAAAAAAAAATTCCCTAACAAATCCTGCCCCCCCCCTTTTAGGGGTACAGTTCTTCCCATTTCTTCATTTTTAATCATAATTTTGGCACAAAATGGGGGGGGGGTAATGGGGGAGGGGGGGTTAATGGGGAAACTCAGAAAAATAGATGCGATATATATATATGTAACAAAAAAAAAATTAAAGTAAATCCTTTGCAAGGTGCCAGCCCCCCTTCAAAAAAATTAAAGTAAATCCTTTGCAAGGTGCCAGCCCCCTTCCCCCTTGGGGGTAATGGGGGAAGGGTGGGGGTAAATGGGGGAGAGGGATATTGGGGGAGAGGGGGTATTGGGGGAGAGGGGTGGGGTAATGGGGGAGGGGGTGGGGTTAATGGGGAAACTCAAAAAAAAATTGGTGGGGTAAATGGGGGAGAGGGGTGGGGTAATGGGGGAAGGGGTGGGGTTAATGGGGAAACTCAGAAAAAAAAATGATAACCAACATCGATTCCGGTCAGGAAGATCATGCTTATCACAACTAATGGAACACTATAACAATATTATTGATGCACTCGAAACAATGAAAACTATGATTTGGCGGGCCAAAATACCCTAAATTCGTACGAATTTCCTTGGCAACGAAAAAAAATATATTTTTTTGTTGACCTGTGTAATTGGTTTGCCAGTAACTGGAAGGCCGCAGGCACCCCAATTACTGAGGCCCAAGGTGAGAGGAATAGGAATGATATCCAGATAAAGGGCTACTGATGTTCAAAATAAAATACGCCGTAGGCCCACAATTCAGCCGAAGCACCGCAGATCTAGCAAAATCGGCGCGTAGCGCCGACCTTTTGCTAGTAAGTAACTATTTTGGATTTTCTCTCGCCTATACTCATTAGTTACATTATTAGAGTAGGCCTTTTTTAAGGGAAAGTATGTGCAAGCTTTGTAGTTAATGTGGGATTTTAAATAACGTACACGTGACGGATGCACTCCGCCCTACTGTATGTTGGGTCAACTATACGTTAGCTTCAATTACGTATGAATGGGCGCAGGGGTGTGAGTACCCTTTCTAGAAATAGACTTACTCGCCTTTCGTTCTCTAGCACTAGAAACCATTTTTATGAATTTGAACATCGTATAAAAACTTAATAATTTTTCCATTACTGCAAGGGGGGTAATAAATTATATTTACCCATCTATTTCTACTTTTAAAATTAAACCCGCATTAAATGAACTGAATCCATTTAATTCTCTTAATATACTAAAATAAACAACCAGCTAAATAAAAATATGTAACAACAACCACCAGCTGTGAATTTTGAATTATTTTTGGTGCTGTTTGGAGAATGGACGATGGGAGCAATCCAAGAATAAGCACCCCAAATCAATTTAGGGTGCTTTTTCTTGGATTGGGGTCGAACGAGGGTGCTTATTCTTGGATTGCTCTAAAATGGAGTTAAAATAGAGTTAATTGATCTAAAATGGTTAATTGAATGCCAGGTTAGGTTAATTGTACGCCCTTGACGATTGGTTAGGTTAAGTCGTGATATTTTCGTTAGTTTTAACGAAAATATCATGACTTAACCTAACCAATCCTGAGTGGTTTGTCAGAAAGGCGTATTTTAAAGCCAGGAAATCTTTTTATGCCCCTCGGGAACCTTTAGTTAACCAAAAACAATATTTGAGGTTGCCTTACATTTCCGGCTTAAAAAATGTAAAACCTTTGACGAAAGATTTCAGGTTTGATTTGGCGTTCAAATATTCGTCTACTATAAAAATAAATTGGTTAAGAATAACTTTGCAAAACAGGAGCAAGCTGGTGTCTACAGCATTCCCTGTGAAAATTGTGATTTAGTATATGTAGGAGAAACTGGAAGAAATATTGAAACTCGTTTATTAAAGAACATAAATATGCCTTCAGATGTTGTAGTACTAATAATAAAATTTTTTATCACGCCAGCCAAAATAATCATGCCATAGATTTGGAATCAAGTAAGTTACTTTATAAATGTAATAATTATGTCAAAAGAAAAATAATAGTCTGTATGTATAGAACAAGACGATAATTTTAATTTGTGCGAAGGTACTTATAAGCTGGACCCTTTAATGAGATTCTTGGTCAAAAAATCCCTTCCGGTGTTGGGTGAACGGGATCTAACTTAGGTGTGAATTTCTTAATGGTCTCTGGATTGTTTCCTTACTCGCTTTTGTTCATTCGTTTTTCTGTATCGACCCGAAGAGGATGCCAGTGGGCATCGAAACTGTTGTGGAAATAAACTCTGTCTATTTGTGTGGGTTTTATTGTCATATTTAAGATGTGAAGTTGTCAGGAATGATACAAATTTTCTTAAGGGTATTGGTGTAGAAAATGGTGAGAAAATCAAGGATTCGGATATTGTTAAAATTGCAAGAATAGGTGAGAAAGGAAAGAAGATAGTAAATGGCGAGGAGAAAATGTTTCCAAGACCCATAGTTGTGACATTGAAAGAGGAGGCAAAGGAGAGTTTGATGAACATCTACAAGATACGCAGTAGCCAAAATGAAGCAATGAAAGCAGTTAGAGTGCAACACGATGTGTCAGAAGGTGAGAGAAAATGATAGAAAACTAAGAGAAGAGGCAAAGAAAATGAACTCAGAAGACTCAAAAAACCCGTATGTGGTTCACGGATTCCCATGGGAGAGGAAGATTGTTAATTTGTTACCCTGAGGTACGTGAAGAAGAGTCTGAATCACGTGAACCAACCAAATCAGTCAGTAAACATAGGTACACTGTACATAATATAAATACATTGGATGTTTTGTTTAGCAATGTTGATGTTTTGATTGTTGATAAGCTACAAGAGTTAAAAGTTGTGATATCAGAAAAGAATCCAGATATTATATCGCTCGCGGAGGTAAATCCTAAACACTCAAGATACGAAAGATACTTATCTCAATTTAAAATAGAGGGATATAAAGTCGCTGAAAATAGAGCCAGCAGAGGCATGTTGATGTACATTAGAAATGAAGTGAAATATACACCAGTGACTTTGAACTGTGGCTTTGAAGAATACACATGTATTAGATTAAAAAGTACGTCAGATGAAGATATTATCATATGTAGTATACTGTATATAGGAGCCCGTCATCGTCAGAGGAAAATAATTCAAGGATGTTGCGTTTATTTGATATGATAGGTGAACAAAATATACGATATGAACTGTACATAGGAGATTTTAATTTACCACATATTAACTGGGATTATATAACTACTAATAAAGACATTGATGACATTCACTTTAAGTTCATAGAGAAAACAAGAGCCTGTTATCTAACTCAGTTTGTCAAAACACGAACGCGATATAGAGGATCAGATAAGGGAAGTTTAATAGACCTTGTCTTGAGTAATAACGAAAACTTTGTAATGAGAGTTGATACTTCTCCGCCACTTGGCAAAAGCGATCACTGTAGCTTACATATCAAATGTGATGTGGATGTCAAAAAACAGAGCAAAGAAAAACTAAGATATGTGTATGATAAAGGCAATTATCTGAAAATGAGAGAATTAATGAGTGATGGGTGGCAAGATTTTATTGGCATAGACAATATAGAAGATAAATGGAATTGGATAAAAAATAAGTTTCAGGATGCTATAGACAAATGTGTACCAAAGAGAAAGATGAACGAGAATAAGAAAGTGTTAAACGCTAAGTTACCAATGAATAGGAAACTATGGAACAAAATAAAAAGGAAAAAAAGATTGTGGAACATGTTAATCCATTTGAAAAGAAGTGCCGAGTCATATATAGAACAAGACAAAGAGGTAAAGGAAATGCGGGAGAAATACAGGAGAGTCAGTAATGGGGTGAGATTGGAGACTAGGAAACTTGAGAAGTAATGAAAAGAGAATAGTTAATGAAGTAAAAGATAACCCCAAAAAATTCTGGGGATACGTAAATAGACGAACTAAGTCTAAGTCAGCAATACTTAATCTTTATGTTCATGATGATATGAATGAAAAGACTGAGAATGACCAACAGAGAGCTGAAACATTAGCAGACTTCTTTACATCAGTGTTTACGAGAGAGACAGAGGGGGATATTCCTGAAGTGGAGTTGAAGACAGACAGGAAACTCGAGTTCATATATCTAAGTCAAGGGAAAATCAGGAAGTTTTTGAAGAAATTGAAGAAAAATAAATCACCGGGCCCAGACCAGTTACGCCCGAGAATATTTAAAGAACTATCACATGAACTTGCCGGACCTCTCTGATTTATTTAGTCTCTCTATGTTAAGAGGAGAAATGCCTGATGAATGGCGATATGCTAACATAACCGCAATATTCAAGGAAGGAGCTAGATGTTATCCGGGAAATTATCGCCCTGTCAGCCTGACCTGTATAGTGGTTAAAGATGTATGGCATGGGTGAATTAATTATTAAATGGCTGGGAGCGTTCTTGAAGAATAGGAAGCAGCGTGTGATAGTGGAAGGAGAGGCATCTGGCTGGCGGGATGTTCTCTCGGGCATACCTCAAGGAAGCGTCATGGGCCCAGTGTTCTTTGTTATATATATAAATGATTTACCTAATGTGATAAAGAATGGTAGTGACATTTATCTGTATGCGGATGACACTAAGATATTTAGGAGGATCATATACGTGTAAAGAGGATGCGGATAAATTACAGGGGATATATATGAAATGAGAAGGTGGTCCCATAAATGGTTACTCAAGTTTCACCCGGACAAGTGTAAGTATATGCAAATAGAAAAAGATTGGATAGACTTCGGAGAAAGAAGGTATAAAATGCTTCTCGAAAAGGACTATATGGACAAGAGTGATAGCGAAAAGGACATAGGAGTGATCATAGACAGTAATTTGAGTTTTGAAAAACGCATGGCGGAAAAGATCAACAAAGCAAACAGGATAGTTGGACTCATAAGGAGGACATTCGAATACCTGGATAAAGATATGTTTCAGACGCTGTTTGTTTCACTGGTTAGACCTCACTTGAAATACGCGAATCAGGTTTGGTGTCCATATCTCAAGAAACATATAGAGTCCATTGAAAATGTGCAACGGAGAGCCTCTAAGTTGGTTCCGGGGTTGAGTCAGCCGTCATATAGGGAGAAATTAAGGGAGCTAGAATTAACAACACTAGCATACAGACGTGTAGAGGGAGACACGATCGAATGCTACAAGATATTAACTGGTAAATATGATGTGACGACGAATGACTTGTTCCAGACGAGTAGCTGACCATATTTCCTTGAGACAAAAACGGGACATTGGGATGGCAAAAAAGGGACGGGGTTATGTAATATTCTGTATTCATGAAAAAGTAAGTACATAAACCGGGACAAAATTAACATTTTTATTAAAACGACGGGACGGCCAGGAAATATAAAACAAACGGTACTGTCCCGTTCAAAACGGTACGTATGGTCAGCCTACAGATGAGAGACTACTCGAGGACATCATTTTAAGATATACAAGGAAAGAGCCTTACGAAATATCAGGAAAAATTCGTTCACGCAGAGAGTTGTTGACATTTGGAACAGTATACCAGAGCATATCGTCAATGCACCAGGGATAATAGCGTTCGAGAAACTTCTGGATACGCACTGGAGTGCACAGGACCTATTTATACGACCACACGACAAAAATTCAGAGCTAGATCTACAGGCTCAGAAGCCTCTTCTAGAATCATTTCTATGATAATAATAATGCTGTAAGTCTAGTGCGAGTCTATTAGCACAGCCAGCTCCCCCCCCACCCCACCCCACACCTCTCTCTGTGTTTATTCATAAACTGAATTTGTTCCATACGGTATGCAAAACACATCTTACTGTAGACCCTGCTGCCTTAGGGCATATTTTATATATATATATATATATATATATATATATATATATATATATATAATATATATATATATATATACAGTATATATATATATATGTTAAACACAGACCGTGCATGGAACAAGGAACTCTTCTGGGAAAATTAAATCCACTATAGTCCGAATAAGTAATGGTAAATGACAAATACCATAGTTTTTCTTTTTCATGATTTAGCCCGACGTGGGCAACGGGTCTCTCGCAAAGAGGTCCCATAAATATAGCTTCCCTCACCAGCTATATTTATGGGATCTCTTTGCGAGAGACCCATTGCCCACGTCGGGCTAAAATCATGAAAAAGAAAAACTATGGTATTTGTCATTTACCATTACTTATTCGGACTATAGTGGATTTAATTTTCCCAGAAGAGTTCCTTGTTCCATGCACGGTCTGTGTTTAACATATAATTGTCTCAGGGAACCATTCTGAATTTGTGTATATATATATATATATATATATATATACAGTATATATATATATAACAGTATATAATATATATATATATATATATATAGTGGAGCTAGTTTTAGCCGTTTAAGGTGATAATGATTTAATTGTATGCAACGATTGATTTAGGCAATGACTGATTGCTTTATAATGATAGGCTGGGTTAATATTTATATGTAATACATATCACCGATTGGAATGAATGGTTATTTGATTAGATCCACCATACTATTGGAAGTGACCGAAATGGCAGCGAGGTCACCAGCTTGATTTACGCTCAAGCAAATTAATATTAAGGTTATGAAAGACACCTTACTTTTGTAGTTTATTATGAAAATAAATCCGTTATTTTATTCACTGTGATATAACAAAGAATTGACAGTAATTAATTGGTAGTTTTACGTTATGCTTATGGCATAGGCTTAGCTAATAAGATGAAATGTTAATAGCTTAATTGACACGTAATAAATAATGTAATACTCATCGATGGTATGTAAATGGCATGCAACATAGAACATTGAATAGCCTAGTTAATGATATAAAGAATGCACGTGCGTTTGGTACATTGAATGGAAAACATGACACTGATTAAGTAGGCTAAATGATTGCATGGATGCACATAGAATAATTGATGTGGCCTAATAATAATGGATTGAAATGCTTGCACAAATATCATTTATATAAAGGACATTATGTGATGTTAAGTGATTACGTCAAGAGAACATTTATTTAAACACACATTTATATGACTTGAACATAATGACGGATGGTACGCGGAATAAACGGTATTGAATTGACACTTGAATTGGATGATAGGCCTACTGCGTTATTAACGGGAGTCAATGGACGCGTGATTACACACTTTGGGAGTATAGCCTACCGTTCGGCGGTAGGCTAATGTAGGTTTCTGAGGTACTTACGAATATGATGTACTTAGCTTAGGGCGATGTAAAAACTTGAAGACGGGCTGAAGACAGAACCTATTACGCAGATTCGAGCTGTCGTTGTTCGTTAAGCCTCTTGAGATGATGGATGTAGGCTTCGTGGAGACCTGAGGTGATGTTACTTCTCGAGGTGCAGGCTGGCCTGTCGGCCTGTGGTGCTGAATATATCTCGAGGAATGTAGAGAAACTTGAAGGCCGACCCGGCAAACCGCAGGCCCGAAGTGATTCCGGTTGGGCCTCGTTGGATTGCTTCTGCAGGTGGTCTTTAGATCTTACGTGAAGACAAATTGTAGGCCCTGAAGAAAGTAGCGGCCACGGCCCCTCGGCCAGGGGGCCGGAAAGCGGTTGGTGGACGCGCTGCTCACGTGATGACGTGCGTCCGAGTGAGTGAGTGAGAATGAAAGCAAATGGAAGCTCGCTTTTATACCCTGGTGACGTAGGACTATACCAAATCGTAAGACGCTTGGTCCGCGTGTCCTTTAGTTTACAAAGGCTTCATTCGCGCCTTTCTTGGGAAGACACAGACTTTCCATTGTTTGATTGCCCACGTGTGTTTTCCAAGTTCTTTGATGATAGCGTGGAAGTAAAGTATTTCTGTCGATTTGTTGGTCTATTTCTTGTCGATCCGCTACAAGTAGTTCCCTCTCAGAGACGAAGGAACGATACTGAGAAGAAATACCATTCTGTTGGGAGACCTGATGAGGCCACTCCGAGATTTGACGCTTGGCCTGGTGTCGTGGAAATCCTGACGCAGGAAGGAATGAAGGGTCGTCAGATGCTCGGAAGAGGAAACGCTGGTGTATGGGGTGGGGGTTCCGCAGGGGGGTGGGGTTGGGGTACGGCAGGAATGGGGGACAGTGAGGAGCGAACGGAGGAAACGAGAGGGGGGGGGGACTGTGTTGGTGGTCGAATGCTGTGCCCGTAACTCGTCGCGTGGTGGTTCTCGTTGAGGTCGCTCCTGCCGCAGGGGTTGGACTTCGGCAGGAATGTGGAGCAATGAAGAGTGGACGAAGGAAACGAGAGGGGCCGGGGGAACTGTCTGAGTTCGAATGCTGTGCCCGTAACTCGTCGTGTGAATGTTGTCGTCGAGGTCGCTCCTGCCGAAGGGAGAAAAAGAAACGTCGTTCAAGTCCACGAGCAGCAGGAATTAATCCACGGAATGATGCAAAGAGACAGTTGATGAAGGCAGGGGATCGCCAACCCTGTGCCTGAAGTGTCTGTTTTGCAGTTTGCTTGTTGCGTGGAGGCATGTGTGCGCTCTGCTCGTTGATTGAAGAATGCTTTCTTTTTAGGCCTTCCCGTAGGGAATGGGGAAGGGAAAACCCGTCGTGCTTACGGAAAAAAATTCGCTGATCAATGAGGCGCGTCACCAGATTTATCGCCAAATGATTTACCGTACAACGGCCGAGACGGGACCGTTGAATATTTTGGACGAGGTGGTGACGAAAGAATGCGCCGTTTGAAACGAATTTGGGACTGACTGCAGCGCTGGGGGGGTGGGGGGTGAGTGTCCTGAGGCGTTAGGTGGTGATTTCGTGAGTCCCTCCACGATCCGTTGACGGCGGAGCAGGACCCAATGCCAGTGGTGGCTTCTCCAAGGGGTCGCCGCGCCCCTGCCGTCAGGAGGCAGTGAGACTCGACTCAGGGGGACGCACTCGGGAATTTGAAAGTTGCGGTGATTGTGCGACGGCACATGACCGCGAGACAGTAAGGCATTAAAGTACCGCGCGGAACGAATATCACTGTTTGCAAGTAGGCCTATTTAATTTCACTGAATTTAGAATACCGTACGTACATACATAGAAATTTGATATGGCTGCAGAAAATCACATTGAATTTATGAATACCGTATTTACATAGAAATTATTTAATGTGGCTGCAAAAAAATGAAATGGTCAATAATAGCTAACACAAGGATCGCTGTGAATAAATAACGTAAAATAATTCGAGTCACTCCGGGGTTACACCAATTTATAGTGGAGCTAGTTTTAGCCGTTTAAGGTGATAATGATTTAATTGTATGCAACGATTGATTTAGGCAATGACTGATTGCTTTATAATGATAGGCTGGGTTAATATTATATGTAATACATATCACCGATTGGAATGAATGGTTATTTGATTAGATCCACCATACTATTGGAAGTGACCGAAATGGCAGCGAGGTCACCAGCTTGATTTACGCTCAAGCAAATTAATATTAAGGTTATGAAAGACACCTTACTTTTGTAGTTTATTATGAAAATAAATCCGTTATTTTATTCACTGTGATATAACAAAGAATTGACAGTAATTAATTGGTAGTTTTACGTTATGCTTATGGCATAGGCTTAGCTAATAAGATGAAATGTTAATAGCTTAATTGACACGTAATAAATAATGTAATACTCATCGATGGTATGTAAATGGCATGCAACATAGAACATTGAATAGGCCTAGTTAATGATATAAAGAATGCACGTGCGTTTGGTACATTGAATGGAAAACATGACACTGATTAAGTAGGCTAAATGATTGCATGGATGCACATAGAATAATTGATGTGGCCTAATAATAATGGATTGAAATGCTTGCACTATCATTTATATAAAGGACATTATGTGATGTTAAGTGATTACGTCAAGAGAACATTTATTTAAACACACATTTATATGACTTGAACATAATGACGGATGGTACGCGGAATAAACGGTATTGAATTGACACTTGAATTGGATGATAGGCCTACTGCGTTATTAACGGGAGTCAATGGACGCGTGATTACACACTTTGGGAGTATAGCCTACCGTTCGGCGGTAGGCTAATGTAGGTTTCTGAGGTACTTACGAATATGATGTACTTAGCTTAGGGCGATGTAAAAACTTGAAGACGGGCTGAAGACAGAACCTATTACGCAGATTCGAGCTGTCGTTGTTCGTTAAGCCTCTTGAGATGATGGATGTAGGCTTCGTGGAGACCTGAGGTGATGTTACTTCTCGAGGTGCAGGCTGGCCTGTCAGGCCTGTGGTGCTGAATAATCTCGAGGAATGTAGAGAAACTTGAAGGCCGACCCGGCAAACCGCAGGCCCGAAGTGATTCCGGTTGGGCCTCGTTGGATTGCTTCTGCAGGTGGTCTTTAGATCTTACGTGAAGACAAATTGTAGGCCCTGAAGAAAGTAGCGGCCACGGCCCCTCGGCCAGGGGGCCGGAAAGCGGTTGGTGGACGCGCTGCTCACGTGATGACGTGCGTCCGAGTGAGTGAGTGTGAGAATGAAAGCAAATGGAAGCTCGCTTTTATACCCTGGTGACGTAGGACTATACCAAATCGTAAGACGCTTGGTCCGCGTGTCCTTTAGTTTACAAAGGCTTCATTCGCGCCTTTCTTGGGAAGACACAGACTTTCCATTGTTTGATTGCCCACGTGTGTTTTCCAAGTTCTTTGATGATAGCGTGGAAGTAAAGTATTTCTGTCGATTTGTTGGTCTATTTCTTGTCGATCCGCTATATATATATATATATATATATATATAATATACACACAGGGTGGGCGGAAAGTAGCTCCCTATTTTGGATTGGTAAAAAAATACGTATATTATCCATTTATTTCAGAAGAAATAATATGAAAAGGTAGGCATACATGGTAGGTTTTCTCTAAAATTCAATGTGGGCTCCAACTCTTTCCACCAGCTTCTGGAGCCGCCCAGGAATGGCGTCCACTGACTTTAGCAGGAACTCCGGCGGGATGGAGGACATGACTTCCCGAATTCGGTCCTCCAGTTCTTCCAATGTCCTCGGTTTGGTGCGGTAGACTTCTTCCTTTACCCACCCCCAAAGAAAGAAGTCGCACGGTTACCGCTGAAAAACGGCAGAATCGGTTCAGTGTAACGGTGTGGGTGGTATGACCTCAGATCAGGTTGTGGGCCCGTTCCTTCTGCGCAACACTATGAATGCTGAGCGGTACCTTGCTATGTTGCGAAACGAGGTCTGGCCGGTTGTCAGCACATGGGAGAACATCGACGATCTGATATTTATGCAAGATGGCGCACCTCCGCACTTCGCTCTTGTTGTCCGTGAGTGGCTGGATGCCCACTTCCCTGGGCGTTGGATGGGTCGTCGTGGTCCACATCAATGGCCAGCCAGGAGCCCCGACTTGACACCGTGCGACTTCTTTCTTTGGGGGTGGGTAAAGGAAGAAGTCTACCGCACCAAACCGAGGACATTGGAAGAACTGGAGGACCGAATTCGGGAAGTCATGTCCTCCATCCCGCCGGAGTTCCTGCTAAAGTCAGTGGACGCCATTCCTGGGCGGCTCCAGAAGCTGGTGGAAAGAGTTGGAGCCCACATTGAATTTCAGAGAAAACCTACCATGTATGCCTACCTTTTCATATTATTTCTTCTGAAATAAATGGATAATATATGTATTTTTTTACCAATCCAAAATAGGGAGCTACTTTCCGCCCACCCTGTATATACAGTATATATATATGTACGCCATATGAGCTTTGTAGCCTAGACAAACTTGTTAATCTTGTGACTGGTTTATACCACTGACCATATTCTTTTTCAATATTTAAAATTATTGCTTTTAATTGTTATCATTATTCATACAATATTTAAACGCAGATATCTCCTGGAGCAAATCAAGCTGCTACGATTACTGCCACCAACTAGCAAGACTGTCACATGGCCTGTGATCCAAAGAAATGCATATTGGGCTCACCCTGAAAATGTTCTACTGGCAATGCTTGCAGATGCAGATCAAGCAAACCGGAAGTTGGCCATCGATGTAATCAAGACCATTCGAAGAGCTCCCAAACCTACTCAACAGCAAGTCAGAGAATTTCGGCCACCAAAGATCAAACAAAGTGCTCAGAATTTGAAAGATTTACTTCCACCAGTTTAGGAGTGCACAATGGAACCACCACTCACGAAGCAGTTCTCTGTCGAACAACTCGTAAGATCACTGAAGAGCCCCTTGTTGTCCGGATACCATGTCACTCCCAAGGTGTAGAACGCTGTGTTAGGATGGTAACTGAAGCGTCTGGGACAGTGTATGGAAAGGATTCAAGAGATGGTTACATTAGAGCAATACTTAAATCCCGTGACTTTATGCCGTCATTCAAAACTAAACAAGATTTTAATGTATCATTTACTAAATAAAACTATCTAGTCTACCTACCTACAGTGTATATGTTTATTCCAAAAATAAATTTTTCTATTTTTCCTGAAAAGCAGTACATTGTAAGGCGTCAAATGATAGCTCAAACCCTAGGAAAGCAAGTGTCCAAAAGTTATGGGTAACTAGCAATTTTCACGATTTTCACATGCGAAAAAGGTGGTGTTGCACTTGTCACAAAAAAATTGTTTTCATTTTTGAATTTAGAGGGGTCAATTGTACAAAACCTGAAATGTGCTTCTTGATCCGTTACACTTTGCCCAATGACGCTACACGCTAGTGTGTATATATATATATATATATATATATTATGACAAAAACACTTTTCTTCCTTAATATATACCGTAACTATTAACTGTAAATGATAAAGGTGTGATAAATATAACTGAAAATATATATATATATTTTTCATTGTTTTCAATAATTTCATATTTTTCATTATGAAAAAGTTTCTCAGCATTTTCCGGCAACAAACGCAACAAAAAACTAGTATATTAAATTTTCAGACAAATTGTGTTAATAGAATATTTAAATTTTCCATATTTTGGGGGGGGCTCTCTCTTTCCAAATAAATAAATAAATAAATAAATAAATAAATAAGGATTTAGCATTTAATGATTATGCAATGCAAGAATTTGTGTACTACACACAGGAAATCTCTATTAAAGAGAATTGCCATGGCAATGTGCGAGTGAAATACCTGAGCACATTTTCATACCTATTTTGTGCACTTGCTTATCGTATATCTTAAATTTCATGTATATTTTTGTCTTTGTATAGTTTCACATTGTATTTAAAATTTTATATGACTGATAAATAATTAATTAGTGGAAAATGGATGCATCTCAATTGCATGTATATATTTTAACGAAATAGTATTGGATTTAAGGTATACAAATATTTTCCTCTCTGATTGATCATCCTTTGGTAGAAATGAAACATGGTCCCTAATTGGACAATTCATAATCTTCAACCCAACATGATTTGAGTAAATGTTAGAAAAGAAAAATGTACGGGCCCCGCCTTCGTAGAGGACTTCTGTAAAGGTGGTGGCAAACATTTTCGGACTGTTCCATTACTGTTCCATGAGGATTACATGCAGTGGTTCAATGGTCTGTCCCAAAGGTCCTGTCATCATACTTCTACCATTATCAGTCTGCAGAAAAAAGTTTCGAGTAGATTTTTTATACATTTATCGATTTTCTATTCGTTTAAATTTAGTTTTTTTTTAACTACAGGATTCCCCGTTAGTTTGGTTGGTTGGTTGGTTGAAGCTTGGATTCAAACTACGAAGCCCTGGGTTCGACTCCCAGTTTCCTTTACTCGGGTTAAGGAGTTTCGTGAGTTCACACTAACTAACCCCTTTCTGCATGGGGAAATGGGGTTCTGTTTGTAGCCCGTCCCATTGTTCTTATAATGGCTGACTTTTATATGGTGTTCATTGTATGTCACCCTGAATGGTCAAATCGAAACTTCATGCATAGTCTGGCCGTCTCTTCTTCACCAATGAAACCATTATTAAATTTATATCGAAATATATTAAAGAGCGATTGAATTACTTTGGTAACAGACAGACATGAATTCCACGAATTGTGGAAGGCTTTGCATTTATTATTAGATTAATAAAATTTTCTGCAAATATTGTTCCCATTTTTTGGTATGAAAACAAGAACTACGAAAACCTCTGAAATCGGGTGATAATGAATACTAATTCACGCGCGATTGTGGCAGCAACACAGATGGCACTCTCGCCACACATCACGTTGAAATGGGGCCATTAACGTTTTCTGATCGACTACCAACAGTATTTTATGGTATGTAGTCGTGAAGGTATTTAAAGAAAATACTTTACATAGAAAAAATAAATTTTATTCCTGAACATTACAAAGAAAAATTCTTCTCTATGAACACGTACAATTAGTTAAAGTCCTGTGATGAAACGCCGTATCTTTTATAAGTAACTTCCCAACAAAACTCGTGTAAATAGTTAGTTGGATATAATCTTAAATATATATATACACGGTATATATATAATTTCTTTAGGCTAAAGAATATAAAAATAAATAAATTTTTTTTTTTTTTAATGAAGTTAAAAAATATTTTTCCTTTATTCGTGTGGACAAGTATTTTGTTTTACTTTACCATAATTAAGATAGTCATTATTCCCTCTTTTTCATAGTGCCTTTGGTAATGTAATAACAGAAAAGTGCTCCAATTTGGGTCTTTGGCGAGCAAAAATGGGTTTCCAACGACGAGTAGTAGTCTGATCGCTCTCGTAACAGCCACATTGAATATCTGAGCACTCCGCAAGAAACCCAAATTGTGGGTTACGTCAGTCTGATGTCAGGAAGAATGAACATTAACAATAATGGTTATGTGACGGAGAGAACCTGCAGCTTCACGCAGGATAGGAACCACACCAACAACGACCCAGAGAAACACTTTAATCATTGAAATCTGAAGTCCAAGTCGAAAATCGAATCCCTGACCTTCAGATTAACAGACTAACGTTTCAGCAGTAGGCTAACCTGGTGAGTTCAACAACGATTTCTGCGTGGTTGAATGAGGGGTATCCAGAATTATTATGGTTCAGTTGGAATGGAATATAACTTGAAAAGGGCAACAATACCTCCTTTGTATCGATACACTTCTACCATCTGGTGGTGAGCGAGTACATTCCCGTGTGGTGGTAGTCTGTGCTCCGCTGACGAAGTCGTTTCAGTGGCACTTTTAAGAGCATATGAGGTAAAATGCTCTTCAAGGCGATCTTTCATGGAACTGAGGAGATTGTTATGAAGAAACAAGGTCTTGGCAGTCGATGGATGGGTGACAACTATCCGCTAGAAGCTGGCAAGAATTTCGGGTGTGGCGAAGATGATCATGACGGTCCTCTTGGGACCAGAAAGGGCCTTGGCTGTTGGATTTTTTGGAGTGGAACACTGCTGTGAATGCCAACAAGTATTGCTATTCACTACCGAAAAGAAGGAATGCCATCGATAGCTGGAGAATAACTTTCTGATCCTAAAAGACCATCACAATGATCTTTGCTCAGACATTGCTTCCAGTGGACAGTTGTCACCCATCCACTGTACAGACTCGTACTTCTCTTCCGTACCCGAAAGATCACCTTCGAGGAATACACTTTACCTCAGAAGCAGCTCTCCAAATGCCACTGGAACACGGACTTCTACCGCATGGGATACTTCGATATATAAAGGAGTATAACCACACCGAAATCAATGTTGAACTCACCCAGCCATTGCTAAAACGTTAGTTTGTTAATCTGAAAGTTGAAGTTTTGAGTTTCGGCTTCGATTTCAGTTAAGGTGCTTCTCTGGGTCATGGTTCCTTTCCTATAAATTGAAGCACCAACGCAGCATTATGTCAATTCCAATAAGAAATACTGAAATGGAGTTTCTTTTCACTGAGGTAGTTTATTTTAACCGTTAGTTTAAGGAAAATGTTAAACCCAGATGTTTTGCATCATTAGCCAAACTAAATAAATTACTGCATTTAGAGGCAGTGACTACAACAACCATTCATAGTTCATACTTGACTTTATTCGCAGTTATGGTTTTTACCCTAAAATTCCACTTTTCAATGTTGAATTATTAAAGCGATAAGGAATGGTTGTGGCTACCCCATCGCGTAAACCCTGAAGTTGTTTCCCCACCACTGAATCTTAACTCCCTTAGAACCGAGTGTAACTTAACGTAATTGTTGATAATCAGTATGTAAAGAACACATTTAAACTCAAATTGTTGCCGATCAATACGTGCAAAACTTTAGCGGTGAAAAAACTGCCGTTCAAGTCTAGCAATTAGTTTATCAGTCTGTCTGATGAAATGATTTTTTATTTTTTCATTTAGGTTAATTTCTGTACTCATACCCGGAATAAATTTAAAACAATGAAAGTATTAATATAGACAAGGTTCTGTTATTTAAGTCATCCTCATTAAGTAATTATGTTTCAAGTGAAATGAGTGGTGGAAGACCGTAGTAGAGAGAACAGCCCTACGTTTATTCATTATTTACAAAGAATACTTCGTCATCCTATTCTCCTACGTTATATAGTTACACAATTTACTGAACTCCCGTAGATACATTAGATTCGGAACAGTAAAGTCCTAGGTTGAGCCAGGACCACTTACTCTGCTAGTACTCAGGTTTGGAGTTCATGCCCTTTGTCCCAATGCGTTGGGAACCTGATTTTACTTCAGATAAGTCAGAATTTACCATACTAACTCCGTAAACTGTCACCTTAAATTGCCCATCAGCTATCACATAATTCTGGGAGTAAGGTTAAGCGATAAGCAAAGGTAGATCACAGTTCAAATGAAGGCGAACACCAGTGTTGGGCACTAAAGCGTTAATCCGATAACAGTTAATTAACGAAGTTAACTTTTTTTTAATGGACTATTAACGGAAGTTAATTTCCATTTATCGTTATCGGACCAGTTAACTTCCGATAACTCGATATTTATTCTGTTAAAGTCCGTTAACACGTTAACTGCGAGGAGTCATTCACGGAAGATCACCGCTCCGCGAATGAATTCAAACCGCCATAACTTCAGTCTGCTTCCAGATCTCGCAAGGGGAGGTTGTGCGCTTTTTATTGATGGTAAGAAGGTTCTTTTAACGTTAGTAAAAGTCCTATAATATTATATATATATTAATACGTATGGTAAAATGTACGGTTGAGAAAAATTAATTTATAGTAATGACTAATGAATAAGTATTTTTACACTGCGTTAGTAAATCTCTAAAAAGTATATATAGTATGTAAAATTTGAATAACATTTTTTATTCACCGATTGTAATATTGTCGTCGAATTAAATAACACTTGCGTATATTACATAGACAAAATATTTTATAGATAAAATAATTCATGGACAAAGTATTTTTATTTTATAGACTAAATAATTCATAGATAAAATATTTTATAGATAAAATAATTACAGAGAAAAATTACTTCTATTGAAAATTCACAGAAAAGGGTTAAGTAAAATAAAATATTTTATATAACGTAATATTATATATTATAATTAATATTATTTTGAATTAATTTTGCTATTTTGTTTGAATTAATATTTTATTAGTTTAGTTACATATTTTATACAATGATATTTTACTTTTTTTAGGTTCTTCTGTATTATCGTCAACTAGACAGCGTTCAGTTCTCTCTTACCAAGCATTCTCTACAACTTTTAAACTTCAACCGTGGAGCACCAAGAAGAAGCTCTCGACATTGAGATCGCCTCAGAAGTGCCTGAGACAGAGTTTCAGTCTGACCAGAAGCCTTTCCAAAACAAAAAAGTTGCAAAACTTGATAAAAATACAGTTAAATACCTATTTATTGTTGGATTTTGCATAAATAAACATTTTCTATGGGTTTTAAAGCTTTTTTCCTTGATTTTTTTAAATGTTAGTAAAGAAATAGTTATCGTTAACGGATTATCGTTAACTTCCGTTAACTTTGTAGTAAAATTATCGGATTATCGTTATCGGAGTTAAAAATTGGGGTTAACGGATTATCGTTATCGAAGTTAACTTTTTGGTTAACGGTGCCCACCACTGGCGAACACTAACCTCGACTAAATTACCCGCGGACCGAATGGTGGACACTATTACAAGTTGTTCTAGTCCTTAAAACTCTTCCACTGGACCGACTTTAATTCCATCTTTAACATCGAAAGCTGTCAACAATTGGCGAATCTTCTCAACCTGTTGATTCGAGAAACCAACATTTCACACCTTAAATGAAAAAGACTGATCGCTAGAAGCTGTTTTCGCATTTGAGACCTTAAAGCGTCTCGGAGATCGCATTCTTGCCAATAATTATTTCATATATACGCAGATTTTCCCGCGAGGAAAAGAACTACCGAGAGTGACTAAGCTGTTGCTACAAAAAGAAATTTTGAAATGGATTTTTGCAATAACTAATTTAAATTAGCAGAGCCTATGATCGATATTTAAGATTCAAACTCGAGAGATCATAAATGAGATAAAGTTTAACTCGCGAAAGAAAATATTAATTTTAAAATGTTCATCGTCGACCAATGCGCGGCCACCACTCAAGAACCAACAGCCACTCTCTGGCCTTCTGTTGAAAAAAAGACTGCAGTAATCCCGACTTGGATTTTAGAGCAGGGATGCACAAAGTACAATAATAATAATAATTCGGGGCATTAAACTTCTTCCGTAGCATCTTAGGTCCTATAACAAAAGGGACCACGGGTCGCTACATCTCTGAGCGCGGAGGACGTGCTACTAATTCAACTGCAACTCAGACCCAATGTCGTTTAACTTCGCTGATCGATGAGAAGCAATGTTGCGACATTGGTTACGACAGATAGCTCGTTTCCCCGTCCAATACCTGTTTCTTGTAAGGGGCGATCACTCCGATCTCATTCGACTCCAAACCAAAGTTCAGGAGAGCCACGACGTACCGAGACACCTAAGAACAAAAACACAACATGACGCTATACTGCGACCATCATTTACCTACCAATGATATACAAGCTCTCATTAAACAAATACATTCTTCATAATTTTTATACATATACCGAATTTTTTTTCTTATTAATAACATTTACCAAATATTTTATGGGCTGCATACTTATCTGCATCCTTTATTTGAAATATAAAATTTGAACACATTTGTTAAGTATATGCCCAAATTTAACAAAGAAAATCTATTTTTTATATTTAAAAGACGCGCACACAATACTCTTGTTTACAACATGCAATTTATTGGAAATATATATTTATTTATTTTCTATCGAAACGGATTTTCTATTGGAAAAAAAAAAAAATTTTAACCACAAATATTCCCCACCTCTTACTGACTGTCTTCAATCAATCAAGCTCTCGAGATAAAGAGAGAGGGTGAGAAGGGGCCTACTCATGGCTCAAAGAAAAAGAAGGATGTAGCTGCCAGTCGGGGTGGGTCGGGTGCTGTAAGTGCGTCTGAGTCTACGGGTGGCAACGGGTATCGAAAGGTATCGGGCAAGAAGGCTGCGAAGCCGAAACCTGATACCCCAGTTACCGCTCAGGAGCTCCAAATCGCTTTAGTCTCCTGTGCGCGAAGGAGGAAGACACCGTTTTGATTGAGAACTCACAGATCAGGGGCCAGGAGAAGTACTTTACTTCTGCAAACCGGGACAGGAGGAAGGTAAGGTGCTTACCCGGGCGGGGAACGGCGCACTTAAGGAGAGAGTTAGAGAAGCTGCGCGTGGCTAGTCGGAGGACTGCGATCGTTGTCCATGCTGGTGGCAACGACCTGTTCCTCAAAGTTGGGGTAGGGTAGATTCGACGGAAGGAATCATCACCGAGATAATGTCTCTTGCGGATGATCTAAAACTTAAGACAGACAGGGGAATGTTGATGAGTATTTTACCGCAGATGAATGCCAGTGACTACGCACTCAGACTCAGTAAGGTCATTGGCACCAACGAGAGGGTGCAAAACTTGTG
Source organism: Bathynomus jamesi (assembly GCA_023014485.1). Lineage (NCBI taxonomy): Eukaryota > Metazoa > Arthropoda > Malacostraca > Isopoda > Cirolanidae > Bathynomus > Bathynomus jamesi. The sequence continues at coordinate 632,193 of JAJOZX010002313.1, read as the reverse complement.
CGTCCCACTGGGCGAGAGGTTTGTCGACCCTTTGACGTGTTTTCGGGTACGTGGGACTTTTATCAGAGGGATGGTGTCCACCTCAATGTCAAGGGTAAAGGTGCGCTAGGCGCGCTGCTTGACCGGCACCTAGGGGGACGGTCAGAATAGGGAAGGCTCCATCCGCAATGCTTTTTAATGCTAGGTCCATAAGGAATAAGTTTTGCGAGCTACGGTCGCTCTTAGCATCAGAATACCAGGATATCGTTGCCATCACCGAGTCCTGGATTCATACTGATCGTAGGGATACGTTGGGGAGTTCGAGATTCCTGGGTATAGAATGTTTCACAAGGACCGCACCCATCGGGAGGGGGGAGGGGTACTAATATACGTCAGGGATACGTTGAGTCCGGTTGACTGCCAGTTCCGATCGGAACAGCTGCTGCTTGGCGTCGATCTGAACCCGGGAGGGACAAACTATAGGTTAATTTTGGTGTCCTCCACATCTCTTCCTCGAGGATGAAACAGCCTTGTACACCGAACTTCGTAACCTGCTAGGGAACAGGGTGGGTGTAGTTTCAGGAGACTTCAACTGTCGCGGCATAAACTAGGAAGACAGGACTGCTGATGCTGAAGGGAGGAGGCTAGTTGACTTTGCTGATGAGAACTTCCTCACTCAGTGGGTCAAGGGACCTACACGAGGCAAAAGCGTTCTAGACTTAGTATTCACGACCGAAGACAACCTCGTCACTAGCTTCACCGTTGGTCTGCGTCCCTCGGGTGAAGGGTAGTAACTCGAGAGGCAATAAGCTCGATCTACGGCGGGAGGACTTTGTTAGCCTCCGGGATAGTGTAGGTGAGATGGGGTTAGAGGTCGGCAGCGATGTTGAGGGAGCACTAATTTCATCGTGCTGCAGTCTGCTGCCATACCCTCAAAACTGGTCACCCCTGTTTCAACGCAGTCTAAGTGGTTCAGTCGTGACATCGCTTCGGCTATCCGAAATAGGAACGTAGCGTATAGGAGGGCGAAAGCCAATCGTTCCCACGAGAACACTGAAGCGTATGTCCGCCTGGGTAGGGAAGTGAAGGCGAAGGTTAGGCTAGCGAAACGTACTGAAGAACTACAGGTGGCAAGCCTCTGCAAGGGGAACCCTAAGGAATTCTTCAGTTATGTTAATAGTAGAAAGCCCATTAGAAGCATGATAGGTCCGTTAAAGGACCCCAGTGGCGTTCTGCGGACATCGCTAATGTGCTTAATGAGTACTTTGCGGGTGTGTTCACCAGGGAGGACACCCGCGTCATCCCCGAGCCAGGCATCAGGCACGAAGGTGTTGGCTTGGATAGTGTTCGATGTACCGCGACAGTCGTTGCCGATAGAATAGACAAACAGCGCGTTTAAGGCTCCTGGGCCAGACCAGTTTCTCCCCAGTGTTGCGGAAGGTGCGCGACCAGGTGGCTCCCCACCTGGCTACAGTCTTCAACAAATCGTTGGAGACGGGCCAGGTGCCTGGTGACTGGAGGGAAGCCAACGTGACCACTATCTTTAAGAAAGGGGATCACGAAAGTCCAGGGAACTATCGTCCCATTAGTCTCACTTCAATTGTAGGTAAATTATTAGAAGGGATAATAGCGGATAGGATCGTTGACCATTTGGATTCCTACAAGCTGCTTGGGGACTCCCAACCTCGGTTTAGACGGCATAGGTCGTGTCTCACCAACTTGCTCGAGTCTTTCCACGTCATGTTGAGTGAGTATAATAAGAGTAGAGCGATTGATATACTTTATCTCGACTTTCAGAAAGCCTTTGATAAGGTACCTCACCGCCGGCTAATGGCCAAAGTGCGCGCGTTAGGTATTGGTGGGGAAGTAGGTAGTAGGTAGGTGGATTGAAAACTGGCTGAAGAATAGGCCGCAGAGGGTTGTAATTAAAAGGGCTAGTTCGGGTTGGGCCTAGATCATTAGCGGGGTTCCTCAGGGTTCTTTTTTGGGGCCACTTTTGTTTATCATTTACATAAATGATATTGACGGTGGCATCGTCAGTCGGATCGCCAAATTCACTGATGACAAAGCTTGGGGCCAATGTTGGGACGCCCGAGGCGATAGAGCAACTGCGTGCGGACCTAGGTAGGATAGGTGTGTGGTCCGAAAAATGGCAAATGCCGTTTAACTTGGGTAAGTGCAAGGTGATGCACATTGGCTACGCCAATCCCAAGTCGGACTACTCAATGTTGGGGAGTAATATCGAGGCTACTGATTTGGAAAAGGACTTTGGTGTTTAATTAGCAGCGACCTTAAGTTTACGAAACAGTGCGTAGAGGTGGTAAAGAAAGCCCAGAAGTTGTTGGGTTATATCAGGAAGCAATTTCGATTTCAGAACAAGGAGATTGTGCTCTCGCTGTACAATTCTCTGGTTCGGCCGCACCTGGAGTATGCTGTGCAGTTCTGGTCGCCCACCCTCAGGAAAGATATTGAGAGGCTGGAGCGAGTGCAGGCGAGGGCCACAAAGTTAATCCCTTCCGTTAGGCATATGGGCTACAATCGACGGTTACGAGCCCTGAACTTGTTTTCGCTGGAAACTCGGGAGGCTGCGCGGTCAACTCAGAGGTTTTCAAGTTCTTACGCGGTTCAACTATGTCGATTTTAGAAGCATGTTTAGTTTAAATGATAACCAAACTCGCAACAATGGTTGGAAGTTGGATTTGAAACGGTTTAGGACTAGTGTGTGGGAATTACTTTACCTATAAGATCCGTGACACGTGGAACAGGTTACCTTCAGAAGTTGTGAACAGTTCCTCTGTGGATCATTTCAAGAAAAGTTAGACCAAATCTTGCACACTATTTGAGTGTAAAAAATTTTCCCTGGCACCCATTGCCATTGGTACCACCTCGGTATGGGCCGCAAGGCCTTTTGGGGTACTTCTTTTCCTTGTAACTCCTTGTAACTCAAACGTTTTACGAGTTGTTCTGGGTTTCCACATAAATATAAGTTCATCAAAAGACTAATTTTCAGTAAATACTAGCACCAAATTAAGAAGTTTGAGAGAAATATATCGGATCTGGGGAGTCGTTTTTCATGATAAAATATTGATTAGTTTCAATTCTGATGGAATCACTTTTCAAATTGGGTGTAAGTGCGTCACTTTTCCCCGTTTTTTGAAAAATTGGAATAATTTTAGTGATATTTTTTGGAGTAGATTAATTCCTATTTTTTAAGAGTTTATGCGTCGTTTTTGCCAAACTTCTCAAACTGTTACTATTAAAAACAAATAAAACCAGGGTATTTCCACGTGATATACCCGAAAATGTAGGGTACCCTTATTTAATAAGGAGTGTTACCCGATAGATCACGGACGGACACAGCCGATGAAGGAAAGACTCGTCTAGTCCGTATCTCCTGGCAAGAGGGCTCATAACGACAGGTCCCAATTGTTTCGGATCTCCCGCCAATACAATCGGGCCACTACTGCTGTTCACGAGCCTAATCGAATAACGGTTAATGGTAAAAATGGTTCCAAATTGTAATGAGTCTTCTTTAACTTTCTTCGCAACATCTAAAGTCATATGACGGTGGGAACAGTGGTGAGCTGGACCCGGTTCGCGCGAACCGGTTGTTAAAATCTTTTTGAAAATAAGAACCGGTTGTTAACTTTTTTGCTGGACGCTGAAGAGAGCTCTCAGAAGCAGAGAGGTTTTTCGGTGATGAATATTATTTGTAGTGATAGAAGAGCAAGTTTAACAACTAAACACATATCACGCTTTATGATCATCAATTTGTTGGGGAAACCATTAAGCTTCTGGAACCCGTTAACATATGTCAAATCATGAATGAGAAGTCATCGATCCGAGTTAGACACCAGAGTTCGTGTATCCAAAACGACAGTTTACGGAGAAAACCAAGAAGCCATTTGGAAATTATTACCGTAATAAGTGATAATAAGGTACGTAAAAATGTTTAAATTTAAAAAAAAAATTTAAAAGCATAGATGTACTGATATTTATGTTTTGCCTAATAATTTATTATTGCTAAAGTTGACTGAGCAATTTAATTTTAACTATGTAGATAATAATTATGATTCATCGGTTTTTATTAAATAATTCTTCTTTCCTGATTTCATTAGAAACGTCTATTTCTCTAATTAACTATACTAATTAATTGTCATGCAGTTATTAATACCTAGCTGAATCATAAAATGCAGACACTTGAAAAAGGCAAATAGCGAGATAATTAATTTAATTAAAATTGCAAAAGGGTGGGGTGGGAAGGGTTGTCAATTTTTTATTGCCGAATTCAGAATTTTTTATACAGAACCCGGGGTTAAAATTTTGGCAGCTCACCACTGGGTGCGAACCTATATATTTACGTGGGACCCGAGCCATAGGTCGCTACATCATGTGGACGCGAAGGACGGTCCCCAATCCAACCACTACCTAGACCCAATACCGCTTAACTTAGCTGATCTCCGGGAAGCGGTGTTACGATAAAAACACGTAAAAACAGATCAGGTAAGCTATAATACGCAGTTGAGTTGCCAAAATAAAGTATTTAATCTTGTCTCCTGATCAGTGTATTTGGAAGTCAAAATGTGCTAATAAGGAGCGTTCTACAAACCAATAATAATTAATTAACCATTCACGGGAAGTGGTAAAGTATCATTATTAAATTTATTATTAAGTGTAGCTTTGGTATTTCAGTATTAATACAAAATATGGGTAATTTCCAACCAGTGAATAAAACTACATTAGGATTAGGTCACTAATTCTACTTTAACTCGCTAGATGTTACGACAATGCGCTACCACCACCACCAATTCCTAAAGAATAAAAACCAACGTTTTTATAGCATTGAAAGGTGTTAACACTCGAAAGAATCATTCTTATTTTTCCTTTACTTCACTTTAAGGATAGAATTCCATTCCAATGCTATAGATTCATTTTAGTCCAAAAACAAGATATCTCCTCAGTGTGTTACGCTCTAAGTGCAAATGACCTATAAGGACAATGACCAACAAGAACTATGACGGAACGACATCAATGGCCCCGTGTCCTTGACCTTTGATACAAAGATTTGATTCTTGCTCGCGACACATCGTCTCGTAAACTCGTACAATTTCCATAAATTTATATCGAACGGTTCAAAAGTTGTGGCGCGGACACGAAAGTGACGAATGGACGGACAAGAGCAAACCAGTATGACCCCCTCCAAATTTATTTAGCTGGAGCCATACAAACCACCATTTCTGGCATGATGAGCGAGATAGCGGCTAATAGTGTAAGAGTGTGACTGGTATGGCAGTATCATTGTTGTGAAAGTTAAATGTGAGCTATAGTTAGAGTGCGAGACTAGAGCTTGGTGTGAATGATTTGAAAGTGAGCGAGGTGAAAGATAGTAATGCAAGTTTGGGGATGATTCGTGCTTGGGATCTGAACAATAAAGGTTGGAAGCGGGAAATTCAAGTTATAGAAATTTCAAGAAAGTTGGATATTTAAAAGTTTGAGTTGTCGGCATTAAATCTGTGGTCACTTCAGGGTACAGGGTACAGTGGTGCTTGAACATTGCCTATAGCGCGTGTATTGAACCTATATAGGGCTTCATATCTAGAATGTGGAATTGCGCTTAGGTTCGGCTGGGAAACTGAATTCCTGGTAATTGGAACGGCCGTCTACGGGAGCTGAACGTGACAGTCAGAACATCTTGTGGCCCCAGTTCCGAGGTTAAGCGTCATCGATTGGAAACAAAGCCTATCCTTGCCCGTCCATCTAAATCACTCGCAACAGCCGGGAAGTCAAGATTAACAGTTTTGGAACACCACTGCGACGAGTGAAGTGATAGTTTACTTTAAGTAGGAACAGGACCTACCGTTTGTATATATTTTAAGTGCGTCGTCTCGGTGTTAATTTAAACTTAGATTATAGGTTTTTGTAAATATATATGACTTATTTGAATGGACTTTTAATGGGCCGATTGGATAAATTGTTCTGTGAACATCACACTACTTTGTGAACCCATAATAACGAAAGAAAAGGAGGACCGGTAACAGTAGCAGTAGCCACAGAGAGCCATTCTCCACTCTAAACGCTGAATTTCCTTCAAAATCGAACGACTAATGATGGATCCGAAAAGTTAAGTACTGAACAATTAAAAGTTGAGAACGCGCAAACAAACTTACCCAAGAGCAACGCAAGTTTCAGGCTCTGTCAGCTGCCCAGCTTCATCAATGAAGACGTGGGTAAAATGGCCATTTTTAAGTCTGGCACTGTAGAGGAGTCCAGCCGTCGTTGCCGTGGCAACGATGATACGATGCCTTACAACAACTTCCAAATCGGCTACAGTGACGCAGAAGGGCTCGAGACTTTGGGGAATGCTATCCACACACCTCTGAAAACGATTAATTAAAAAACAAAATTACCTCAAATATACACACACTCAAAAGGAACTTGAAATTTTCGGCTCATCTTCCGTCAAAAGTTTCAACCGTTTCGTTAGATTTTCTACTATGCAGAATCCTGTTACTAATCATACAGACGAATTTCCACTTCATAAATTTAGGTTATTTCGTTGCTATAGACCGTAAGTGTGGAGTGTGGACTGACACACAGTTTTCCCAGTTTTAGGGGGAATTATTTAATCTCTACTTCCCTCATCGTATGACGGAGAGGAGCTACACCTCGGTCGCTTCACCATCTGGACGAGGACGACGACGGTCCCCCACCTGACTACTACTACTACCAGACTCCCAATGTTAATTGCGACAGTGGCCTCGACGACGTACCCCGACTGCTACATAAACTTCCACAAAAGGGCCGAGAGTCGCAGGCTCTAAAGTTAACTTTACGTTGCCCTACGAATTTCAATTAGAATTCAATTAGGAATAAGCCGATCGAGTTTAAACATCAGTTTTGCATTACAACCGAATGCTTTCAGCAACTGCAGAAAAATCTCTCGTTTGCAAAATAAATCTTGCAATAACTTCAGCATGGCATATACAGGGTGTCCACAATGTTTTGTCAACCCAGCAAAATACTAACTGATTTTCGTTTTTCTTTCAGACCCATTTGAAGCGTGTGATAGCAGCAACTATACGATTGAACAACGCACATTGGCTAGTACCTAGGTTCATAAGCGACCACGTAATGGCTAAACAATTGAAAATGTTCGTGCAGACTTCCAGAACCGATTGAATGGTGCAGTTCCTCCAAAGAGGAGCTGCGCCATTCAATCTGTTCTGGAAGTCTGCACCATACGTCGGCACCTTCAACTTTTGTAAAAATTCGGGCGTAAATTCTAAGTTAATAATACTGTTGATGAGGTGTAAAAATAAGAATGGTATGTTTTAAAATTCATATTTTACCGTTCAACACAACATAAAGTCCAAACCTGATTTAAGACGAAAAGTCACCTTTGATACTGAAATTAATTCGCGCAATAAATATGCAATGCAAAATCTTTCGAGAAAATGCGAAGACTACAATTAAAATACATTTCGAAAACGTGAAGGTACTCGGGCCTATCGAGATTATCCAAGTCAGATAAATGGTCTAAACCTATATTTTATGATCAAATTTTGAATGTTGAATCAAATACCGAATGCGCTCGGGAGTTTACAATAATGACGTAACACCTGACAGACAGTAGGTCCCCGACCTTCGGTCGCCTCACAAAAAGCTTAGGAGTAACAATATGCGAAAATATTTAGTCATTTACATTGAATGCATTGATCCTCACCAGTTCTCCAGGCTTCAAACGACCGCTCGCAATGGCTCGTTCAACTATCAAATCATTCGCGCTGTTGCTTGGACTCGCAGCAAGTATTCTGAAATAATTGAAATTTTTGATATAAAAATAATAAATTTTTTACCGACATGGTTCAATAGAGAGATTTAAAAAAATAATCAGAAAGAAGCGTTTGGATTTATTACTGATAACAACAACAAACACTTTACTTCAGACTCAACAGGTACAAACATTATATGCAAGTGGTCCATAGAAAGTTGAGAGATAGTGGTCTGTAGCACTGACTATGTAGGCCAGTGAAACACCATGAATAATGAACATTAGGGTGCTTTTAAAAACTGAAAGTGTGAATTTCGGGTCACGGAACCCCGCAAATGATGGGGTTCCGGGAGCAAATAAAGCACATGATTGTTTTGGAAAATCATCAAATATTTAGAGGTTGCCCAAAGACCCCAAAGTTTTACCCATATGCTCATTTATTTATGCGCCCTTTTTAAGTCACTTCTAGTGTTTATTAACCCATTGATACACAGCGTCCCCAAAATTAGAAATTGCATTTGTGAATTGCGTTCTGATAATCCATATTTCTTTACTTCAGTATACCAACAAATGAATTTTCTTTAATTCTAAATCGTTTTCTCTTAATTACTCGTCTTTCATGCATTTACGTAATGGTGGCCAAGAAGCATCACAGTTCTCATAACGGTAAGTGTTATTTAAATAATTCATATATTTCAAACGTTTTTTTTACTTAGCACTGTAATGGATGGTATTATGAATTGTTTGTAAGTATAATGACTTGTTTTACCGGCAATATTTTTGTTTCCAAAAATAGTTAAGGTTTAATTTTTATGCGTATAAAATTTTGGACGCTCTCTGCTTCAGCGTATTGCAATCATCTTTTTTCGCATCGTCTGAGTGAAATAGTGTAGTGTACCGTAGATTATTTTAAATTTATATATGGATTGGATATACTGTAAATGGTTATGTATGCATGATTTCGCAAAATTATTATAATTTTAATACATATTGTGTTCATGGGTTATCAGCCAATCATTGTTTGAACACAGATTACGGTTACAAAGAGGGTGGCTTATTTCTACACATTTTCCTGAGGTACTTTATCCATGAATGGGTTAAATTAACTTACCAATTTCACTGTTTTGTCTTATTCACAGATAACTGGTGAACGATGGCGGCATGTACAAGATCGAAGAAATCAATCTGGCTTGTGGGGTCATCAAGTCCTACTATTGCCGGTCAGCAATTACCTTCAAGAGGTGATGTATTGAAGTACCTTTTCCATCTCCACAATGAGAGAAGAAATCCTTAGCTGAGAGTGTGTCCTCGACATCACAAGCCATCATTGAAATCTGGGTGACAGAAGGTTTACCGACGAACATCCGCACGACGTCAAGAAGCACGTCCGGAAATTGCATGACGAATGGCAGGGTTTGAAGAAGAGAATTTCGCGGAAAACGAAGACCAATTTGGACAACCAGGCTGCGTTCAGGTCAAGCTTGAACAACCTTTTCGACATTGGTCACCAAAATGCCCTAAATCTTATCAAATTCAGGAGGACAAGGACTTCCTGCTTGCTCAAAGGGAGGAGGGTCGGAGAGGAAGGATTGGAAATGTCGACAAGAAGATTGCCAAAAAAGTCGCAAGGGCCCAAGAAAGAACTGCTCAGGAATTGAAGCGGAAAGACAGGCATGTGCAGGAAATGGAAGAAATCTCTGCTACCGTTGTTATGGAAACCTCATCGTCAGCAAGTGAGGAAACAAGTCCCGAAAGAAAGCCAGTTACATCGTCGGCTCCAAAACATCGCCGTGGGACGACGGCAATCAGTTCGGAGGTCGCTGCGGCATTGGACCGCACGCGGATGAGCGACAGGGCAGCTGCTCATGTTCTCATCCCCTTTGGCATGCAATGGGTCAGGACATAAGTGAGATGTGCCTCAGTCCAAGTGCTATTCGGGCCAGCAGATCCAGGTACAGATCAGCCCACGAAGCAGAGGTGAGAGCTTCCTACAAGCCTGAATGCCCTCTTGTTCTTCACTGGGATGGAAAACTTATGGCAGACTTAATGGGAAGAGACAAAATCGACCGTTTAGCCATCTTAGTTACCGGGGATGGGATGAGCAAGATTCTAGCCATCCCCAAACTCCCAGACTCCAAGGCAGAAAGGACAGCAATCGTCATCATCGAAACCATCGAAAACTGGGATCTTGGCCAGAAGATCAAAGCTCTTTGCTTTGACACGACAGCCACCAACACCGGCATCCATGGAGGAGTGTGTGCGCGAGTAGAGCAGGCTCTCGGGCGTGAAATGATTTACTTTGCGTGTCGACATCACGTGCTGGAACTGCTGCTTGAAGCAGTATTTTCTTTCCTTGTTGGAGAGGAGACCTTTCCAAAGGACCTGAGATTACGATTTTCCAGAGCTTCCGTAATGTTTGGCCGCAACTGAAATTGAATGAATACTCCACTGCCGCGGACGAAGAGGACACGGCTGCAGTGATCAGTCCCTGGGCCGAGATGATGATTCATGAAGCAAATGACCTTCTGAAAGTGAAGCATCCCAGAGATGACTACAAAGAGCTTCTTGAACTTGTAGTCATTTTCTTGGGAGGAGTACCTCACGGACGTCGGAGTCCTGTGTTCATGGCTCCAGGGGCTTTGCACCGAGCACGGTGGATGGCGCGTGGAATGTACTCTTTCAAGATTTGGATGTTCAGATACCAGTTCACGATGCACATGAACCAATGTCCTTCAACATCTCGTGGAGCAAGTAGCAGTGACCGCCTGATTTCTGGGTTGCGGGACTTCTGTCTCTTCGTTGCTCAAGATTACGTCCTTCCGTGGTTTTCAGCAAGAGAAGCAGCAAGCGCTCCACGAAGCGACTTAGCCCTCCTTCAAAAGTTGCAAAACACCAACGCCGCTGGGTACAAGAGTTTTAATCGGCATCTCTGGTACCTCAATGAGGTAAACGTGGGCCTTGCACTATTCGATCCTGCAGTCGATGATGATGAGAAGCGGAAAATGGTAGAGAATATGAATTCCGTTGAAGGGTCAGAAGCTCCCCCCCGACGAGTCTGGATTCCAGATCCAAGAGGAAAGACCCTGGCAGACTTTTGCTCTTCCAATACGTACAATCTGTTCACCTTCTAGATCTTCCGGTCGATTTCCTGCAAGAGGATCCATCAAACTGGGAAAACAACACCAGCTTTGGTTCAGCAAAGATCAGGGTGGATTCCTTAAATGTAGTGAATGATGCAGCGGAGCGAGGCATAGCATTGATTCAAGAATTCACGAAGGCTGGAAGGACTCGGAACGAAGAGCAGATGCAGTTCATGATTCAAATCGTCGAAGAACATCGTAAAGTCTTGCCGACAGCCTCCAAAGCCACTTTGATGAAAAAATGAACGCCAACACTCGAGGTGTCATGTACTTTAATCGTTAATTATGAATTTAGTGAATATACTCACACGATATATTTGTTCTGAATACTTATTGGAGATGTATATTGGAGATGCAATTTATCATTTAAACTGAGAATTAAAATTTCCATTGCCCTATAAATTGAAAATACCTATCAGCTGTGGGCAACCTCTAAATGTTGTTGGATTACAAAGAAATTTTGCCTGTTCTGTTTTCTCATGTATCCTCACAAAATAAAGGGTTCCGCTCCCTTGCATTTTCATTTCGCATTTTTCACCATATACCATAAACACACCCTAATGAACATGCAGTTAATTACGCCAATGTTTCCAGCTTAATTTTTAATTATAAATGATAAAAAAAAGACAGACAATAAATAAATAAATTCACAATAACTAAATACGCTTTACTTACCTACTGTGAGGAACCATTTTATAAATCTGAAGGGTTTCAACCAACGTCACTGTTTTCCCAGTCCCAGGAGGACCATAAATGACGTATGGAAGGAGCCGTGTGCTACCCTCTAAAATTCTTTTTCACGGCTGTTCTTTGCTCAAGGTTTAAGTCTTTATTGAACCATTCAAGCCTTGGAATGCCAGGCCTACAACGAGTTCCTGCGGCAAAGGAAGTTTCCTTTAGTTAATCCTCGCTTTACACTATAACCGACATTTTCATCGTACATGCACTGAATATTTTCTTATTTACGGAGGTCTTGGATACTGGCTCCTAAACAGGTAAGGGTAACTCGTTTCTTCCGTTAACATGAACTGTTTAGACTGCAGGGGTGGGGAAACTTTTCAGTACCAAGGGCGAAAATCGATAACAAACACCTCCGCGGGCGTCTGGCAAATTTTAAGCTTATATACAGCGTGTCCCAAAGAAATGTATACCCACTTTGTTCAATAATACCAGCTATGAGGATAATAAATATATTACTTTTTATGTTTTTTAATAAAGAATTTTCTCCTGAATCTAAATTTGTAATTATTTTTATTAAAAATTGAAGAACAAAAAAGTTACAGATGTTTAAATTATAATTATTATTTTCGAGACTTCATGTGCGATATTTTCTAATATTTTAACCGACTGTTTTGAGATACTTATGTTTAGTGTTGATATTGAAGCATAAATGTTGTAATTATTAGTTAATTCAAACAATTTACAAATTCCACGGTTAAATGACACTTTATCTAAGATGTTCGACGTCTTCCAGAACGTTGTTTTTGTAAGTTTTGCACAGTGCCGTCGGTTTCAAACTTATCTCGTATACGTGCAAAATTATTAGAAAATATCGCACATGAATTCTCGAAAATAATAATAATTAATTTAAACATCTAACTTTTTTGTTTTTCAATTTTTAATAAAAATAATTACATATTTAGATTCAGGAGAAAATTCTTTATTAAAAAACACAAAGTAATATATTTATTATCCTCATAGCTGGTATTATCGAACAAAGTGGGTATACATTTCTTTGGGACACGCTGTATATAAGATGTATTTTAAAAAGCTATTTGCTGGGCTGTAAATAAATAATTTTTAGTAAATAATAAATACCTAAGCGGGCGAATTGAAATTAGCTCGTGGGCGAAATTTCGCCAGCGGGCGAGGGTTTCCCCACCCCTGGTTTAGAGAGATAACCCTTCAATCTTGGAGCAGTACTTTTGTCACCAAGTGGGAATAAGTGACTATCATTAAGTTTTGCTTTCGATAACGGATACAAAGATAAGTGAACCTCAAACAAGTTACTGGGGGCCATACGCAAATGATTCAGTTTTAGGTCTTGTCCAGAAATTCACGCTGTCAGAATCGATCCCACGATTCCGGGACAGCAACTCTGATACTATACCACGGAGTTCAAGCTGTTTGCGACCAATGGATAACGGCCTACGTCATAATTAGCCTACGAAGGTCGGTATTCTTAGGAACCCTACTGAGCGAGCTCAGTACTTCAAATCCAGACTGATAATACTAAACATCCCATCTTAACTCACCTCTTCTACTTTTTGAGGAACCCACAACGGATAAACAATATCCTCCTCTATCCATTTTGAAGAAAGAACTGTTCAAGACGGTTGTGAGGTTGGGTGAATAATTTTCCTCGTCTCCGACATGTCTACTACTTTTTCCCCACTTTACATGGTCACACTGTTGATTTGAGGTAGTTTCGGCGCAACAATCAAAAATAGGCTCAAGGGAGAGACTTTTAATGAAATTACCATTAGACTCTGGCTTAAAATCAGTGTCTATGAAGGGGATTTGAGGTAACTGGAAGTCGAGTTTGGCGGGGAAGAGACTCACTGATCCGAGTTGATTCACAACGAGAGATATGGCGAGGTGACATCGTCTCAAGGGCGTTCGATTGAAACGTAGCTGCACGGAATAATCTTCTCCATGGTAACAGGAGTGGAAACTGGGATGGAATTTTAGCAATACCTGAAACGAGATTAACTTTTCATTCAAAATAACTAAAAACTCATCTTTTCAACTAACTGAATAAAAAAAAAAAAATTTAATGTCGTTAAACCTCCGCAACAGCAAAAGTCATGTAACTGAGGAGGACCGACAACTTTACGTGCGACCTGAAATATCTAAGGGTCGCTACAGAATGTGAACGCAAAAGTGAGTCCCCCATCCAACTACTGAGCAGACCCAACGTAACTTGAGCTCGCTGATCAAATGGGAAACGGTACTGCGATGTGGCTACGACATAACCCAATAAACTGAATAGTTATATCGCACTTTTATTACACCTTAAAATGTTTACAAAATGTCATTAGGAACTACTACTTAAGATTAGTAGCTAGAAAAATATTTCGAATAATGAACAAGAAGATCCCTTATGATTACATTTTTAAAACGACCGATAAGCAGGAAGTACAGTGTGTCCATAAATTATCTTCATAAAATCAACCAAAATGGAATAAAATGTGAAAATAATTAGGATTACTTTTTAAAACGACCGATAAGCAGAAGTACAGTGTGTCCATAAATTATCTTCATAAATCAACCAAATGGAATAAAATGTGAAAATAATTTGATTACATTTTTAAATGACCGATAAGCAGGAAGTACAGTGTGTCCATAATTATCTTCATAAAATCAACCAAAATGGAATAAAATGTGAAAATAATTATGATTACATTTTTAAAACGACCGATAAGCAGGAGTACAGTGTCCATAAATTATCTTCATAAAATCAACCAAAATGGAATAAATGTGAAAATAATTATGATTACATTTTTAAAACGACCGATAAGCAGGAAGTACAGTGTGTCCATAAATTATCTTCATAAAATCAACCAAAATGGAATAAAATATGTGAAAATAATTAGATTACATTTTTAAAACGACCGATAAGCAGGAAGTACAGTGTGTCCTAAATTATCTTCATAAAATCAACCAAAATGGAATAAAATGTGAATAATTTGATTACATTTTTAAAATGACCGATAAGCAGGAAGTACAGTGTGTCCATAAATTATCTTCATAAAATCAACCAAAATGGAATAAAATGTGAAAATAATTATGATTACATTTTTAAAACGACCGATAAGCAGGAAGTACAGTGTGTCCATAAATTATCTTCATAAAATCATCCAAAATGGAATAAAATGTGAAAATAATTATGATTACATTTTTAAAACGACCGTAAGCAGGAAGTACAGTGTGTCCATAAATTATCTTCATAAAATCAACCAAAATGGAATAAAATGTGAAAATAATTATGATTACATTTTTAAAACGACCGATAAGCAGGAAGTACAGTGTGTCCATAAATTATCTTCATAAAATCAACCAAAATGGAATAAAATGTGAAAATAATTATGATTACATTTTTAAAACGACCGATAAGCAGGAAGTACAGTGTGTCCATAAATTATCTTCATAAAATCAACCACAATGGAATAAAATGTGAAAATAATTATGATTACATTTTTAAAACGACCGATAAGCAGGAAGTACAGTGTGTCCATAAATTATCTTCATAAAATCAACCAAAATGGAATAAAATGTGAAAATAATTATGATTACATTTTTAAAACGACCGATAAGCAGGAAGTACAGTGTGTCCATAAATTATCTTCATAAAATCAACCAAAATGGAATAAAATGTGAAAATAATTATGATTACATTTTTAAAACGACCGATAAGCAGGAAGTACAGTGTGTCCATAAATTATCTTCATAAAATCAACCAAAATGGAATAAAATGTGAAAATAATTATGATTACATTTTTAAAACGACCGATAAGCAGGAAGTACAGTGTGTCCATAAATTATCTTCATAAAATCAACCAAAATGGAATAAAATATGTGAAAATAATTTAGGGACATCCTGAATTAATGGCAATACCATTCACAATGATGATAATGGAAATCCAACCCGACACTCTAACCCACGACCTTGAGTTTAGCGGCGGCCCAACGCTCTATCACTAGAGTACACTGATGGACAAAGATCCGAGATACTTCAGTATCTAATTACAACTTAAATATTACTGGGAATAATATTTTCAATATTCTTTCGTTTTCCCCCAAAAATATCAATATTCTCGTAACCCTTAAGCTCGTTCCAGCCCCGATACCAAAGAACCCCGATGTCTTTACTTTGGAGTGGAGAACTTGGTGAATGATTCCTTCGTGTTTAATTCCAGCGAAATCATCCGTCATGAACGGGGGAAAAGCAACGACAGTCTCCCCGACCATGAGTGAAGGGCGTTTTTCCGACAAGCCCTCCACCACCAAACTCAAGAACTCTCCATGAGGAGTAAAAGGCGTAAGAGGGATATCGAACTGGAAAACAAAATTAAAAGCGTGTTAAGTGCGGATTATCGTGTGCCCTTGGCCCCTCCTTCCCGCATAAACAAAACAAGACGAAGAATTAAACAGAATGAAACTTTTACGAAAAAAAATATACAAAGAAATAAAATGGTAAATAGGGTACAGTTGCCAATGGTCGCGCATCGGTCCTAATGTCGCGCATTTCACTATGTAATTGATCAATGTGAAACATTACTTTTAGTAACTTCGTTACTAGAAGTAATGTTTCACATCAATTTTATTTCCTTCAATGTAACAGTATTTCGTGGGGAGTTGGGCGACAATTGGCAACTTTACCCTAATGAAAAAACTGTCATGATGATGTATAGTAGTGAATGCAGAAATGTGAGAAGTAGAGCAAAGCCGCATAAAAGATGGATGTAATGGGTAAATGCGTAAATAAAAAGTGAAATTCAAATGAAGGCGCCGCAACGGTTACTCAGAAAAGGAATGGAAACAGTTCGTGGTGCGTGTAAATGGAGACGCTGTTGGTCTCGCCTGACCTACGACTGGAGGTTTACTCTCAACGTGAAAATTAGCATTTTTTCGGTCCCGTGTTCGAGCGTCGTGCCCACCCCATGGAGAGGGAGAAATAAGTCAAAGCTCATTTCTGTTTCTTCATTGCTCGTTGATTGAATTAAGATATTTTTGCTACTGGAAACTATATTCACGAAAAATACTAAACGTAAGAAACATCCGCCATTCTTTCTGAAAAAGGATTTCTTAGGCATTAACTCCGAAATCACTACTTTTTAAAACGCAACTCATTAATATAATAAGATTATGGATAAGATTATATAAAACCGCGGAACACTTTTAGAAAATTAAAAACCCGCAAGAAAATGTAAAATAAGATCCGAATAACGTTTTCACCTATAATGGGCCCTTTTTCAATTCGGAAAGAAGAGAACCAAAGTGGTCGCTGGTCAAACTAGTTCGACCACCGACTACTTTCGTTGTTCTGCCCCGAGCACCGAAGAGAGAGGGTATGTGCAGTCATCTCTTTGGTGCCCCGAGAGTTGACGCTGCCACAGCAAATCCCCGAGACTGGGATACTTGACCAGCGAGTGTCGCAAAGTCGAGGGAACAATACAATCATCACAGTAGGGTCGCGGGCTCCTCTCCATTAAATGCCCGTGGATAAGGCGGGTGTGGCCTTGACTTTTGCCGTCACGATGGAGGTTACACAGTTTCCCCAGAACAACAAAAATTAGCCTAACCTAAAAAGAACTCAATGAAATCACGTTATTCCAGTTATTCAAGCCTCAGCTGCTGTTTCTCCTTCTCATGTTATCTTTTACCTACGTTCCTTCATTGAATAGTTGCCCCGTTTTAAGACTAACCTTCCTTATTTGCATCTCCATTTCAACCTTTTCGAGGAAGAGAAGAAACGAGAGCTTCTCTATGTAATTTTGTTAAGAGGTTCATTCAACGAAGGCGCGAAACCCGCAACATCCTCTTCACCCAAAACGGCTTCCCACAACCGGAGAGGAACCTCGGCGTGAGGTAACTTCATGGGCAGGAATGGAGACGCGTGGAAGGGCTTCTCCCCTTTGATAACCCTCCCTCTGCCGCTCTTGACCCCAGCGAAAGAAATAGTTTTCTTTCCCCGCGTTGCATCCGTCTTGTCAATAGTAACTGTCACCCGTCGGCTGATGACGAAAGCGACGTTATTGTGGCTGAAGGTAAGAACAACGGTCTCTCGAAACGTTCCGATCACTTTTCCCGAACAACTGAAGACGATTGGAACTTCTGTCAGAGGGTCGAGTCGCAATGGAAAAACAACTGAAGAATCTAGACTCAAATGAGGTTGAGTGTGTCCCACGCAAATGGTGACGACCTCCACGAGTTGAATACGATCTTTAGACTAGTTTCTGATCGTCATTTTGAGATATCGTAAATACCCAATGCCTCGAAGAACGACTTCGGTATCCCCTTCTACACGAATACCATTTTTATCGGGAATGAGGTTATCCTCTTCTTCGGTTTCGGGAGTTTCTGCTTCCGGTTTACAGGAAGTGCTTACCTGCAGGAAAAACATAATGCGTTTGATGATGTTTAACTTCCTCCGTGAAGGAGGGGGCCTACAGCTTACGTGGGATCCACACCAATGGTAGCTACATCAGAATGTGGAGGTCTCTCAGACAATTACTGAACAGACCTAACGTCGCTTAGCTTCGCTGGTCTAATGGGAAGCAGTATTAATAATAAGCGAGGATGGCCAAAAATTGGCACAGTGCTCAGGCCAACTAATGCGGTCCATTGCTCTAACTCCCGGACTATTACTACGGCACCATCTGGATTCGAACCCCATGATCTCAATGTCTTCGCTTCGCTTATCGGGAAATGGTGTCACCCGCTGAGCTACGGACGCTGGCGGGAAGCGGCGTTACCGATATGACCAAGAAGTAGCTGAGGACCAAGAAGTTTAATGGAAATTTGTCGCCGACAATTCAAGCTACATCTCCCTACGTCAAACACGTTATTCAAACGTGTCACAAACGCGTCTAATTTATTTTTTTTTATTATTTTTTTGGGTTCACGGAAGACATGACTAAAAAGACTAAAATAATTTCCCGTCGATCAACGACGTTAATCGACGTTGGGTCTGGTTGTAGTTGGATGAGTGACCGTCCTCCGCGTCCAAATAATGTAACGACCCGTGGTTTAGATCCAACGCAAAGATGTAGGTCCCCTCCGTCACGCGATCTTTGCCGTTGCGAAAGAAGCTAAACAACCCTCAAAATGAAAGTTTTTATGAACTGGCAAGGTAACTAAAATCACTTTAATCTAACTTCATTTTGGCTACAGTAAATTCGGTTTGGAACACAATGAAACTGTACAATTCACTCAAATCTCTTTAATGTTTTAAAAAAATGTATCATACTATTTGAAAATGCTATATATAATAATAATAATAATAATAATAATAATAAGTAATAATGTTACTACAATATTGGCCTCACTGCTGCCAATTCTGTAATATGCTTTCCTTAACTGAAAAATGATATTTAAATTCTGGAGTAAAGGGGATAGATGGGCTTTACTACTAATTCTCTAATTTCATCAAACAAAGAACTTTTTGAGTCCAACGTCTCGTTACAACTAATGAGAGATTAGGTATTAAGTCCCATTGTACTTCGATTCAAAGATAAAGTCGCGTAACTAAGACTTTAAATCCAAATACAAAAGGCAGACAATCACTTCTACCAGTTCCTGTCACTCACCATTATCATTGAAAGATCAAGATGATTCTGAGCAACGGAGAGTTTAGTGGACTGATCCAACCATGCACCAATCACACTCCAGCTATAGCTTCCCTCACTACATTCTATCACTTCTGCAACTACCCTCTCCCTCACTTTTATGCAATTTGGAAATAAGGATTTCTGGCAATAAACCTACGACAAGAGAGTTTTTGCATTATGATTATTATTTCAATAAAAATATCGCATCCTTATGCGTACAGTAATTGTAAGACAGCTTAAATGTACTCTTAACATTAGGCTAAAATAATAATACACGTATGTAGGAACCAACATTATGTTTAAAAGGTTCATATCTATCTCAGCTATCTCTAATGTCATTTACGCTAAATACTAAACTATAACCTCTGTTATCTCTATTAACTACAACTATTACCTCTCATTTATTACATAATAAAAGGACTGCGCGTGAGAGATGCATCCATGAATTACTTTCTTACGAAGAGGAGTCACTTTAGATGCTGGAAAATTTCTGTGTTCAAGATCTTTTGTGGTTTCATCTTTCACGCAATGAACCCAATCACCTGGAAAGATTAGGAATTATAACTCAAGATTAAATAAATAGATTAGGATTCTGCCCAATTATTCATCCTCATTTTTATATTTTGAAGATGTACTATACTATCATAGTACAGTATTTTAATTATACAGGGTGGTGCAAAAATTGCGCATTAAGGAATTTTCAGTGTTGATTATAATACAGGGTGTCCCAAAAGTCCCTATCTATTTTTTGAAATAGGCTGAATTTCGAATGAATGTTTTAATGACATGATTGCATGCACCTTTCTAGACAAATACATGCATGATTTCTATTTTAATTATTTTTAAATTTGTAATTAATTTTTTCAGATCCATATCATTGGTGATGGATGCGCATGAATGCATTATGATAGTAACATGTCAGAGGAATGGAATGTTGTGAAATTAGAGACTGATTCTCAAGAAGGTTTCATAAGCCTGGGCTGACAGATAAAGCAATTCGGGAATTGGTGAACAAATTCAAAAGGACTGGATCTGTGCATGATGAAGGAAGAAGTGGATGCCCAAGAACAGTACAACAAAACATTGAATCTGTTCGCATAATGTTCGAAGACGATCAAAGAATGATCAGTTCGCCAAGCATCCCACAGATTGACCATACCCAAAACAACTGTTCACAGAATCTTGTGTTCGATGCTGAAGAAGTAGTGTTATCACATTCAGCTGTTACACAGCTTACACAAGGAAGATTTTCCAAAAAGAGCAGCAAGGTGTGCAGAACTGGTCGAACAAATCCAAAATAACAATTTAATGGACCACATTTTGTTTAGCAATGAGGCACTTTTCACACCTGTGGTAAAATCAATTGCCATAATTGTCACATCTGGGCTAATGAAAAGCCAACTGAGTTCACTGAATGGGAAAGAAACTCACCTAAAGTCAATGTATGGCTTGGAATGATGAAGTCTAAGATTTACGGGCCCTTTTTCTTTGCAGAGGCTACAGTGACAGGGCCTGTTTACTTTGATATGCTTCAAAATTTTCTAGAACCTCAACTTCTTGAAGATGACATTCTGAACAATGTAGTTATTCAGCAGGATGGGGCACCATGTCATTGTGCCAGAATTGTTCAGACATACCTAAACGAGCATTTTCCAAATCGTTGGATTGGACATGGGGGGAAATAGGCCCTGGGCAGCGCGATCTCCGATTTGACCCCATTGGATTTCTTTGCTTGGCGTTTCATTAAATCAGAGGTCTAATGCAGAAATATTAGATTTACCAGATCTGCGAGATCGCATTAGGCAAGTAGTTGAGAAAATAACCCCTGAAATGCTCAGAAATGTGTTCCGCAATGCAGCTGACAGCTTTGAGATTTGCAGAGATACAGATGGAGCACATGTGAAAACTACTAATTAAAGATTTTAATGGTGTAATACTTGTAATTTGTATAGAAATACATCTGTATTCAGGTCAGTGTGACATTTATTTGAAATTCAGCCTATTTCAACAAAATAGATAGGGACTTTTGGGACACCCTGTATAGTATTTTTTTTCTTTTAGCTGTGAAATTAACAATCGATGAGAGGGTGAGCAATCACTACAGAATTTAAATTCTGTAGCGATTGATCAATTTGTAGTACTTGGTATTCCATACATCAAAACCAAGTTCATCTTCATCTATTTTTAATTTCACAGCCATCCCCTACCGAAAAGAAAAAATACTATATTATAATCAACACTGAAAATGCCTATGGTGGACAACTTTTGCGCCACCCTGTACATTTCAATAAAGCTTAATCTATTTAGAAAGTGTCCTGTGACTTGACCAGTTAGGGCACCACTCAACAGTACTAAGACTCCAAGTTGTGGGTTTGAACCCCACTGCTGTGAGGTTGTCTTTTCTGCATCTTATATGTAGCAAAACAGTGGGCTGGCCACCCCTCATTAATTGACTCTGGTTAAGGTAGCCCTGGCTCAGACCCCTAACCCTAATTAACTGGGGTTTTGGGACATTTGGATGTTACTTTAGTCTATTCACAAAACTATTGTTATTATTGAACAGGTAAATTAAGCTGTAGTTTTTGTGTACATTGTGGTACGAATGACAAGAGTTGTTTCAAGACCTAAGAAAATGGGATACTCGTGTCCTTCCTTCCTTCTCTCAAAACCCTAAATATGACCCTTTCTCATCATCTCTGGAACTTCAGAAATTAGCTTGATATGACATCATCTACTTCACAAAGCGAGTGATGTCATTTTAAATAAGATTGAAGCAATGCAAAGTTCTGTGTCCTACTTGTTAATTTTTGCTTGCAGCCAAAACCAATTTCACCTTTGGAGTGTAGGAAAGTGAAGTACGGTAACTTTCAAACTTGACCAAATATGCACTTCAATCCAACCTTTAAGGGAAAGTAGTCACTTCAAAGATGTAATCTGGCTAATGCCAGACTATTTTATCTAATTTTATGTAAGCCCACTATACATACAGTAAAGGTTTATCACCATCAAAATAAAAGAAAATATCCAAAGTGTTATTATGAATCTTACATTGAAATTCACATGAAAATGTAATAATTCAAAATGGTGAATTTTTTTTTTGGTCAATGCTGTTATAATTTGTCATATGAGGCCCATATCATATAGGAAATCAGTTTAGCCCAATAGCTAAGGTACAGTATTCATCGTTTCAAATTTTTTTTTAAAAAATCAAAATTAATGGCAAAATCCTGTTTTCCTTTCAATATGTTATTCTTTTAGGTGACAATAATAAAATTTCAAAAGTAAAAATCAATCATTCCAATTAGTAGCTTTTATGCTTTCAGAAATTTTAGGTTATATAGGCAAACTTTTTCTGAAACTGTACTACTTAGTGCCAATGATGACTTGGCTTTGTTTACAAACAACCAAACAAGACACTTAACCCAATTTATCAGTTTTATTCTAGAAAGAAAAGTTATTATCAATTTCTTTGTTTAGTTCTAATAATTTTACGTAAGAACACAACCTGAAAAAAAAAAAAAAAAAAAAAAAAAAAGTTTGGCATGATTTTAAGCTAATGCCCCAGTGGCACCACTCGAATAGTAATTGTTTTTTTACTTAAAATCAACCAATTACTTTTTGTATCCCTTATTTAAATTTTCCATCAATAAAATTAACCTTTGAAATTGAGAGTAGGTACTGTAACAAACTTTTCTTCTACATCTCCATAATGGATAACTCAAGTTCTACATTTATGAAATCACTGGATATGAAATCAGGGAGCTTAGGCTTAGTGATTCCCCAATTACCAAAAGTCAGTAAGAGAGTAAGGAAAATAATCAATCATTCGCTTAAAGCTTTTATAGTTATTTCATGATACATAAAAGAAACTATGGAAACTATGGTCTATTTTCTCCTTGAAACGTCTTTTACGATACTTATGATAAAAGATAAACATTCATTTGTTCTCTCTGTACTCTTAAGAACAACTTTATATAAATCAGGATTAAGGTAACCTAGTGGACAAATAACTCTGTTGTATAGCATTCAATTTGCTTTTTTAATCCTAGCTAAAACCTGACAATTTATTCAGTCTTGAACAAGGTCCTTATACGGCAAATGGCTTAAAAAATTAGTAAATAAGGGAATATCGTGAGAAACTAGGTGGATAACCAATTATATGGACCTATTAAAAAACCCAATAAGCAACAATGTTCCACCTATTGTACCATGCAGAAATACTAATTTTGTTCCTGAAACAAGCTGTAAGCGAGGTAAGCCTAACCTATGCAGTATGCTATCTAATAAGTCTAATGAAAATGGTTTCAAGTAGCTACTTAAAAGGTTACCTTGCTTGCTTGCTTTGTTAGATTCAGGCCAACAATGGCATCATATTAGTACAGGTATCCTTCATATACTAACAAGGATGCATTCAAAAGCACAGCTGTAACTTTCAAAATTGTTAACTAACAAACAACAACTTGTGGGAAAAATCAAGTTACATTTGGCATTAGCCAAAATTTATCCTAATTTTCGCCAAAGCCCATTTTTTTCAATATTTCTCTTACAAATATACTTTCCTTACGTGTTTATTAATAATTTATTACAAAAATGTAATACTATGCACAAAACAGAAAATTAAGTTTACTTATTAAAACATGATGCCATCTGGCTGTGTGAGCAAAGAGCAGGGCCCACCCTCTATCAATACATGGGAAATTCAAATGTTTTTTTGCTAATTTAAGAAAAAAATAGGGAAAAAGCTCACCAACTAACGAGTCACTACCTAACTGGGGATACCTGTACTGCAGCTAATGTGTCTACCATTATTATAAATGGACCCATGGCCTATACTCAGATGCACATCACTAGTCACTAGACCTAACCTTTTCTAAACAACATAAGAAAAAACATACCAACTGATACATCAAAGTGACAACTCTCTTCATTAGTACTGAGTGAAATTTGATTATTTAAAGTGATAAGTCTTCCATACACAAATATCACTTTTCCAATAACTGTTGGAGGGAAGTCAGTGCGAGTAAAGATTTGATCAGGTGAAGATGTTCCAAATGGTTCTTTATTTTCTTCCCAATCTTCACTCAGTGAATAAATTTTAATTGCTCTCCAAGCACTTTGATTAGTTTCTTTTACAGCTTCTCCTTGTACACAGTCTCCAACTTTGAACTGAGTGCTAAAATGGAAGTCAATGCTAAAATAAATACCCTTATTAATGACTCCTCCTCCTTGACTCAGGGATGTTATGAAACCTGAGTAACTACTTTTTTCTCCATTCAGTGAAACATTTGATACAAAATCTTGAAGTTTTGGTCTCTCTATAGTAGACTTACCCGCGTTGTTAGTTTTTTCCATGGAATATTGAAAATGGAGTGGAAAGAATGTAACTTAAGGTTGACATCATAATTAATATGATCTCATGAACTGGAACATTTTCTGCAGTATGATAAGTTACATGAAAAGTATATATTTTAATTCTTTAGTCTTCTCTCTGGACTAACATGTTTGGCTAAGTCTAACAGCTACAGTACCCCACTGAATATTTAAATGAAGCCATAGCTCTGTCCTATAAATTTATTATTATATTTGGCCTATGTATTTCTCAATAGGCATATACTTCCAATTGGTATCTGAAATATATTCTAACTGTTTGCGCAGATCTTTCATTCGCTTGTCATGTTCATCTTTTTCTAATGAGGATAATGAGGATTCCAAATTATGATCAAACCATAGTTTAGCAACTAAACCTTGCATTTGATCAAGGTTAGTTCCTGAAGCTCTTGATGTGGAGGCCCTTGAATTATCTGTTGGTTTCACAGAGCTAGACTTTCCAGGAACAGGAGCAGGAGCTGGTAATGAAACTGCGGAAGAAGTAGTGGATATGATCTGATTTCCACTTCCTGAACTACCAGATACTCCTTGAACAATACTTGAAGCGTAATTCTGAGATGGACTGTGATGCTGCTGGAGATGATGATGATGATGAAGCAATTGGTTGTGAAAATGAATGCCACTAGTGTTTCCTCCAGAAGAACTACCAGAATTATAATGTAAACCTCTAAACACAGAACTGCTATTGTTATGGCTACTTCCCATTCTATTACCTGGAATGAAAGTTTCTAATTATTAGGAATAAATTAAGTGGTCTACTAGCTAAGCTTAATCCTACTCTTAAAATTAGATAGAAATGGATTTAGATTTTTTATGTTCTAACAACTGCGGAGGTTCAATTATTTAGTTAAATTTTTAAATAAAAACATACCAACATAGGCCCCCTTATTTCAAAATATCAATTTTCAGTATATATACTTTTTGATACATTTATTGAACAACAACAAATAATAAAAGTGTAATAAAGACCATCAACACCATCAGAATCTGATATTAAATATCTTGGGATTGGACTACAATGCCAAAAGACCAGGGCTGTGGAGTCGGAGTCAGGAGTCGGAGTCGGAGTCGGTCAATTTTGAGTGGAGTCGGAGTTGGAAGTGCATAGTCGGATGGAGTTGGAGTCGGTGCAAATCCTTCAACTATAACCATAGCAGCCTAGGCCTAGCTCAATTTTATGAATAAAATAGATTTAACCTAATCTGGGAACTTCACATGGATTGTAGCGGACATGACAGTGTACAAAATTGAGAAAGGGATTTTGAAAAGGAGTTCACACTTTCACAGTAAAAAGAATTCTACTCGTAGTGAAAAATATAAACAAACGCTTATTAAAAGTAGCCTAAAACTATCTCCAAAATTTATACCATTATTAAAACTAATCTTAAATTGCACAATTTAAATTCAACATAAAAGTAACTTGGTAACTACAGACTCAACAGTAAGTTCATTGCCAGTCATTGAAAGGTATAGCCTATAGCCATAAGTTATTTTATTTCAATCCAAGTACATACATGAACCTCAGCACAGAAAAATTTGTGGCAGAACTTCTCTTGTGAAGTGAAATGTGTTATTTATACCAAGTTGGTCCTTTAAAAACTGTAAAGTTTCTAGTATGAGAGATGCGTATAAATCTGGCAGTTGCCCTGCTGCAAGAAACTACTGATAACAAAGCTGGCCCATTTACAAATACAAATTATGCCTAAAAAATAAAAATCAGAACTGCAACTCTAAAAAATAATAATATCCATAATATATCATTAACATTTTATTTTGATAACAAAATTGAAAT
Source organism: Bathynomus jamesi (assembly GCA_023014485.1). Taxonomy (NCBI): domain Eukaryota; kingdom Metazoa; phylum Arthropoda; class Malacostraca; order Isopoda; family Cirolanidae; genus Bathynomus; species Bathynomus jamesi. The sequence goes on along the minus strand of JAJOZX010002313.1, from coordinate 605,790 downwards.
TTTTCTCTAGTCAAAATGAACAAAACTCCACCCCCTCTCAGTAGGAACATTGCCTGGACTGCTTTTTGACTTTAGAAGTTTAGCCAAATGAAAAATTTAAAAATTAAGAAGAAATAAGAAATAAAAATAAGATGTGGCCAAAAATAAGAAAAAATCCTAAAAATAAGGACACTTGAGAACCCTGTAAGAATGTATTACAATAAATTCCATTAGGCCTATCCATAAAGAGAGGAAACAAAATAGTTGCAGTAAAGTGTTTAATTGTGCAAGTCCAATACTCAGTTTTATATATTTATCATTACAACACTACTTGGCCAGTTACTAAGATAGTAGAAGCTATGGCTGATGGACTGGTAAGTTATACAGTTCACAAATCTAGAATCTGGAAACATAAGTATCTTGTATAATTACGACTCCGACGGAATGTTAAGGCCAAATTGATTACGATTAGCTTTATTAGGCCAATGGAGATTCATAAACAAGGCATTTCGTCACCACCACATGACTCATCAGGTTACTTAGTGGCTGTAACTATGCCTTAATGGCTTTTTTTCTCTTTATTCAAAATTATTTTTTATTTATGAAAAAACAAAATTCATTGAGCATAAAACAAAAAAAAATTAAATTTAAGACTATGACAAAACAAAAATTTCATTAAATGCAATAAAAAATATAAAAGTATTCCTGCAAAATTTATTAGTGTCATTCCAGCTCAACTGGTACAGATTTCAGAAAGTTGGTTGGGTGACCATCTCCGATTTTCTTCAGATTTTCAGGGTTGATTCATATACCATTCAATAGCTTAAATCTAAAATTTTAGCTTCCTCAGTCAAAAACTTTTAATTTTATGGTTGCTTAAATGGCCCCCACCTTCGACAAAAAATGCCTATATTGGGCTTGATCAGCCAATGCCTTCATTTTGAGAGGCCTTGAACAGTCTTCTAATAGGAGTAGAAGCTTCAAATTTGTCATGCCAATACAACTTCTGGTGGGCTTTTCAATTTTGCAAGCTAAAAGGCTGTGGAACAAAGTTTCTGAGTTACAAGGGCTTAAACATGGCTCCATTTTGAAGCTTGCATCAATTCCTCCCACTTTTATGACTACCATTTTCAAAAGTTTTAGTTCTACATCAATCACAGCTGTTTTAATACTCCTAATAGTCTCTATGGGTTGTAAATTTATGAGTGAAATAAAAAAAAATAAAAAAAGGATTTATTTCTATTTTTAAAAATTTCTAAAAGTTGATATTTTCACAAAATTTGCAAAATTAACATCAACTTTGGGGCTTAATATAAAGGTGTCCAAAATTAGTCAGGGAGTTGATACTTCTAGTAAAGAAAGATACATATGTGTACAAAAACATATATTAAGGAATAGATCTCAACTCAACTCCTTCATATAGTTTTGGCTATTCAAAGAAAAGTACTTTTTGTGAAAAATTCTGAATTTTTTCAAAATTTTGAAATGTTTAAATTTCTTTTTACAACATTGAATTGTAATTTTACTTCCATTTTATTACTTGGTAAGTTAATTCACAAATGTTAAATTATCTAAAGTTTTACTCATAAAAAAGACATAATATACCTAGATTATTACTACATTTGCAGTTAACACAACAGATGGACCAGCTTGTAGGCTCAATACTTGGATCTACCTAAGTAAATCATGTAGAACCGTGTTCTACTGCTCTTTAAGCACTTCCTAGTAATTTAAATTATGCAGTTAGTACAGATAAACTAGCAGTAACCACCATTTTCAGTACAAAACCTTAAATTTAAGTAGCTTTGTTGTATTACTTCCCTTAATACAAGTGTACAGTACTTAGCTATATACAATAATGAATTCCTGAGTTTTTAAGCATGTGAATTATTGGCTATAAGTTCATATTCTTTTTTTAATGTGTGTTTTATGTAAATTCGTATGTAAACTTATATATAGCTAATAACTCTTATGTTTAGACACTGACTCAGGAATTTATTATTGTACTCAGGCTTTAAGTCTGATTGTCTTCAACACTCCATGGCCTCACAGCCATAAATTGGCAATTTATTATTCAGCTTGATACAGGTCTGTAGTTACTTAGGCTTTTTTTAAAATACTCCTCAATTTTAGATAAACAATCATTTGATAACTTGTACTGTCTCCCCATTTTCCCAGCAACTGTAGGTGGTTCAATTGAACACAAAACATGTTGGAATGGAATCCAGCAAACCCTCTTGTTCAGGCCATTTAAAAGGATTCTTTTTCATGAAATTTACTAATAGATCCTTCTCAGTATCACACACTTCAACTATGTTTCCAACAAACCAGTCACCTTCATAGAAACAGGCCACATATGTACCAGGTTTATATTGGTAAGCCACATTTTCTTGTGTAGCATTGAGGAAGGAAAGTTGTACGTTAAAGAAATTTTCATCACTAGAAATTTTGTACAGTTTAATGCCTGATGAAGGTCTAAAGCAGTGATATGAACGGGTTCCTGGGATTGTCTTAATTAAGGAATACCTTTTTTCTAACTCAAATAAATTAGCATTTTCCTCAATTTTAGCTGAATCAATGTACAGAAATTGTATACCATTAATATTAGATTTGCACCAATCGAACATCTCTTTTGGATTGGTGATGTGACCTTTACTTGTTGCTTGTAGACTTGCCCGGGCAACTAACCTTTTGACGGTGCCACCAACACCATCACAGGGGCTCTTTCCGTGAGAGGTGGCAAAAAAGTTCCATTCACATGTTAGTTGGAAATCTTTTTCATGTAACACTGAATTAATGATGTTTTTATAGTTTTTATATTGACTTGCTGCGCCATCGCTAAAGTAACAAATATGTTTTAGTTTAGGATTCTGACTTTTAAGTAATTTCAAGGCTTCACATAAAAAAGAATGAACTGCAGTTGTGTTGTGTGTAAGTGAATCTGATATTACACAAAAATTTGTAACTTTTAGTTCACCATCAACTTTTTGATAGCAGACTACCGGATGCAAGGTAGCCTGGGTATTGTCCCAGTGATGCCCTTGTACGGCATCCTGAATTATAAAACTATAGTTTTCAGAGAAGTCAACAAGCACTAATGCTGTAGAATCATTGAGGTTTTCTTTACAGTCGGACAAATATTTTGATTGGGCTTTTGCTATGAAATGGTGTACTTTCAACTTTTTTGCACTTTCACATATGTCTTCTACTACATTCGAAACACTTTTTGTCATTGTGACCAGTTGGGTATGGTCTGTATGAAGCCACTGCTTAAAGGAAACCTCATCATCCATGTCATAATCATTGTTTTCAAAAATGGTAAGAAGCCAATCCCGTAATTCATTTAAACCAGGACATGTTTTGCAGTTATTAATCATGCAGTTTCTGGTTTCAGTGTTGCAGACTATTTTCCCTAGTAACTCTTAATTCTACTTTGACGGGGAGTGATTCACATAAAAGTTTAAAGTTCTGGTGTATTTCACAAATGCATACATTGTGTGATCCTTTACTCCCCACACCCATACACCATTTTGGTCTCAGTTCAAAAAACTTTGATTTGGAGATTTTGTCATTTGGATATTTATTTTTGTAAAGCGTATATAATTCTCTGATATTTGTCAACAACAGTATTTTCTGCTTGTGAACCTTCCCTTGTGGTGTTTTTATTGATTTGTAGTCTTTTTTACCAGGGCATTCTCTAGTATATTCATTGTTTTGGAAAAATTCTATCACTCTTTCCTTTATTTCATCGCTTATACCCTTGCTACTCTTTTTATTTCTCATTATAGGAAGGATACCTTCTTTTCTCTTTAAGGCCCTCACAGCATTAACCATTCTGGCTGACACTTCAAATTCTTTCATAATTCTTTCTCTGGACCAGGTTTTACCAATTGGAAGGAGTGTTAGAATTTGTATCTTTTCTTGTCTGGTACTAGTTTTACACTTTTCTTTCAGTTCCTCTATCATATGCTGATAACACTTTTCTTCCTCACTCTCTATAGGTTTCTCCGCTTCCTCATCCAAAATGCTAGGCTTCATATGAAGTACTTTTGACAGCTTTGATTTTGTTGATGTTTCAATTTGCTTTAGTTTCCTTTTGCGTAAAACTTTCGATCTCTTGCTCTTACATACTTAATGGGTGAGCATTCTAGTGAACCTAACGTTTCGTCAAATGTCTCCTTAACTATTTCTTCTGGAACATATTCATCACTACCTGAGTCTTTTTCATCTTCAATCGTCTTGGCTCTAGAGAAGCATGTTGAGCAAAGTTTCTGTCCTGGTATCAGATTCAGTCTAGTTGCTATGTCTTTGTCAATAATTTGTAGTGATTCTGCAAATAAAGTAGGGTAATGTAAACTCTAAACACATTGGAAAATAATTTTAAAACCTCAACATTTGGTTATAGGCTATTCGTATAAAATATTCAAAACATATGCATTCAGTAGCACAGTATATAGCCTACCCTATTAAAATTAAATAGCTAATTTAGGTTACAATTTACAATATAAACTGAAATATAAATATATTAGTACCTATATTTACTTACTTATCTTCTTTCGATGATTTCTCCATGGATCTTGGCAGCTACGTTGCATTTGTTGGTAATGCATTCCAAACATTTTTTCATGGTGGTAGCATACAGTAGCACTATTTGGGTTGATTACAGTTGCTTTTGTTCTCCACAATAGCAGTTTCCTTGTTTCATCTGTCAGCTCATGTAAGGTATACATACCCACCTTCCTGGTGAGTCTGTGTTCATGACATGGATCATCCAAGTACATACCAAAGCTGCACTTTGATTCTTGATTAGAATAAGCCATTATTACAAGCAGTAAAATTAAGTTAATTGCTCTAGTTAAATTTTCTGAAAATAAAAGATCATGATCTATAAAATAGGCCTGGACATTAATGATTAACCATCATGTTTTACATAAGAATATACAAAGCGAAATGAGCTACCCAGAGCACTTCGAGTCGCTGGTTGTTTTGACAGACATATTAAATTTCTTGTATGTTTTAGACTTATTTACATCATATTACAATTGTAAATCAACTTAAGTAATAAAATGGAAGTAAAATTACAATTCAATGTCATAAATAGAAATTTAAAAATTTAAAATTTTGCAAAAATTTGAGATTTTTCATAAAAAGCACTTTTCTTTGAATCACCAAAACTATATGAAGGAGTTGAGTTGAGATCTATTCCTTAATATATGTTTTTTTACACATATGTATCTTTCTTTACTAGAAGTATCAACTCCCTGACTAATTTCGCACACCTTTATATTAAGCCCCAAAGTTGATGTTAATTTTGCAAATTTTGTGAAAATATCAACTTTTGGAAATTTTTAAAAATAGATTTTTTTTTTTTTTTTTTTTTTTTTTAACTCATAAATTTACAACCCATAGAGACTATTAGGAGTATTAAAACAGCTGTGATTGATGTAGAACTAAAACTTTTGGAAATGGTAGAGTCGTAAAAGTGGGAGGAATTGATGCAAGCTTCAAAATGGAGCCATATTTAAGCCCTTGTAACTTAGAAACTATTTGTTCCACAGCCTTTTTGCTTGCAAAATTGAAACACCCACCAGAAGTTGTATTGGCATGACAAATTTGAAGCTTCTACTCCTATTAGAAGACACTTTTCAAGGCCCCTCAAAATGAAGGTGTTGGCCAATCAAGCCCAACATGGGCATTTTTTGTCAAAGGTGGGGGCCATTTAAGCGACCATAAAATTAAAAGTGTTTGACTGAGGAAGCTAAAATTTTAGATTTAAGCTATTGAATGGTGTATGAATCAACCCTGAAAATCTGAAGAAAATCGGAGATGGTCACCTGACCACCCCTGTACCAATTGATCTGGAATGACCCTAAACTAAGGCCAAGGGTGAAAATCTAAAATTTATGAATAACTTGTTCTTAGGAACAGAATTGCTTCTGCCAGATCCTCTTTCATTGAAGCCCTTAAATCTGATTTAATTATTTTCAGTGCGGAAAACAGTCTCTCCACACTGACCTGAGTGGGTGGCATGGCTGTTACTATCATAGCTAGCTGTATCTCTTAAAATCTCTGGATATGCGGGGATGACTTCTTGTGTTGTCAGTTTAGATGAGTGATCATATTTTTCCACTTCTTTTAGGCCATCAAAAAAATCTCGCTTAAATTTCATTAGTTTAACATCAAAAGGTTGCCTATGCACGTTTAAGCTGCGATGCTTTGCTTTTGAGTATTCAATTTTATCTAAATATTTTTGAAAGTCTAATTCTTCATCATTTGAAGAGGATGAGAGGGACTTACTACTCATATCTTCATCCTGTGGTTCAGGATTTTTAGGTAATAGCCCTTTTATGCGAATTGCAACCTCGCAGAGGGCCTCTTTTGCTTTAGCAATTTGTTCTTCAGTCAACAAAATTTGGTTCATTGGATCTATGTAGATAGCAGCTAATAAGATCTCATTTTCCAGTAGCAGACCCTCTCTTTTCTTCATTGAGGATACAATTCCATCAGCAGTTAATCCTCCAGTTTGGGATAGACGAAATAATAAATTTTTCCATTCCCATAGGAATGTACCAGGAGTTAAATCCTCTGCTTGCAACTTTTTGGTGACAGTACAGTATAAGGGTGAGCAAGCAGAGCTTCTAATTGTGTAACCCCCTCCATTGAATTTCAGTTAGTGAAACATTGGGATTATCAATGTCTTCTAGGAAGGGTTTTAGATCAAGCAAACGCTTAATCATCATATATGTGCTCCCCCAGCATGTCGCTTGGTCCAAAATAGCTCCCTTTCCTGCACGTCTCTGGATAATAGCATCAATTCTAGAGGTCCTGGCTGCAGTGGCTACTTGCCTCAACTTGCCTATCAGAGTAGCTGCATAGTAATCTTTCAATCCATCTCTTTTTGCTAGCTGCAATGTATGTACAACACAACGCATATGTTGGATTAGAAAGAGCTTAGATGCTTCTTCAACAATATCATCTAAAATTTCATCGCTCTTTTCTGTTTGTGCTGTTTGAGAATCAGTTTCAGGAATGTCATCCTCATTAGCCACTTTTTCTTCATCAACTTTATTCAGCTTTTCTATCGTGCTTAGCATGTTTGAAGCATTATCTGTGACAATACATAGAATCTGCTCTTTCTTAATTACAAAGTCTTGTAAAACTTCCTCCACTAACTTCTGAAGATAGTCCGTGTCATGATGCGCCTCGGTGTCCTTTACTCCCAATGTCCAGTTAGCATTTTATTGTTTTCATCAACAAATCTAGCATTGATGGCAAAATAGTTAACTCTATGACGCGTGGCTGCATCCATTTTAATAAACATGAAGCGTCCCTTAAGAGTTCTTCGAAGTTCTTCCTTTTTATTTGTTGCTTCTTCAACTATAATTTTTCTGATACTTTGTCTTTCCAGAGAAACTCCAAGTTTCTTGGCCATTTCTCCATTTAGGCCTAGAAAGGCTGGTTGTGAAAATAAAGATAAGGCTACACCATTTCTTACCACCAGTTCGATGATGTGCTTCTTGAACTTTTCTGTGGTCATTATTACAGTAACTTTTCTGTAGTAAAGAATCTTGTAAGTGGTGCTTGTCATTCAGTAGATTTCTGATCTTTTAACTTTGAAGTAGTTGGAAGGTTTTTATTACTATCTTTCTCAATGACAACTTCTAAAATTTTGGGATGGAAATGCTGCAAATGTCTTTTCAAATTTGATGCTCTGGTTGGTGCATTTTTATCAGAGCCAGTAAAACCACTGATTTTTGCTTCACATAATTTTTCACCATCATCTTCTATCATACACTGACACATGAAATGTTTCCCATATGTGGTTATTGTAAAATATTCAAAAACTGCAGACTTTGTTGGAAGTGTCTTTGCCATTGTGAAAGGGGTTTTAGACTTGAAAGTTAAAAGCTTATGAAATTTAGAAAGAACTCAAAATTAAACAAGGATTAAAAATAAAAAATATTATATGAGAAGAAAAAATGAATTAATGGCATTAGTGTCTGAAATGGAAAACATTGTGTTTATTATTTAAGTGGTTTAACCACCATAGCTGCCAGTGATATCACACACAAAAACATATTTTATTAAAATTTATATTGAGGTCAGAGTTGGTATATTTTTACTGACTCCGACTCCAGCAGCACCAAAATTACTTCTGACTCAGACTCTGACTCCACAGCCCTGTGCGTATGTGGCTGTACGTTAACATACATATATATATATATATCATATAACATTTTTTATATATATGTATATATAACTGAAAGAAATGAATATTCATTTTTACTCCTTGGGCAGACTGACTGTCTGACTCGTAGTCATGAAATTGAAAACAAATGTGGCTTATCAGCAGTGTTGCCAACTACATATAATAAAAATACGTTAATGGTTATTATGGCCTTCAGTACCCACTATTTTAAGTGTACCTGAGGTAATTTATATAATTCTTTTTAGCCAGACCCCAAAAAGGAGGACAAATTAACATCCTGCTCAAGGTGGCTCCGGATGGAGGACAGAGGCTCAAAAGGCAGACTGTCCAGCCTAAAGCCAGATGTCTGGCCACCCTAAAACTAGGCCTAGGCTTAGTTAAGGAAATTAAAAAAAACTTGGTTTAAAGTAGGCTTAAGAGAATTTGAGAGAACTTTTAAAAATTTTGGCTTCACCTTAAAAAATCTAGCATAATTGGAGTAATCTTTCGTGTTAGGTACATAAAATACTTCAGTCATTATGCAGAAAATGACATGGCCTGAAGTTGAATTTAAAAATACATTTCTCTAGTGTATTTTGGTGTGCTCTGTTCAAATATAACCTTCATTTTGGTAATTATTCATTTTTACACCATCTGTTTTTATGATGACAAACTTTTCTGGTTAATTTTGAGGTGTTTTGCACGAATCTGCCATCCATTTCCTGTGCAAATGCATAGTTTTTGAGATATTGTCATCTCAAAAACTACGCATTTGCACAGGAAACGGATGGCAGTTTCGTACAAAATACCTTAAAATTAACCAGAAAAGTTTGCACTTGTCATTAGGACTGATCAGTTTGTGATGCGTGATCTTTACGGGGGTGGACACCCTGTACCCCCAAGACCTAAATTATACAAAATACCTTACCTTATTGCAGAGGGTAGAGTTCTGCAATTTTGTGGACTCATTGGTATGTTCTGCTAGGAACAAGTACCACGCAAAATATTTCCGCCTAATTTTAAGAATGTTTGTGCATAACTTTGTGAAAAAACTTTACGCAAATAAACATTTATGAAATGGAGGTTTTTATTCGCTGAAAAGTTACAATGCTCTAGCCACATGCTCTTAAAGATTGAAACACTAAAACGACAAGTTTATTTTTAGGATTTTTTTTTTACGGCACCTAAAGACCTGGTCTTTTCTTAAAATACAAGCACTATTGCATTTAGGGCAGGTCACAGATGTCTTAATTATTCTGTGATTGGAAAAAGGTCTAAACTCTTGTCTTCATCGAGGGCAATATGTTGGATCATGTCTTCAGAATCAAATATGCATAACTGACACATCATACTTCGTCACAAAAAAATGAACTGAACAGACCAACAATTGCTAAAAATGATTTAATTGTAAAACAGGACAAATTGAATTAGCAGAAGTAGCCAGAATCACCAAAAATAGGAAATATTCACCAAATAGTCTATATATATATATATATATATATATATATATATATATATATATATAATATATATATATATATATATTATATATTGAAAAACAAAAAATAGGAAATATATTTTAATAAAAAAAAAACACATTTATACAAATCTGCACAATATAGTTATATATTTTCTTAGTTTTGAATGGCAATTCAATATATTGTACTTTTTTTAGCCGCGCGTGAGCCAGTTCAAAGACGAATATTTAACCTTCATTTCCTGTACAAATGTAAAAAAATAAGAGTTTGTTTAAATTATTTTGGAGTCATATTTCGTCATATTTGCACAGGAAATGAAGGTTATATTTCAATAGAGCACACCCAAATACACTAGAAAAATGCATTTTTTATTTCAACTTCAGGCCATGTCATTTTCATTTTCATCATTTTCGTTTAAACTAACAAAAATATCACTACTTAACCTAACCAATCATCAATGGTGTACAGTTGGCCTAACAGGTTAATATTGGTTATTTCACCTAAATATCTTCTGATCTTTTCGCACTAGGCACACTGTCACATTTTGGGCAAGTTAAGGATGAGAGAATAACGCTGTAATTGATAAAAACATCCAATACTTTCTCTTCATCTAGGGCACATGATGAATCAAGTTCTCAGTCAGAAACCACATGAACAGCACGTCATAATTCTACCACAAACATGACCAAACTGAATCCAATTAGAAAAAAAAAATAGACAACAGAAACCAACCGACCAACTAATTAAGTCCAAGTAGCGAAAAAATAGCTTAATCAGGAAAAATATTTTATGAAAAAAAGTACATTATAGCCAAAACAGGAAATATTCACTATAAAAATGTAACGTAATTTTTTCTATAATCTTGCATTTCCATAGGAAATAGATAACATAATATGAAAGATGACTAAAAGTACATTATTTAGGTACATAAATAGTTTTCCTTAAAATAACAAAACAAAATTCATTTATTTGTTTGGCTACAGTAGACTAGCCTAGGTCTGAGTTAGCTTTACATTTTATTTGGAAAATATGAAGGCACTTGGGCCTATTAAGGTTAAAAACATTTGAGCCTAGATACCTGTTCATTTTATTGTGAATGGTCTCTCGATTTAATTTTAGGCTACAGTTCCGTACTGCCCCCCACATTTTTTTATTAAAAAATAGTTTCGTATATATATTTTATTAAAAAATTGGTGCTTTTTGTTAATGAAAAAAAACCATGGTTTTCTACTTCGCATAAAAATATTCAATATGGTGAGAAAATATTGGTTTGTAATAAATTTAAAAAAGTGCACATAATTTTTTATATCCTTCACATTAGTCCTTATGGCTCAGGCTACCCAGGCAAGGTGGGCACATGTTATTACATTATAAATTTGTATAATTTAGGTCTCGGGGGTGCGGGGGCGGAGCCCCGTAAAGATCACGCATCACAAATTGATTGGTATAGGGTTTTATATGTTTTTTTGTGGCCAAACTACTTATCCCCCACCAGTGAGATCATTGCACGGCTTAGTATTACCCATGCATCGAATTGTATTGCCTTAACATCTGGTCGACTTACTCGTTAAAAATAATTTGGACCCTTTTGAATTTTTAATATAAAATAATTTATAATCCTAATGTTCAATAAAATCATATTTTGCATGGGGGGCAATATGGAACTGGCCCCTAATTTTATTCTACGATTAGACTGATTATGGTTTCCCCTAAAATGCCAAATTTAAAGCAGATTACCATTCATGGGTGAATCACTGACTACATTTTGTGGATCCCACTGATACAACAGTCCATACCAACACTTGAAGGTAACTAAGAGCACATCAAATCTAAGTACAGAGCAATGTGTGGAACTCTGGATGACTTGGTTCAAACTTATCTGCAGGAGTTCCTGTGGCGGCGTGCCTACACAGCAAACACATTTATGAATCTTGTGTATTGGATTCAGCACTAGGTTAAGATTTGGTTTACGTCCCCCCCGTGGTGCCCAGTATGTTTACGTCCCCCCCCGTGGTGCCCAGCATACTTTACGTCCCCCCCCGTGGTGCCCAGCATACTTTACGTCCCCCCCCGTGGTGCCCAGCATACTTTACGTCCCCCCCCCGTGGTGCCCAGCATACTTTACGTCCCCCCCCCGTGGTGCCCAGCATACTTTACGTCCCCCCCGTGGTGCCCAGCATACTTTACGTCCCCCCCCGTGGTGCCCAGCATACTTTACGTCCCCCCCCGTGGTGCCCCATACTTTACGTCCCCCCCCGTGGTGCCCAGCATACTTTACGTCCCCCCCCGTGGTGCCCAGCATACTTTACGTCCCCCCCCGTGGTGCCCAGCATACTTCGTCCCCCCCCGTGGTGCCCAGCATACTTTACGTCCCCCCCCGTGGTGCCCAGCATACTTTACGTCCCCCCCCGTGGTGCCCAGCATACTTTACGTCCCCCCCGTGGTGCCCAGCATACTTTACGTCCCCCCCGTGGTGCCCAGCATACTTTACGTCCCCCCCCGTGGTGCCCAGCATACTTTACGTCCCCCCCGTGGTGCCCAGCATACTTTACGTCCCCCCCCGTGGTGCCCAGCATACTTTACGTCCCCCCCGTGGTGCCCGCATACTTTACGTCCCCCCCGTGGTGCCCAGCATACTTTACGTCCCCCCCCGTGGTGCCCAGCATACTTTACGTCCCCCCCCCGTGGTGCCCAGCATACTTTACGTCCCCCCCCGTGGTGCCCAGCATACTTTACGTCCCCCCCGTGGTGCCCAGCATACTTTACGTCCCCCCCCGTGGTGCCCAGCATACTTTACGTCCCCCCCCCGTGGTGCCCAGCATACTTTACGTCCCCCCCCGTGGTGCCCAGCATACTTTACGTCCCGCCCCCGTGGTGCCCAGCATACTTTACGTCCCCCCCCCCGTGGTGCCCAGCATACTTTACGTCCCCCCCCGTGGTGCCCAGCATACTTCACGTCCCCCCCGTGTGCCCAGCATACTTCACGTCCCCCCCCGTGGTGCCCAGCATACTTCACGTCCCCCCCCGTGGTGCCCAGCATACTTCACGTCCCCCCCGTGGTGCCCAGCATACTTCACGTCCCCCCCCGTGGTGCCCAGCATACTTCACGTCCCCCCCCGTGGTGCCCAGCATACTTCACGTCCCCCCCCGTGGTGCCCAGCATACTTCACGTCCCCCCCCCGTGGTGCCCAGCATACTTCACGTCCCCCCCCGTGGTGCCAGCATACTTCACGTCCCCCCCCCGTGGTGCCCAGCATACTTCACGTCCCCCCCCGTGGTGCCCAGCATACTTCACGTCCCCCCCCGTGGTGCCCAGCATACTTCACGTCCCCCCCCGTGGTGCCCAGCATACTTCACGTCCCCCGCCGTGGTGCCCAGCATACTTCACGTCCCCCCCGTGGTGCCCAGCATACTTCACGTCCCCCCCCCGTGGTGCCCAGCATACTTCGTCCCCCCACGTGGTGCCCAGCATACTTTACGTCCCCCCCGTGGTGCCCAGCATACTTTACGTCCCCCCCCCTGGTGCCCAGCATACTTTACGTCCCCCCCCGTGGTGCCCAGCATACTTTACGTCCCCCCCCCGTGGTGCCCAGCATACTTTACGTCCCCCCCCGTGGTGCCCAGCATACTTTACGTCCCCCCCCGTGGTGCCCAGCATACTTTACGTCCCCCCCCCGTGGTGCCCAGCATACTTTACGTCCCCCCCCGTGGTGCCCAGCATACTTTACGTCCCCCCCCGTGGTGCCCAGCATACTTTACGTCGCCCCCCGTGGTGCCCAGCATACTTTACGTCCCCCCCCGTGGTGCCCAGCATACTTTACGTCCCCCCCCGTGGTGCCTAGCATAGTTTACGTCCCCCCCCCGTGGTGCCTAGCATAGTTTACGTCCCCCCCCGTGGTGCCTAGCATAGTTTACGTCCCCCCCCCCGTGGTGCCTAGCATAGTTTACGTCCCCCCCCCCGTGGTGCCTAGCATAGTTTACGTCCCCCCCCCGTGGTACCTAGCATAGTTTACGTCCCCCCCCCCCGTGGTACCTAGCATAGTTTTACGTCCCCCCCCCCGTGGTGCCTAGTATAGTTTACGTCCCCCCCCCCGTGGTGCCTAGTATAGTTTACGTCCCCCCCCCCCGTGGTGCCTAGTATAGTTACGTCCCCCCCCCCGTGGTGCCTAGTATAGTTTACGTCCCCCCCCCCGTGGTGCCTAGTATAGTTTACGTCCCCACCCCGTGGTGCCTAGTATGTTTACGTCCCCCCCCGTGGTGCCTAGTATAGTTTACGTCCCCCCGCGTGGTGCCTAGTATAGTTTACGTCCCCCCCCGTGGTGCCTAGTATAGTTTACGTCCCGCCCCCGTGGTGCCTAGTATAGTTTACGTCCCCCCCCCGTGGTGCCTAGTATAGTTTACGTCCCCCCCCCGTGGTGCCTAGTATAGTTTACGTCCCCCCCCCGTGGTGCCTAGTATAGTTTACGTCCCCCCCCTGGTGCCTAGTATAGTTTACGTCCCCCCCCGTGGTGCCTAGTATAGTTTACGTCCCCCCCGTGGTGCCTAGTATAGTTTACGTCCCCCCCCCGTGGTGCCTAGTATAGTTTACGTCCCCCCCCGTGGTGCCTAGTATAGTTTACGTCCCCCCCCCGTGGTGCCTAGTATAGTTTACGTCCCCCCCCCGTGGTGCCTAGTATAGTTTACGTCCCCCCCCCGTGGTGCCTAGTATAGTTTACGTCCCCCCCCGTGGTGCCTAGTATAGTTACGTCCCCCCCCCGTGGTGCCTAGTATAGTTTACGTCCCCCCCCCCGTGGTGCCTAGTATTAGTTTTACGTCCCCCCCCCGTGTGCCTAGTATAGTTTACGTCCCCCCCCCGTGGTGCCTAGTATAGTTTACGTCCCCCCCCCGTGGTGCCTAGTATAGTTTACGGTCCCCTCCCGTGGTGCCTAGTATAGTTTACGTCCCCCCCCCCGTGGTGCCTAGTATAGTTTACGTCCCCCCCCCCGTGGTGCCTAGTATAGTTTACGTCCCCCCCCCGTGGTGCCTAGTATAGTTTACGTCCCCCCCCCGTGGTGCCTAGTATAGTTTACGTCCCCCCCCGTGGTGCCTAGTATAGTTTACGTCCCCCCCCCGTGGTGCCTAGTATAGTTTACGTCCCCCCCCGTGGTGCCTAGTATAGTTTACGTCCCCCCCCCGTGGTGCCTAGTATAGTTTACGCCCCCCCCCCCCGTGGTGCCTAGTATAGTTTACGTCCCCCCCCCGTGGTGCCTAGTATAGTTTATGTCCCCCCCCCGTGGTGCCTAGTATAGTTTACGTCCCCCCCCCGTGGTGCCTAGTATAGTTTACGTCCCCCCCCCGTGGTGCCTAGTATAGTTTACGTCCCCCCCCGTGGTGCCTAGTATAGTTTACGTCCCCCCCCCGTGGTGCCTAGTATAGTTTACGTCCCCCCCCGTGGTGCCTAGTATAGTTTACGTCCCCCCCCGTGGTGCCTAGTAATAGTTTACGTCCCCCCCCGTGGTGCCTACTATAGTTTACGTCCCCCCCCGTGGTGCCTACTATAGTTTACGTCCCCCCCGTGGTGCCTACTATAGTTTACGTCCCCCCGTGGTGCCTACTATAGTTTACGTCCCCCCGTGGTGCCTACTATAGTTTACGTCCCCCCGTGGTGCCTACTATAGTTTAAGTCCCCCCGTGGTGCCTACTATAGTTTACGTCCCCCCGTGGTGCCTAGTATAGTTTACGTCCCCCCATGGTGCCTACTATAGTTTACGTCCCCCCGTGGTGCCTACTATAGTTTACGTCCCCCCGTGGTGCCTACTATAGTTTACATCCCCCCGTGGTGCCTACTATAGTTTACATCCCCCGTGGTGCCTACTATAGTTTACGTCCCCCCGTGGTGCCTACTATAGTTATGTCCCCCCGTGGTGCCTAGTATAGTTTACATCTCCCTGTGGTGCTTAGTATAGTTTACATCTCCCTGTGGTGCCTAGTATAGTTTGTCCCCATGTGGTGCCTAGTATAGTTAACGTTCCCCTATATTTATTTTAGTGTAGTTTGTGTTCCCCAACTTTGTCCGTGTATGCAGAATCAAATAAAACATTAAACTAACAAACATATTACAACTTAACCAAACCACTGATCAATTTATTTATATATATATATATTATATATTATATTATATATATATATATATTAGGGTTGCACCGATTAATCAGTTGACAATCAGTAATCGGCCATCGGCTTTTTTTTTTTTGCCGATTAATCGGTTTTCATACTCGGTCATCTTTGTTTATTACAGTACAGAAATTGCATCCCTGGTTTAAGAATTTCAGTTATCCTAGACATGGAATGAACTTAAATAATATTTTGTTTGTTTTTTATTAAATATTTTCTACCAATTTGCATTGTTTAGAGAATAATAGGCAGAGTATTATTGAATTAATTTACTCCATTATCACTCCATTTATTAAAACAAAAAAATTATTGTACCTTACTGAACAAAAGAATCCATTTAAGCTTTCCTGTTGCAAAACAAAAGTGGCCTTAACGTACTCTCTAACGATAAACAAAATTTGAGATGGAAACATTGCAATAGGGTGCATTTGCAAATAATTTTGTTATTTTTATCTACTTTAAAGTATTTCCATGCAATGCTTGGAGCCATAAGGGCTTTATGTTATTTAAATTTGTAACAAAAATATAAAATTTCTTGGCAACTTTCATTAAAATGCTTAATTTAATCTGTAAAAGAAATTAAAGAATTAGAATATGTAAATAGTTCTAAAAATATTAGATTAATATTAGATAAAAAAATATTAGATATTAGGCCTACGTTTTATATTGTGTGCTCCTATTTACCAGTATAATAGGTATAAGCGGCGTAATTCAGTAACCATATAGTGCTATACACTTATACAGTATATAAAAAGAATTATCAGCCGATTAATCGGTAATCGGCTAATTTGCTTATCGGTGCAACCCTAAATATATATATATATATATATAAATAATTGATGATTGGTTAGGTTGTCATAATATTTTCATTAGTTTTAACGTTTTATTTGATAGATTCATTTAAAAAAAATCTCTTGAAGATCCTAGTATAGTTTGTTCCTCAATTTTGATCTAGTGTAGTTTGTGTGCACTTTTGCGTCAGGGGGATGTAAACTACACTTTCTCCCAATTTTCTTGTACAGGCAGTCTCTGGGTTACGAATGTCCGACTTACGATGTTCCATACATACATGCAAACAGACAGCCGTAAAGTCTATTATTTTAAAAATCTGAGTTACCTATAATGGTTGTAGTAATGAATCAGCGCACTACTTACTGTGGCGGAGGAAAATGGTGCATGCCATCCATTGTTGTCCATCCCAGCCAGGAATAACACCGCTGCCATTTTAAGTTGGATTTTGTACTTGTGAAGACGTTCGTGTGAATTCATATTCAATTTCTGATAACGTGCAAACCCCTATCATGGCTCCTAAATGAAAATCTGATGCAAGTGCTGGTGATGCATCAAAGAGGAGAAAAACAATAATGATGGAGGAGAAAGTTGACATTATAAAGCAGTCTGAAAGGGGTGAAATGCCGACAAACATTGGTAAGGTGTTAGGCTACAGTCGGTCAATGATTGGGACCATTTTGAAAGACAAAGGGCGGATAATGGAACATGTTAAAGGTTCTGCCCTGATGAAGGCAACAATAATCACGAAGCAACGCAGTGGGTTGATTATTGAAATGGAAAGACTTAGTGATATGGGCAGAGGACCAAAATCAGCAAAATATGCCAATTAACCTTGCATTAGTGCAAGAAAAGGCTAGAAGCCTTTTCAATGATTTGAAAGCTGCACATGTTAGCACATCTAGTGAAAATGAAGAGGAATTTGTTGCTAATCATGGTTGGTTTAACTGTTTCAAAGTGAGGGCAAACTTGCATAACATCAAAGTGCAAGGGGAAGCAGCAACTGCTGATGTAAGTGCTGCAAGTGATTTTCCCGCCAAGTTGGCGGTAATTATTCGGGAGGGAAATTACTTGCCCGAACAAGTATTCAATGTTGATGAAACTGGATTATTTTGGAAGAAAATACCTGACTGTACATACATTGCCAAGGAAGAGAAGACTGCCCCAGGGCATAAGGCAGCCAAGGATAGGCTTACGTTATTGCTGGGGGACAATGCAGCTGGCAATTTTAAGCTTAAGCCTTTGCTAATTTATTGCTCAGAAAATCTGCGCATGTTAAAGCGCATAATCAAGGCATTGCTTCCAGTGATTTGGAAGGCCAATAAGAAAGCTTGGGTCACATTGGCGATTTTTGAAGTGGTTCCTAAACCATTTTATTCCTGCTGTTGAGCATTATTGTGTGGCAAAGAAATTGCCCTTCAAGATACTGCTGGTGCTTGATAATGCTCCTGGACATCCTGCTACTATGGATGACCTTCACCACAATGTAAAGGTCATCTTTTTACCCCCTAACACTACGTCACTGCTCCAGCCTATGGATCAGGGGGTAATATTCTCCTTCAAGGCTTATTATTTACACCGCACATTCACTCAGGCAATTAGGGCTATGCAGGATGATGAAATGAATTTAAGAGAATTTTGGAGGAACTAACATCTACGATGCCATCAAGAATATTTCTGATTCGTGGGAGGAAGTGAAAAAAACCAACATGAATGGTGTTTGGAAGAAATTGTGCCCCCAATTTGCCAATGACTTCACAGGTTTTTTGGACTCCATTGCTGAAGCCAGGAGAGCTGTGGTTGAAATAGGAAATCAACTTGAATTGGAGATTGATGAGGATGATGTGACAGAGTTACTTGAGTCCCATGCCCAAGAACTTACTAATGAGGACCTTATTGAATTGGAGGAGCAGATGTTGCCATTGGAGGAAGCAGGGATGGATGTTGAAACTCCAGAACCTAAAAAGTTTGCCACAAAAGACTTAGCAGAAGGCTTTTGCCTTATTGAAGCGGGAATGGCAAAGTTTGAGGAGCAAGATCCTAATGCAGAGAGTTCACTAAAGTCTGCAGGGCAGTCATTGAGGATCTTGGGTGTTATAAAGAAATGTATGATGAAAAAAAAGAAAGTTTCTTTTCAAAATTCCCTTGATATTTATTTCAAGAAAATTTCAAAGGAGTCTACACCAGCCCCATCATCTCCAGAAGTAGGCCCCTCCTCTCCAACACCAGCCCCATCCTCGCCACCAGCTCCAACATCATCCATGTAAAGTCTGCCTTTCTTCCTTCAATAATGCCCCTTCTGGTATGCAAGACATCATTAGGACACAGAGTAAGTGGTGTTAAACTTTAATTACTATTACAAATTATATCTTTTTTTATGTTTTCTATGTTTCAGTAGCTTTTATAAATAGGGAGTGTGTTTAAAGTGTTTAAGTATATTTGGAAGTGTGTTTTTAATGTTTCTTATACATACATATATTAAGTGTATATATATATATATATACAGGGTGGGCCGTAAGTTTCCATACATAGGAAAATTTAAACGTTTAACCTCATTATGGTCTTCACGTGCGTTGGTATTTGGATCAGCAGTTTCCGGATGCTTGGATTGGTCGGCGTAGTCCTGTGGAGTGGCCTCCCAGATCCCCAGATCTCACCCCCCTTGATTTCTATCTTTGGGGGCACTTGAAGGCCATGGTGTATCAGGAAAAGATACGAGACATAAATCATCTAAAGGAACGTATCACCAACGCCATTACAAGCATAATGTCAACTGTGCTAATGCGTGTTCATCAACAGTGGGTAACACGTATTGAAATGTGTTTTCAAACAATGGCAACCATGTAGAGCATATTATATATAAATAAAATGGTTGTCCATAAAAAAATGTTTATTTTTTATGTATGGAAACTTATGGCCCACCCTGTATATATATATATATATACAGGGTGGGCCATAAGTTTCCATACATAGGAAAAATAACATTTTTTTTATGGACAACCATTTTTATTTATATAATATGCTCTACATGGTTGCCATTGTTTTGAAAACACATTTCAATACATGTTCCCCACTGTTGATGAACACGCATTAGCACAGTTGACGTTATGCTTGTAATGGCGTTGGTGATACGTTCCTTTAGATGATTTATGTCTCGTATCTTTTCCTGATACACCATGGCCTTCAAGTGCCCCCAAAGATAGAAATGAAGGGGGGTGAGATCTGGGGATCTGGGAGGCCACTCCACAGGACCACGCCGACCAATCCAAGCATCCGGAAACTGCTGATCCAAATACCGACGCACGTGAAGACCATAATGAGGTGGAGCTCCATCTTGCTGGAAGTAAACTGGGAAGTTACCTTCCTCATTTAGCAGGGATGGGAAAATCTCTTCTTGCAACATGTTAAGATACCTTTCGGCATTAAGAGACTATTAGGACTATTAGGAGTATTAAAACAGCTGTGATTGATGTAGAACTAAAACTTTTGAAAATGGTAGAGTCATAAAAGTGGGAGGAATTGATGCAAGCTTCAAAATGGAGCCATGTTTAAGCCCTTGTAACTCAGAAACTTTGTTCCACAGCCTTTTAGCTTGCAAAATTGAAAAGCCCACCAGAAGTTGTATTGGCATGACAAATTTGAAGCTTCTACTCCTATTAGAAGACACTGGTCAAGGCCTCTCAAAATGAAGGCATTGGCCAATCAAGCCCAATATGGGCATTTTTTGTCGAAGGTGGGGGCCATTTAAGCAACCATAAAATTAAAAGTTTTTGACTGAGGAAGCTAAACTTTTAGATTTAAGCTATTGAATGGTATATGAATCAACCCTGAAAATCTGAAGAAAATCGGAGATGGTCACCCAACCAACTTTCTGAAATCTGTACCAGTTGAGCTGGAATGACTAATAAATTTTGCAGGAATACTTTTATATTTTTTATTGCATTTAATGAAATTTTTATTTTGTCATAGTCTTAAATTTAATTTTTTTTTGTTTTATGCTCAATGAATTTTGTTTTTTCATAAATAAAAAATAAAAAAGCCATAATGGCATTGCTACAACCATTAGACTCAAACTTTGCAGGTTATGGGTTTAAAAAGTAGCCTGATGATTCACGTGATGGTGATGAAATGCCTCTTGTGTAATTATCATAGCAGATTTAGAATTAATATACCTTCAGAGTCAGATAGACAAAAAATTGAGTCGTTGGAGTCAGTTTTTTATGTGCCAACTCCACAGCCCTGCATACGCAGTGTGCTCCTTTTTGGAAATTTGGAAATGGCCACCCTACAAAGGAAGCATATCCCAGTGTAAAATCAGAACTGGAAAAAATAAAAAACAACCTTGGATAAACTGCAATGTAAAAAGAGAAATCAGAGAAAAAACAAAAGCATTTCATAAATTCAAAAGAACTAAAAATGGCACAGACTCCAAAATATATAAAAGTAAAAGAAGCATTTGCAAGAAAGCAATCAGAGATAGCAAATGAGACATGGAAAAAAGCCTAGCCAAGAATTCAAAAAACAATCGTAAGAAGTTTTTCAGTCACTTCAATTTGAAAAGTAGAGCGAAAAAGAAAATTGGCCCCCTCCATATAGATAAAACTATAGATGATGATCTTGAAATAACTGAACTAAACAAATACTTCTCATCAGTATTCACAAATGAAAATTTAAACAATATTCCTGATCTTATACTACCAGGACAAGATAGAGAAATAAATGAATTAAGGGTAACAAAACTAGATATCCTAAAAGCAATAGATAAATTAAAAAAGGAAAAATCTCCAGGGCCAGATGAAATGCATCCAATAGTCATAAAAGCTGCCAAAAAGAATATAGCACAGGCACTAGAAATTATTTTTAATAAATCATTGATATGTACTGAAATTCCAGAGGATTGGAAGAAAGCAAATGTGGCTCCAATCTTTAAAAAAGGAAATAGAAACTTGGCAAAAAACTACAGACCCATCAGCCTCACCTCCATTACTTGCAAGTTACTTGAAAGTATCATTAGAGGTAAAGTTACTGAGTTCCTTGAAGAGTGCAACCTTATAAATGATAGCCAGCATGGCTTTCGAAATGGAAGGTCCTGTCTAACCAACTTGATTGAATTTTATGATGGAGCCCTATTGCATTTCGACAATAAAGAGCCAGTAGATATAGTATACTTAGATTTTGCAAAGACATTTGATACTGTTCCTCATGCAAGATTGTTGGTAAAAGTTAGAGCCCATGGTATAAGAGGTCATAGCTGACTGGATAGAAGAATGGCTGAGAAACAGAAAACAGAGTTCATCTAAATGGAAATAAGTCTACTTGGAGACCCGTATTGAGCAGAGTCCCACAGGGATCTGTGCTGGGACCTCTGCTTTTTATTGTCTATATAAATGATCTAGAGAAGGACCTATTGTGCAAAACCTCAAAATTTGCTGATGATACAAAATTAGGCCATAATGTTAAGTCAGTAGCAGGAGCAATGACAATACAAAAAGACTTAAGAGTAACAGCCTGGGCAGATAAGTGGGAGATGAAATTTAATGTTAATAAGTGCAAGGTTATGCATATTGGGCCAAAAAATTCAGAATTTGAATACAATATGAATGGAATTTGGATTAAAAATGATGATAAAGAGAAAGACTTGGGTGTCACTGTGACTAATGAACTTAAACCTTCAAATCACTGTATGGTAATCAGAAATAAAGCAAATGCTAGACTCAATCTCATGCACACACACACACACACACACACACACACATTGAATACAAATCACCCAATATTATAAAGCAACTATACATTTCATACGTGAGACCCCTCCTCAAATACTGTATTCAATTTAATAGTCCCTATTTGATACAAGATATTGAAAAACTGGAAAAAGTACAGAAATGAGCAACAAGAATGATCCCATCTCTAAGACAATTGACATATAATGAAAGACTTGCGTATCTAAACATGTTCTCATTAAAAGAGGAGGAGGTTAAGGGGTGATATGATAGAGGTGTATAAAATGATAAAAGGGTTGGATAAGACAGATTTTGAGTCTTTTTTCATTAAAGATCACAATAACCAGACTAGAGGTCATAGTATGAAATTATTTAAGCCAAGATGTAGAACAAATTTAAGAAAACAGTTTTACAAACAGAGTAATTAAGTTTTGGAACAGTCTGACAGAAGTGGTGACCTCAGATACACTTGATTCTTTCAAAAGGTTGGATAGTTTGATGTCTGCAAGGGACATCTGGTGATAGTGCTTAAGCCCATTTTTATTGCATGAATGGTACTAGTTTATTTCATATATATTATGTGCATTTAGGTAATAGATCCCACAGCTCAACACAAGTGTTGTGGGATATAGGGAGGCAGCATCTTGGGTTAGGGGATACTCTCTGTCCTTACACACACCATTTAAAGATATACCTCTGCCAAACAGTGCTCCCCATAGTACTGTGAGGTATTGAAAAACTCATGATCTTCACTTGCCCCACAAACACCTTTAAATGGGAGACCCAAAATGGGTGCACACACATTTCTACATTACTGTACAGTCTTCATAGCCACACCTACACTTTTCTTCCTAAGTATATATATTATAATGTATATGGTTGTAAATTGTGACTTGGTCCGCAATTGATATGACCATGACTTATTTTTGGTTGGCAAGGTACTGGTATTGATGGGTACCGTAATGAAATTAACTGGATTCTTTGGATCTGATATATTTGCATGTCAGTTATAAATAGATATACACTGCGTTTCAAATTATTAAGCAGGTTACATTTTCTCCAATGTTTTCAAAAGTTTTTCCCTGATTTCAATGAAATTTGTAGCAAATAATCACTATATATAGCAGTATTGATGGTATTCATTTCGATAAAATATTTTGATAATTAAAATAATTATCTAATTTTATTGAAAAATATATAAAATATTGTGTTCCGAATTATTAAGCAAGTATTCTATTTACGGATCTAAATGGTGAAAATGGGTAAGAAGGATTTAACACTAACTGAGAAAAGAAAAAGTCAAATTACTCGCTTAAAATATAAAATCTATTGAAATTGCGAAGCAGTTTAGCAGAGCTTATCGAATTGTAAACAAGTTTGTAGCGGAGGGTACCAAATTGAGGCAGCGAAGTGATAAAGGAACTATAAGAAAAGTGACAAGGTGGCAGATATCTGTAATCAAGCGCAAATTGCAAAGCATCCATTGTCCTCAAGTAAAGAGGTTTTTGAGCAGGCTGGCATACATAATGTACCAAGAACATCTCTATGTGGAATCCTCCAAACAATTGGCAAGACGTGTAAACCTACAATTCAGTCACCATTAACACCCAGGTACAAGAAGCAGCGTGTTGAATGGGCGCGTCAGTACGTGAAAACAGATTTTAATACTGTATTGTTCACCGATGAATGAAGAGCAACCCTTGAGGGGTCAAGAAGATGGATTGCTAAGGGTCAATCTCTACCATGGAATGAGGTTTTCTTTTAGAAAGTTTGTGTAAGACTGGGCATTCATTTTAACACCATCAGGCACTCTGTATGGGACAGCTACTTCATTGCCTATCAATCCTGCCCAAAACATGACACTACCTTCACCTTGTTGGCGTCTTAATCTCGATGGTAGAAATTGGCTCTCAGCAATCCATCTTCTTGACCAAACATCAAGTCCATCAAGGGTTGCTTTTCATTCATTGGTGAACAATACAGTATTAAAATCTGTTTTCACGTACTGACGCACCCATTCAACACGCTGCTTCTTGTACCTGGGTGTTAATGGTGACTGAATCGTAGGTTTACACGTCTTGCCAATTGTTTGGAGGATTCCACATCGAGATGTTCTTGGTACATTATGTATGCCAGCCTACTCAAAAACCTCTTTACTTGAGGACAATGGATGCTTTGCAATTTGCGCTTGATTGCAGATATCTGCCGCCTTGTCACTTTTCTTATAGTTCCTTTATCACTTCGCTGCCTCAGTTTGGTACCCTCCGCTACAAACTTGTTTACAGTTCGATAAGCTCTGCCAAACTGCTTCGCAATTTCAATAGATTTTATATTTTCAGCAAGTAACTTGACTATTTTTCTTTTCTCAGTTAGTGTTAAACCCTTCTTCTTACCCATTTTCACCATTTAGATCCATAAATAGAATACTTGTTTAATAATTCGGAACACAATATTTTACATATTTTTCAATAAAATGAGATAATTATTTTAATTATCAAAATATTTTATCGAAATGAATACCATCAATGCTGCTATATATAGTGATTATTTGCTACAAATTTCATTGAAATCGGGGAAAAACTTGAAAACATTGGAGAAAATGTAATCTGCTTAATAATTTGAAACGCAGTGTAGAGTGTAACATATTTGTGGATAGTAGCCTATTATGACTTTGATCCTCTGGATCCAGAGATTCTATCTTTAGTTTTAAATTGACAATTAATTAGTTTTGTAAAAATTGGTTATTGCCAATGTACAGGCAGCTTTTACATAGTAGAGCCACCTCAATAGGCCGAAGTGGCCCCTAGGGTGCCCACTATAAAAATTTCGGATAATCTCTAGGAGCGCTCCATTTTTCAATATTAAACATACATTCATAAAACACATACCATTTGAAAGCTCACATTTTTCTAGGTCTAAAAATATAGTAATCCAAAAGTATCAATAGCAAATAAAAAGTAACGATTTAATTAATTGTTTGACGCATGACGTCATTAACTACATTATAAAGGTTGGCTAAATTATAAATCTTCAGTGTGTTGTAAGATGGTATTTTTGGTAATTGTTACGCTAACCTAACCTAACATGAATATGTTATTACATTATCATTTGTATAATTTAGGTCTCGGGGGTACAGGGTGGAGCCCCCGTAAAGATCATGCATCACAAATTGATCGGTATAGGGTTTTATATTTAAACCTAGTTACTTTTTATTTGCTATTGATACTTTTGGATTACTACATTTTTAGACTCAGAAAAATGTGAGCTTTCAAATGGTACATGTTTTAGGAGTGTAAGTTTAATATTGAAAATGGAGCACTCCTAGAGATTTACCAAAATTTCTTATGCTCTTAACCTGTTAGCAGACACCTTTAGCGCGGCTTTGCTATCCCGCTCTGGTCACCTTTTTTTGCGGTAAAAAACGTGCGCGCAATGCTTTCCGTTTTTCGACTCATAACTTTCGTTTACGTGGCTAAATTGTAATGAAAATTTATTTGTAAGTAAATTATAACTAAATAAACATATTTCCGAAAAAAAAATTATTTATATATATTTATGCACCTTAACACGTTGGCTGCCGTGTGCCCCGCCAGCATCTCTCATGTTGTCTGTCTTTGAGTACCGCGTGAGATGCGAGAGGGTCACAATGCATGTTTTACTTATGGATTTATTTCTCCTCGGCAACATGATATAATGCTTTAAAAGCCATTTGGCACCTCAGGAATAACTATTTTTTACTGGGTAAAATATTCATTGGCGTATCTGTAGACCCAGGGAAATAATAGACTTAGTAAAGATGAATATTTATTCTGAAGTACATTGAAAAAGTACAAACAAACAAGGGGTTGAAGTATAATGTTATACAACTTGCAATCAAATAAAATTTGCCTTTGAATATTACAAATATAATCTAGAATATACTTTTCAAAAAAAACTTTTTTTTTAGAAAAAATATACCTGCATATTCCTTTATTTATTCAAATCCTATTTTCCTTTGAATAATATAACTAAAATATATTTGAAAATTAACATAATTTGGAACTTGGGGCATTCACGCACACTAATTGGACTCGCTTTATCATTGTCTTATATCGTGCAAATTATCGGGCAACGCAGGAAAGCACAAGGAAGTCACTTTTCACCTAAAAATATGAAAGAGCATACATAAACGGCGCAAAAAATTTATTTGCAGCAACTATATCAGCAAGCGTACATTTACGTCGCGGGCCTCAAAGGACGGAATTTGTTCACCGTACATTTACGTTAGTGTCCATTAACAGGTTAAGAACATAAGAAATTTTCATAGTGGGCACACTAGGGGCCACTTCAGCCCATCGAGGTGGCTCCACTATGTAAAAACTGCCTGTACATTGGCAATAATCAATTTGTACAAAACTAAGAAAGTATCAATTTAAAACTAATTAATTATCAATTTAAAACTAAAGATTGATCCTCTGGATCCAGAGATTCTAAGTCATAATAGGCTACTATCCACAAATATATTACACATTATATCTATCTATAACTGACATGCAAATATATCAGATCCAAAGAAACCAGTCAATTTCATTATGGTACCCATCAATACCAGTACCGTGCCAACCAAAAATAAGTCACGGTCCATATCAATTGCGGACCAAGTCACAATTTACATCCATATACATTACAATATATATACTTAGGAGGAAAAGTGTAGGTGTGGCTGTAAAGACTATACAGTAATGTAGAAATGTGTGTGCACCCATTTTGGGTCTCCCATTTAAAGGTGTTTGTGGGGCAAGTGAAGATCATGAGTTTTTCAATACCTCACAGTACTATGGGGGGGCACTGCTCAGCAGAGGAATCTCTTTAAACAGGGTGTGTAAGGACAGAAAGTATCCCCTAACCCAAGATGCTGCCTCCCTATATCCCACAATACCTGTGTTGAGCTGTGGGATCTATCACCCAAATGCACATAATATACAGGGTGTACATAAAGTCAGGATCTATTTTTGTGAAGCACTTGGAAATTATATGGAATTCAATCATAAAATGATAAAGTGGTAACATTTATTAAATAATTAATAAGAGTAGGATTCGACGTGATGCCCATCAGTATCCCTGCACAGCTCAAATCGTTCCGCAGCATTTCTAAACACATTCTGGAGCATTTGCGGGATTATGTTATCTGCAGCAGTTCGTATACGTGTACGTAAGTTTTCAAGACTCGTAATCTTCGTCTGATAGACGTGCGATTTGGTAAAGCCCCATGCAAAGAAATCTAAAAGGGTTAAATCTGGTGATTTCGCTCACCAAGGTCTGTTGCTTCCGTGTCCGATCCAGCAATTTGGAAAACGTCCATTTAGATAATCCTGAACAATTTTGGCATAGTGACAAGGAGCACCATCATGTTGATAGACAACGGTACTAACAATCCTATCCCCGTCATCTATCAACATGATGGTGCTCCTTGTCACTATGCCAAAATTGTTCAGGATTATCTAAATGGACGTTTTCCAAATTGCTGGATCGGACACGGAAGCAACAGACCTTGGCGAGCGAAATCACCAGATTTAACCCTTTTAGATTTCTTTGCATGGGGCTTTACCAAATCGCACGTCTATCAGACGAAGATTACGAGTCTTGAAAACTTACGTACACGTATACGAACTGCTGCAGATAACATAATCCCGCAAATGCTCCAGAATGTGTTTAGAAATGCTGCGGAACGATTTGAGCTGTGCAGGGATACTGATGGGCATCAAGTCGAATCCTACTCTTAATTATTTAATAAATGTTACCACTATCATTTTATGATTGAATTCCATATAATTTCCAAGTGCTTCACAAAAATAGATCCTGACTTTATGTACACCCTGTATATGAAAAACTAGTACCATTCATGCAATAAAAATTGGCTTAAACACCATCACCAGATGTCCCTTGCAGACATCAAAGTTATTGGACACTGTTCTTTTTTTCATCATCTTAATAGACAAAGGAGCTATTAAGAAAGGAAACGAGCACTTTTTCTGTTTGGCCTAAGCCTAGACTAACTTTACTTATAGCAATATCAAAAATTTAACCAGCCACATCCCACATTTGTGAAAAAGAGTTTGGTTAATATTCATTTTTTGACCCAGTCACACCCAGCTATAACAGCAATATATATTGAATAACCAATCAAAACTGAATAAGAAAATATATGTATTATCTTATGCAAATTTGTATAAAATATACTTTATAAAAAAATATTTTCTACTTTCTAATATGTATATATATAAATTTCAGTTAATTTGTTTATTTTGGCTACCTTTTTTGAAGATTTTTTGGCTACTTTTTCTTGATTTTGCCTACTTCTTTCTGTTACTTGTTAGTGTGGTGATTTTCGTTCTAGGATCATGACGTGTCAATCTTGTGAACTTGATTTTGAAGACCTAATCCGCCTTGTTGGCCTCGATGAAGATAAAAGTTTAGATGTTTTTTCCAATCATGGCATAATTCTGATATCTGTGATTTGCCCTAAATGTAATACTGCCTGTATTTTAAGACAAGACTCGAAGATTTTTAGGTGCCATAAAAAAAATCTGGTTAATATTCGTTTTAATGCTTTGTTCATTTTCGATAGAAGGAGACATTCTATGACAATTTAACATATAAATTCATATTCAGGACACCTTGAAAACTCAGGGAAACTAATAAAAATCAAGAAAATGTAATAATTATTTTTTATGAAAAAAAAAAAAATTTAAAAAAATTTAGACGTAAAAAGCAGCCATTATAGGCCATTGACCGAGTATTTAGCTTTTAACGCTGTTAAAATTTTAACGAACGTCGCCCTCTCCAGTTTTATGGGGACATCTCGTGGCAAAATTAGGAAACATAGGTCAAAACAACCAATTAAAAATCGTTTTTGTTTCACGTGACCTTATCCGACCAATCAGAGACGTACATTTTGAATCTCTCATAATGCATACTCATTTAAGAATGCTTTTTCAGTCTGGTTTTCATTTTGGTTTGCGGAGGTTGTGATTGCCTGGGTTTTTGGTACCTTGGAACGCAGTTCCAAAAAACTACTGTTGTTTGCGGTTCCTCAGAGAGACGCAACAACTCTTGTTCGCCTGATCCAGCAACATAATAGGCCTGGGACTACAATCTATTCCGACGAGTGGCGTGCGTATTCTCAACTTGGAAATCTAGGCTACATTCACCGGACAGTCAACCATTCACAGCAGTTCGTGGAAGACACCGTTCACATTCAAAATATTGAGCGTTGTTGGAAAGACGTGAAAAGCTGGATATTACGGTCTGGCAACAAAACCCAATCAGTTTAGGTTAGGTTAGGTTAGGTCTGTTTAGGTTAGGTTAGGTCTGTTTAGGTTAGGTTAGGTCTGTTTAGGTTAGGTTAGGTCTGTTTAGGTTAGGTTAGGTCTGTTTAGGTTAGGTTAGGTCTGTTTAGGTTAGGTCTGAACCAAAACACATTTTTCTGGTGTTTTTTGGTGTGATTTGCTCAAATCTGAACTTCGTTTCTTTAGGAAATAAGCCGTTTTTGAGAAATTTTCAATTTTAAAATTTCTCAAAAACGGCTCATTTCCCAAAGAAACGAAGTTCAGATTTGAACAAATCACACCACAAAACACCAGGAAAATGTGTTTTGGTTCAGAAAGGAGGAAAAGCACTAAAATGAATAATTACCAAAAATCCAAAAAATAAGGGTGTGTGGATTTACTGTTTCTATCTTTAAGGGCACATGGCTGGAACATTGCAACTTCTCAGTGAATAAAAACCTCCGGTTCATAAATATTTATTCGCGAAAATATTTTTCACAACGTTATGCCGAGGAAGTTATAAAACTAGGTAGAGAGTCCATTGTTAACGAAATCTTTTTGTGGTTAGGTGAGGTGAGGTGGTTAGGTGAGGTGAGGTGGTTAGGTGAGGTGAGGTGGTTAGGTGAGGTGGTTAGGTGAGGTGAGGTTAGGTGGTTAGGTGAGGTGGTTAGGTGAGGTGAGGTTAGGTGGTTAGGTTAGGTGGTTAGGTTAGGTGGTTAGGTTAGGTGGTTAGGTTAGGTGGTGTTTAGCACGAATGCAAACTTTTCTGGTCGATTTTGGGGTGTTTTGCACGAATCTGCCATCCGTTTCCTGTGCAAATGCGTAGTTTTCGAGATGACGATATCTCTAAAACTACGCATTTGCACAGGAAACGGATGGCAGATTCATGCAAAACACCTCAAAATTGACCAGAAAAGTTTGCTCTCATTATAAAAAGAGACTGGGTCAAAAAACGAATAATTACCAAGAGTTTTTCTATACAATCTGGTCACATATTGTTATAGCCTAATGCCTAATTAACTATCATAATAATTTAATAGCTATATAAAATACAAAAATACTTTTTCAGTCATATGGTAACAGATTTTTGGAATGACTTACCATATATAACGAACAATAGCGCGTTAACAAATTTTAAGTAAAATTTGGGCACTCATGAATGAGTAATTTATTGTTGTTGTTGTTGTTTAGCCGATCAGCCCACCCTGATCGAGCAAGCCGGCGGCACGCAGGTAACCGATCGCCCTCTCCGAAGTGGACCAGAGGTTCAGCGCACTAGTGATGTTTTGTTGTGTTCGTTGTTGTGCTAGAGCGGTACAGTCCGTCATAATGTGTTCAATTGCTTGTGGTGTGTCTTGGCACAGGTGGCAGGTGTCGTCTATGGAGTTGTCTAGTCTGTGTTTATATGTCCGTAAGTTTGGGTGATGTCCACATCGGAATCGTGCTACGTTAACTCGATCCGATCTGCTCAGGCTGATCTCTGACCTGTTAATGGGTGGCGGCTTCGCACCTAGGACCGCATTCGGACCGAGTCGTGTCAG
Source organism: Bathynomus jamesi (assembly GCA_023014485.1). NCBI lineage: Eukaryota > Metazoa > Arthropoda > Malacostraca > Isopoda > Cirolanidae > Bathynomus > Bathynomus jamesi. The sequence continues at coordinate 574,632 of JAJOZX010002313.1, read as the reverse complement.
TGCTTTGTGGGTTATGTGTGTGTATGTGTTTTCTGTACTGTGTGATGTCTGTGGGGCGTGGTATGGAATGGAGTATTTCGTTATAATATCTCTCTGGTGTTACCTTAATGGTGCGAGGTGTTGGTGCATGATTGTACATGTAGTGACAAGGGTGTTGTGGGTTAGTTGTCGCTGCTGCCATGAATTGTGTTCCCCTCATGTCTAAATGTTCCCTAACTTTTAGTATTTTTGTTTCTGTGTGCAGGTGTTCTATTGGTGTTGTTTGAGTGCATCCTGTAATGATACGAAGTGCGTTGTTTTGTATTGTTTGTAAGGTGTTTATGTGTGTGTTTGAGATAATGGGTGCCCAGCATGGGCTAGCATAGTCCATAACTGAGCGAATATATTGTTTGTATATGAGTGATGTTGTTTCCTGCTGGTGTCCAAAGTTTGTGCCTGTTAGTACCCTAAGCGTGTTAAGTCTTGACGTACATTTGGTTTTAATGTCCTGAATGTGGTTTGCAAAAGATAATGATGTGTTGTATGTGACACCAAGTATTTTGGTTCTGTGAGTGTGTGGAATGTTGATGTTGTTTAGTGTAAGCTGTGGAATTACCTGGTGTTCTTTTGTGTTGCTTATAAGCAAGGTGATGGTTGATTTTGTGGGCGCTACTTTGAGTCTATTGTGTGTGAGCCAGTCTTGTATACTGTTTATGTATGTTTGTAGGTTATTTGTAGCGGTGTCGATGTTGTTGTGGGTGGATGTTAGAGTGATATCATCTGCATATGATGATAAGGTAAGCTTGTTATCTATGGGTGTTGGAATGTCATGCATGTATAAGTTGAAGAGTGTTGGTGAGAGAACAGAGCCTTGAGGGACCCCGTTCGGAAAAAGCTTGTTTTTGGATGACTTGCCATTAAATGTGACATGTGAGTATCTTCCTGAGAGATAGTTGCTCAGCCACCTTTTGGTGTTATTGTGCATGTTTGTGTTGAGTATTTTGTTTATGAGAGGGAAGCGTGGGATAGCATCAAATGCTTTACTAATGTCTATTGTTGCTAATAGTGTACGTTGAGCTGGTCTTCTGGAGTTGATGCCATCCATGATGTGCTGCGTGAGGTTAGTGAGTAATGTCGTGGTTGAGTGGTGAGGTCTGAATCCATGTTGAGTAGGCGATAGTGGTATGTGTGGGTTGGTGATTTGTAAGATTAGTCTTTCTGTTACTTTGGAAGGTGTGCATAGTAAAGTAATGGGTCTATAGGAAGCTGGTTCTGATGGATTTTTGTTTGGTTTGAGTAGTGTAATAATTTTACCTTGTTTCCATATGTCAGGAATAATACAGTGTTGGTATGAATATGTGCTGATATTTGTGAGAGCTAATATTCCTTGTGGGCCCAAGTGTTTAAGGTGTATGTTAGATATGTTGTCTGGTCCAGTAGCCTTCGAATTCTTAATGTTTTTGATGATGTTGGTGGTCTGGTCTGTATTGAAGGGTGTAATGGTCATGTCGAGTCTGTAGGTTTTCTTGTGTCTGGCTGTTTGTCTGTCTGCATGTTTCTGGTTGTTGTCTCTGTTTAAGTGACTTATCTTTGCGTAGTGATTAACTAGAATGTTAGCTTGTTGTGTGTATGTTGGGATATTATTTTGGCTGCGACAGATAGCCGCGTGTGAGGTGTGAATGCCGCTGTTAGAGTGGGTAATGCTGTTTATAGTCTTGTATAGCCTGTATGTATCTGTGGAGTGGTTTAGTGTTGTTATGAATTCCCTGAATGTTTCTGTTTGTTTTTCTTTGAGTTTGTTGTTTATTTCTGTGTTGAGCTGTTGTATCTGCTGTTTTATGGCTTCTGTGTGTGGTGTTTGTGTGTTATAATTGAGGTTGTTACGTTGCCTTATGAGGTGGGCTATTTCTCTAGTGTAATTTGGGTTGTATTTCCTAATGTTGCCCTTGGGTATGTATTTGTTTGCATTATTGATAATCTGATTAAATGTCTTGAGTGTTGTATCGATGTTTATGATGGGTGTGCTGTTTAATGTGGTGAATTGTTCCTCAGTCTGTATTTTGAACTGTTCCCAATCAGCTTTCTTGTAATTTCTGTAAGTGTGCCTAAGGCTGTTGGGGCAGAGTGTAGAATGTGTTGTAATGATGATGGGCAGGTGGTCTGATGACAGTTGTTTTTCTGTTCTCCATTGTGTATGTGTTGCTAGTGAGGGGGAACAGAACGTTATGTCTGGGGAGGAGTTTGAGTATCCTGCTTGATGTGGTATGTGTGTATGTTCTTCTGTATTGTTAAGAATGAAGAGGCTGTTTAGTTGTGTGGCTATGTTGGCGCCTCTGGTGTTGTTTTGGTTGTGCAGGTACCAACTAGTGTCTTTGGCGTTGAAGTCTCCTCCTAAGATGACATTAGTGAGAGAGGCAAGATTGTGTAACTGTGGATTGTAATTGGCTGGCACCTGAGGTGAACTATCTGGTGGGATGTAAATGTTGATTAGTGTGGTGTTGTGTTTTGCGCGTGTTTTAATGTTAACTGCCTGTATTTCTATCGTGTTATCTGCTTGGATTGTGTTTGTAATGTTTTGGGTAGCATCAGTGTAGCTAATGCTTTTACGTATGTAAGTGATGAGTCCACCCCCGTTACCCCCAGTACGATCTTGACGGATCGCCGTGAAGTCAGGGATGGTGGGTGTTGTTGTTGTTGGTGGTGGTGGTAAGCCGATCAGCCCACCCTGATCGAGCAAGCCAGCAGCACGCAGGTAACCGATCGCCCTTTTCGGAATAGACCAGAGGTTCAGGGATTAGTGATGTTGTGTTGTGTTCGGTGTTGTGCTAGAGCGGTACAGTCTGCATAATGTGTTTAATTGTTTGTGGTGTGTCCTGGCACAGGTGGGAGGTGTCGTCTGTGGAGTTGTCTAGTCTGTGTTTATATGTCTGTAAGTTGGGGTGATGTCCACATCGGAATCGTGCTAAGTTAACTCGATCCGATCTGCTCACGCTGGTCTCTGACCTGTCAATGGGTGGTGGCTTCGCACCTAGGACCGCAGTCGGACCGAATCTGGTCAGTGCTTTGTGGGTTAGGTGTGTGTGTGTGTGTGTTTTCTGTACTGTGTGATGTCTGTGGGGCGTGGTATGGAATGGAGTATTTGGTTATAATGTTTCTCTGGTGTTACCTTAATGGTGCGAGGTGCCGGTGCATGATTGTACATGTAGCGGCAACCCGGCAAGGGTGTTGTGGGTTAGTTGTCGCTGCTGCCATGAATCGTGTTCCCCTCATGTCTAAATGTTCCCTAATCTTCAGTATTTTTGTTTCTGTGTGCAACCCAAAGGCGTACCGAAGGGGAGGGCGACAGGGGCGATCGGCCCCCCGCCTTGAGCTAATAAATTATTATTATTTTCCCAGTAAAATTGTCAGGTTACAACAGGATGAGAATGAAAGTGAAAAAATTTCGGCGCCTTTGGCGCTAGCTCTTGCCTCCCCTACTACTAAAAATCTAAAATGGCTAAGAATGCCGAAAACTCTTAATCCGGCCGCTGAGAATAATTTTCTTTTATAAAGGTAACAGTCCAAGGAAATGCTTAATCTCGAAATTAGCACTTTTTTTATTATTACGTTAATACAAATCTGAGCATTCTAATGGCGGTTTGCATTGATTATTATGTTACTAATCAGATTTTTATCATAATTTTTATATTTTTTATAATATAATTTTATATTTTTATTCATAATATGTCTTAGCAGTAGCTAGTTAATCATCTCTAACTGAACGATAAGCTCATCATGAACGTACATAAAAATTATTTATCTCTATTTCAATTATACTTCTACGATTAGTTCCAAGTTCGCTCCCCGCCACTTGGCAAATTTCTGGGTACGCCCCTGATGCGACCCCAAGTAATTTGGTCCTGTGAGTGTGTGGAATGTTGTTGTTGTTTAGTGTAAGCTGTGGAGTTATCTGGTGTTCTTTTGTGTTGCTTGTAAGCAAGGTGATGGTTGATTTTGTGGGCGCTACTTTGAGCCTATTGTGTGTGAGCCAGTCTTGTATACTGTTTATGTATGTTTGTAGGTTATTTGTAGCGGTGTCGATGTTGTTGTGAGTGAATGTTAGAGTGACGCCATCTGCATACGATGATAAGGTAAGCTTGTTATCCATGGGTATTGGAATGTCATGCATGTATAAGTTGAAGTGTTGGTGAGAGAACAGAGCCTTGAGTGACCCCGTTCGGAAAAAGCTTGTTTTTGGATGACTTGCCATTAAATGTGACATGTGAGTATCTTCCTGAAAGATAGTTGCTCAGCCACCTTTTGGTGGCTGAGCTTTACTAATGCTTTACTAATGCTTTACTAATGTCTATTGTTGCTAATAGTGTACGTTGAGCTGGTCGTCTGGAGTTGATGCCATCCATGATGTGCTGCGTGAGGTTAGTGAGTAATGTCGTGGTTGAGTGGTGAGGTCTGAATCCATGTTTAGTAGGCGATAGTAGTATGTGTGGGTTGGTGATTTGTAAGATTAGTCTTTCTGTTACTTTGGAAGGTGTGCATAGTAAAGTAATGGGTCTATAGGAAACTAGTTCTGTTGGATTTTTGTTTGGGTTAAGTAGTGTAATAATTTTACCTTGTTTCCATATGTTACGAATAATACAGTGTTGGTATGAATATGTGCTGATGTTTGTGAGAGCTCGTATTCCCTGTGGGCCCAAGTGTTTAAGGTGTATGTTAGATACAGTGACGTACTAAGGGGGGGTGCGAGGGGGGCGGTCCGCCCCAGGTGACAGCCAGGAGGGGGGTGCCATCGGGAGAGTTGAAATACCAGGACAAGTTTTCAAACCAAATTAAAAATTCGCCAAAGTAAGAAAAAAAATTTAAAAATGTTCAAACTATTACAACAGCTTACTGTTAATTTCCACTATAAAATAACTTTTTATTTTTATTGGCAATACAAAATTTACAAACGAAAATTAAATATTTGATAAAAATTACATCGAAAGGCGAACGTTTAATAATAAAACCCACTCTAATAGACAGAGTTTATTTCCACAACAGTTTCGATGCCCACTGGCATCCTCTTTGGGTGGATATAGAAAAACGAATGAACCAAAAACAAGAGGGAAAACAGTCCAGGGACCATTAAGAAATTCGCACCTAGGTTAGATCCCGTTCTCCCGACACTGGAAGGGCATTTTTATTAAAGGGGCCCGCTTATAAGTACATTCGCACAAATTTAAAACTATCTTCTTGTTCTATACATACAGATTCTATTATTTTTTACATAATTATTGCATTTACTATTAAATTTATTACATTTAATATTGCATTATTATTTATCACAGAAATTATAAATTTATTATTACATTGATTATTACATTGTTGTTTATTATACAGAAATTATAAACCGAAAAACGAATGAAAAAGGCGAGAAGAAAACAATCCAGAGACCATTAAGAAATTCGCACCAAGGCAGATCCCGTTCCCCGACCCCAGAAGGGCATTTTTATTAAAGGGTCCCGCTTATAAGTACAATCGCACAAATTAAAACTATCTTCTTGTTCTATACATACAGATTCTAATATTTTGACATAATTACTGCATTTATTATTGCATTTAATTTTTTTTTAACATTTATTATTATTACCTTTACACTAATTATTACATTTATTTTATTACCTTTATTATTACATTTATTGCATTATATTTATTTCCACATTTATTACTTCCATTATTACATTTACATTTACGTTTATTATTCCATTTACATTTTACCGAAAAAAAAAAAACGAATGAACCAAATGCGAGTAAAGAAACAATCCAGAGACTAAGAAATTCACATTAGGTTAGAACCCGTTCAGCCGACTCCGTAAGGGATTTTTTGACAAGAATCTCATTAAAGGGTCCAACTTATAAGTACCTTCCTCACATTAAAATTATTTTCTTGTTCTATACATACAGATTCTATTATTTTTCTTTTGACATAATTATTACATTTATAAAGTACCTTACTTGATTCCCAATCTATAACATGATTATTTTGGCTGGCGTGATAAAAAATGGCATTATTAGTATTACAACTTCTGAAGGCATATTTGTGTTCTTTAATACGGGTTTCAATATTTCTTCCAGTGTCTCCTACGTATACTAAATCACAACTTTTACAGGGAATGCTGTAGACACAGGCTTGTTCCTGTTTTGCAACGTTATTCCTAACTAATTTACTTTTCACGGTAGACGAATATTTGAACGCCAAAGCAAACTTAAAATCTTTCGTCAACGGTTTTACTCTTTCTAAGCCGGCAATGTAAGACAAACTCACATATTGTTTTTGGTTAAGACGTTAAGTGAAGGCTCCCGAGGGGCATAAAAAGATTTTCTGGCTTTAAAATACGCCTTTCTGATAAACCACTCAGGATATTTTAAATCCTTAAAAATGTTCCAAATCTTTAAATTTTCCGGGTCCAGCAAATGTGGGCTACAAATCCTGAGTGCTCTTAGAAACATGGAAGAAATAATTGAGCTTTTAACCCCTTCATCATGATATGAAAAATAATGAATGTTCGAATTACAATGAATAGGTTTTCTATAGACCGTGAAATTGGGCTTTCCGCTTTCGTTAATGACCAAAACATCTAGAAAAGGTAATTGTTTGTCGTTCTCCCATTCATATTTAAATTTAATAGAGGGAACAAGATTATTTAATGACTGAAAGAAAGTGTCAAATTTGTTCCAGTGGTCAGCCAAAATGAGAAAATATCATTTACATATCGAAACCAAATTAGATTCCTGGGACATATTGTTTGCAACAATTCCGACTCATAATATTCCATGTATAATGTACTCAGTATTGGGAATAAAGGGGACCCCATTCCCATACCAAAACGTTGAAAATAAATTCTTTACCGAAGAAGGCATTATTGGTGACACAGAGTTTTATCAGTTCTAAAAATACAGATGTGGGCATGTCTAGTTCTACGTTACATGTTGGCAATTTTCTATCTAAAAAACTAAGTACATCATCAATGGGAACTTTCGTAAACAAGGATTCACCGTCAAAACTGATCATTCTTCCCCTTTTTAAATCTAAGGACATAACTTTGTTAATAAAGTCACAGGAATTAGTGATGTGCGAGCCTGAAAATTTACCAACTAATGGGGTCAATTTATCTGCAAGAAATTTAGATAACCTGTAACTAAAGGAACCCCTGTGTAAAATAATGGGACGGAGTGGTATATTAATCTTATTGGTTTTGGGTAAGGCGTAAATGTGGGCGAGTTTGGGGTTAATCTGTAGAAATCTTTTAGGGTCAATCGCCGGGACATCTTTTAATAAGTTCCTGATAGTTTTGTTGAATTCAGCAGAAAGACGCTTTAGGGGGGACGATCTCACTTTGGTGTAGGTGAATTCATCACTAAGTAACACTTCCATTTTTTGTTTATAATCACACTTGTCCAAAATAACCACAGTGTTACTTTTGTCCGCTTTAATGACAAATATTGCTTCGTTCTTCCTGAGCTTGTCTAAAGCTAACCGGAATCTTTTGGGAATCGAGTCCATTGAGTTGAAATGTTCCAGAAACTTGCTAAGAATCAAACCATTTAAACACGGAATATCCATCCTGGAATTAACTACGGAAGACACAAAATCTAAAACAATGTTTTTATCGGGTTTAAGGGCAAAGGACAGCCCTAAATTAAGAACTTCCTTTTCGGATTTGGACAAGACATATGTCGATAAATTTAAAACTGAACCTTCCACCGCACACTTTGACCAAGCACTTTCATCACATAAATTGGATAGCTTTCTGTTATGTGATGAAAGTGCTTGGTTAAAGTGCGCGGTGGAAGGTTACGTTTTAAATTTATCGACATTTGTCTTATCCAAATCCGAAAAGGAAGTTCTTAATTTAGGGCTGTCCTTTGCCCTTAAACCCGATAAAAACATTATTTTAGATTTTGTGCCTTCCGTAGTTAATTCCAGGATGGATATTCCGTGTTTAAATGGTTTGATTCTTAGCAAGTTTCTGGAACATTTCAACTCAATGGACTCGATTCCCAAAAGATTCCGGTTAGCTTTAGACAAGCTCAGGAAGAACGAAGCAATATGTGTCACTGAAGTGGACAAAAGTAACACTGTGGTTATTTTGGACAAGTGTGATTATAAAAAAAAATGGAAGCGTTACTTAGTGATGAATTCACTTACACCAAAGTGAGATTGTCCCCCCTAAAGCGTCTTTCTGCTGAATTTAGAGGACAATGATTATGTTTATGTTTATGTTTATGTTTTATTCAAGTGATTACTTATTATGCTTATTCCTTTTTCAGAAGACCGTTGTCATTGTTTGACTTTATATAAATAAATAAACGATCACAAAGAGTTGGTTCTCATTTATGACAACGGTCTTAGGTACATATGACTGATTAATTAAATAAATAATAAAATAAGTCTACATACGTGGTAAATTCAAGCAACTGTCAACCACCCCAACCTAATTAAGCAACTTCAACAAACGCTATCCACAATGCCTGCCGTAGAATGTCCTATCACAGGTTGTACCTATGTCACAGCAGACCTGGACCCAGCCATTGTAGCCGCACTTATAACAGCCCACTGCACGACCCATGTCCCAAGCCCGACAGTCTCTGCAAAGGTTGAGAAAGTAAGACGGCCAACCATTTCGGCTGCAGGTACCAGTGAAGACTGGGCATATTTTACGTCGCGTTGGACAGATTATGCGGAAGCTACAAAAATCACTGGTAGGGACAAAGTGGTACAACTACTTGAATGCTGCGACGATTCACTCCGCAAAGATTTGACAAGATCCGCAGGTGGAAGCCTAACAAACAAAACCGAAGATGAAGTCCTTGCTGCAATCAAGAAACTAGCTGTCCGAGAGGAGAACACCATGGTAGCCAGGGTTACCCTACACAATATGCGACAAGACCGCGACGAAACTGTGCGCAGTTTTGGAGCCCGTCTTCGTGGTCAGGCCGGAGTCTGCAAATTTCTTGTTGAATGCCCAAGCTGCAACAACAACGTAAATTACACTGACCCCATCCTTCGCGACGTCCTTACCCGCGGAATTGCTGACCCGGAAATACAACTGGAACTCCTCGGCAACAGTAACCAGGAGATGACCCTGGAAGACGTCTTTCAGTTTGTCGAGGCGAAGGAAGCAGGCAAGCGCTCAGCATCACGACTGCTGGACTCCCATGCCGTGGAGGCCGCAGGCAGCACATACAGGAGAAGTAAGCAAATACCCCCACAAGACAAAAATGCCCCCTGTTCATATTGTGGTAAAAAAGGACACGGCAGAAGAGCCCCAGTCCACATACGCAAGAAGGATTGCCCTGCGTACAACCACAAATGCAAAATTTGCAAGCGCGACAGCCATTGGGAATCCGTATGCAGGAGCAAAGACAAGGACAAGAGCCTTTCAGCCACTCCTAATAAAGCTGATGAGTGCGAAGGTGCGGTATTTGATCTTCTCTGCGCCACAAGCAACACTTCCGAGCCACATAAGAAAAGAGCAATCGCCCTCGACCATCACATTTACAATGAACTATCGGACATGTGGATCAAGGAGAACTCACAACCACAGCCACACATCAACCTGACAGTCAGGACTCTCCCCGAAGACTACGAGGCGCTTGGGGCAACCCTCAATGCCCACCCAAAAACCGTGGTACTGCCTGCCATGGCAGACACAGGCTGTCAGAGCTGCCTCACCGGTATCAAGGTTATCCACCGCCTCGGGCTTCTCCAGTCTGACCTCATCCCTGTGACCATGAAGATGCACGCCGCCAACAACAAGGGCATCAAAATCCTTGGCGCAGCCATACTTCGCCTCACTGGCAAGGATGAACAGGGCCAACAAGTAGAAACGAGACAGGTAACATATGTGACAGATTCTTCTGACAAGTTCTTCATCAGCAGAGAGGCATGCGTTTCACTCGGCATTATCTCGGGAAGATTTCCTACAGTGGGGGAAGTCCAACTGGATCCAGCACAATACTGTAACAACAGTGCCAGCACGCCACACAGTGACAGCGGACTTGTAACTAACTGTGACTGTCCAAGACGCCAACATCCTCCATCACCTCCAATCGAGCTACCGCTACCCGCTGTTGCGGCGAACCAGCAAAAGCTCAAGGAATACCTGCTGGACTATTACAAATCAAGCACCTTCAACACTTGTGACCACCAAGCGCTGCCCATGATGGACGGCCCCCCAATGAAATTGATGGTGGACCCCAATGCCAAACCAGTCGCACATCACACCCCCGTCCCAGTACCAATCCACTGGCAGGAGGACGTGAAGGCTGGCCTCGACCAAGATGTCAGACTGGGTGTCCTTGAACCAGTACCCGTTGGTGAGCCCGTAACCTGGTGTCACAGAATGGTGGTGTGCGCCAAAAAGAACGGAAAACCAAGGCGTACCGTTGACTTTCAACCCCTCAACGCTCACGCCACCCGCGAAACACACCACACTCAATCGCCATTCCACCAGGCCAGATCAGTACCGCAAGGCAAAAAGAAAACAGTGTTTGATGCATGGAATGGATATCACAGCGTACCAATCTGTGAAGAAGACCGCCACTTGACCACCTTCATAACGCCCTGGGGTCGCTACCGTTACAAAACCGCTCCCCAGGGTTACATTGCATCTGGTGACGGTTACACAAGAAGGTACGACGAAATTGTATCGAGCATCCCTAACAATACAAAGTGCATTGACGACGTCTTGCTCTGGTCAGACACAGTGGAGGAGAGCTTCTTCCAGGCCACCCAGTGGCTTGACACCTGCGGCAGACACGGAATCACACTGAACCCCGACAAGTTTGTGTTCTGTCAGGACAAGGTTGAATTTGCAGGCTTCGAGATCACATCTGACAGTGTCCGACCCTGTAAAAAATACCTCAAAGCAATCCTAGAGTTTCCATCTCCAAAGAACATCACCGACGTTCGATCATGGTTCGGGCTCATCAACCAGGTGTCGTATGCCTTCAGCATGGCCAAGAGGATGCAGCCGTTCCGCCTACTTCTGAAGCCAGGAACACCTTTCAAGTGGGATGACGAATTGGAAACCATCTTCGAAGAATCAAAGGATGTCATCATCACAGAAATAGAGGAGGGTGTTAAAATTTTTGACAAAACCAAGCCCACATGCCTCGCCACAGACTGGTCGAAAACAGGCATCGGCTACTGGCTACTTCAGAAACACTGCACCTGTACACGAGTCGAACCCTTCTGCTGCCATACTGGATGGCGTGTCACATTGGTCGGCAGTAGATTCACTACCTCAGCTGAGTCCCGCTATGCACCAGTAGAAGGAGAAGCACTTGCTGTCGCCGATGCCCTTGACAAGGCGAGGTACTTCGTGCTGGGATGCGAAGACCTAATAATTGCAGTGGACCACAAACCTCTCCTCAAAGTGTTTGGTGACAGATCCCTAGAGGACATATCTAATACACGCCTCAGAAACTTGAAGGAAAAAACCCTCAGGTACCGCTTCCGGATGATCCACGTACCAGGCGCGAAACACAAAGCTGCTGACGGGGTGTCACGATACCCCACTGGCGACCCCATACCACTGACACTCCCCGATGACGTAGCAGCCATCCATCAACCATGCGAGGGAACGGCGTTCTTTCCCCCCCCACCTTCCTAGCCGGCATACGGACATCACTGACAGATGGTAATGGCATGGAAGCCTGCGTCATTTCTGCAGCCGCATCAACACTCAACTCGCTGAGCCTGGCATCAGTGACATGGGATCGAGTACGCACCGCCACGACCAGCGATGAAGTCATGAATAGTTTAGCCAATGTCATAGAGTCCGGCATGCCTGAATCCCGCCATGCACTCCCTGCACAGCTGCGGGAATATCACCAGTTTCGCGACGACCTCCGCACTGTTGACGGCGTGGTAATGTACAGGAACCGCACGGTTATCCCGCCGGCCCTCAGGCAAGAAGTACTGGCTTCACTCCACTCAGCTCATCAAGGTACTTCATCCATGATCTCCAGAGCAGAAGACTCCATTTTCTGGCCTGGCATCACACCAGCCATCACAGCACTACGGGCTAGCTGCAACCACTGCAACCGCATGGCACCAACCCAGCCCAGCGCTCCACCCACTCCACCAACATCACCAGAATACCCCTTCCAGTGCGTCTGCGCGGACTACTTCCACTACAAAGGAGTAAACTACCTGGTCGTGGTGGACAGATACTCTAACTGGCCAATAGTAGAGAGGTCATCAGATGGTGCTGCTGGACTCATCGCCTGCCTCCGACGGACCTTCGTCACCTTCGGCATCCCCGACGAACTGGCTTCCGATGGGGGCCCTGAATTTACCGCAGCAGCCACACGGCAGTTCCTCAAAAACTGGGGCGTACACCACCGACTCTCATCAGTGGCTTTCCCTCACAGCAACTGTCGGGCAGAAGTTGGTGTCAAGACAACGAAACGCCTAATAACCGACAACACTGGACCAAACGGCGACCTCAACACCGAAAACTTTCAACGGGCCATGCTTCAATACAGAAACACGCCGGATAGAGATACAAAACACTCCCCAGCAATGTGTGTATTCGGCCGCCCTATCCGGGACTTCATTCCAATCCTTCCCGGCCGATATAAACCACACGACACGTGGCGTGAAAACTTGGCCACCCGAGAAGAAGCTCTGAGGAACCGCCACATGAGGGGAGCGGAACGCTGGTCAGAGCACACCAAGAGACTCCCACCACTAGCAGTCGGAGACCTTATACGCATCCAGAACCAGGTCGGTCCACACGCCCGTAAATGGGACAAGACAGGTGTGGTCATCGAAGTCAGGCAGTTTGACCAGTACGTGGTTAGGGTCGATGGATCTGGGAGGGTAACTGTAAGGAACAGGAAATTCCTTAAAAAATATGAACCCTTCAGCACACCTGCTCCAAAGATGACCATAGACCAACATTTGAAGAACTTCCTAGCGGTGCCCACCAACAGCCCACCTGCTGCACCACCTACACCTGCCAGGTCAGCACCAGGACCAAAGACACCCGCTTCACCCCGTAGTCCGACACGGTCCAGCCCACACGTTGAACGCAGGCGCCCGACCCTGAAGAGACCACACCCCCCACCCAAGAAGACATGTCAACGCCGCCCATCGACATACTACCACCTGCACCCCCTAGGCCAATGGGTACGGCACCCCAAACTGCAACTCCACTAAGGCGTTCGAACCGTACCAGACGCCCCCCTACCTGGCATGAAGACTACCATATGAATCAAGAAGAGTAACCAATCAAGTATGCTTTAAATTAAGGGCACTGACAAAATAAGGTTTAGTCTTTATCCGTAAACATACAAATTTTTTTTTTTTTTTGCCATATTATCCTTAATAATCTTCTTTATAAAATTGCTGGCTCAAAGACTTGGGGGAGAGATAGAGTACAGTACACTTTACACTTTACTTACTAAGAACTTTATATTGTGTTCCCAATACAGCTGTAACCTCATTACTGTACTATTACTTTTGTCAGGAATACCGTTGTACAACCCTTATTTTAATATATGATTCAATCTCTCGCTGAACTCTCTAATTGTATTGTAATATGTTTGATTGGATATAATGTACTGTATAATTCCATAAGTATTTATATTTTAGTTTCTACAGTATCGTATTCATCATGATGTAATAGCAAAGCCTTATGTTCTCATATTACTCTTAAATAAACTAGTATCTATGTTTTCCTATTAAAGTACTATACTGTATTCACTTTATAAAACAATATAAGTCTTTGCACTACCATACTGCAATTACCTCATATCACATCTAGTATCAAAGACTTGGGAGGAGATAGAGGACAATGATTATGTTTATGTTTATGTTTTATTCAAGTGATTACTTATTATGCTTATTCCTTTTTCAGAAGACCGTTGTCATTGTTTGACTTTATATAAATAAATAAACGATCACAAAGAGTTGGTTCTCATTTAGAATTGAACAAAACTATCAGGAACTTATTAAAAGATGTCCCGGCGATTGACCCTAAAAGATTTCTACAGATTAACCCCAAACTCGCCGACATTTACGGCTTACCCAAAACCCATAAGATTAATATACCACTCCATCCCATTATTTCACACAGGGGTTCCTTTAGTTACAGGTTATCTAAATTTCTTGCAGATAAATTGTCCCCATTAGTTGGTAAATTTTCAGGCTCGCACATCACTAATTCCTGTGACTTTATTAACAAAGTTATGTCCTTGGATTTAAAAAGGGGAAGAATGATCAGTTTTGACGTTGAGTCCTTGTTTACGAAAGTTCCCATTGATGAAGTACTTAGTTTTTTAGATAGAAAATTGCCAACATGTAACGTAGAACTAGACATGCCCACATCTGTATTTTTAGAACTGATAAAACTCTGTGTCACCAATAATGCCTTCTCCTTCGGTGAAGAATTTTATTTTCAACGTTTTGGTATGGGAATGGGGTCCCCTTTATTCCCAATACTGAGTACATTATACATGGAATATTATGAGTCGGAATTGTTGCAAACAATATGTCCCAGGAATCTAATTTGGTTTCGATATGTAAATGATATTTTCTCATTTTGGCTGACCACTGGAACAAATTTGACACTTTCTTTCAGTCATTAAATAATCTTGTTCCCTCTATTAAATTTAAATATGAATGGGAGAACGACAAACAATTACCTTTTCTAGATGTTTTGGTTATTAACGAAAGCGGAAAGCCCAATTTCACGGTCTATAGAAAACCTATTCATTGTAATTCGAACATTCATTATTTTTCATATCATGATGAAGGGGTTAAAAGCTCAATTATTTCTTCCATGTTTCTAAGAGCACTCAGGATTTGTAGCCCACATTTGCTGGACCCGGAAAATTTAAAGATTTGGAACATTTTTAAGGATTTAAAATATCCTGAGTGGTTTATCAGAAAGGCGTATTTTAAAGCCAGAAAATCTTTTTATGCCCCTCGGGAGTCTTCACTTAACGTCTTAACCAAAAACAATATGTGAGTTTGTCTTACATTGCCGGCTTAGAAAGAGTAAAACCGTTGACGAAAGATTTTAAGTTTGCTTTGGCGTTCAAATATTCGTCTACCGTGAAAAGTATATTAGTTAGGAATAACGTTGCAAAACAGGAACAAGCCTGTGTCTACAGCATTCCCTGTAAAAGCTGTGATTTAGTATACGTAGGAGAAACTGGAAGAAATAGTGAAACCCGTATTAAAGAACACAAATATGCCTTCAGCAGTTGTAATACTAATAATGCCATTTTTTATCACGCCAGCCAAAATAATCATGTTATAGATTGGGAATCAAGTAAGGTACTTTATAAATGTAATAATTATGTCAAAAGAAAAATAATAGAATCTGTATGTATAGAACAAGAAAATAATTTTAATGTGTGGAAGGTACTTATAAGTTGGACCCTTTCAGGCCCAGATCCAGACTCATAATCTGACTAGTGTCATTTCATAAATGCATACCAAAATGTAAAAGAAGACATGATTCGTTATTTACTTCAAAATATTTATTTTACAAAATAAATCCTTTCTAATGTTTGTCACTGATAATGTCAACAAGCTCCATCCTTCTTCGGTGAAGCCATGCAAACTTCTCACCCAAAACATCCACATCGAGCTTCCGCTCATAGTGGACATGCATCAGAGCTAAACCATTCATCCTATCATTTCTCATGGTGCTCCTCAGATACGTTTTCAGTCGACGCATGGCTGAAACTGAACGTTCACACTCACAGGTGGTGACTGGAATGACTGCCAATACCTTGAGTGCAGGACAGATGTTTGGGAATAAGACCTTGTCCATGGAGTGTAAAGTTGACTGCACAGAGTCTGGTATGTCGCAGTTGGCCTGATGGCGCAGCTCTCAGTGGTATTGCCACACATCCAGCTCTGCAGACAGAGTATTAGGACTGGGAAGGTCATCTTGGTAGGTCTGACAGAACTGCTGGAACTCTGGGTTCCATGTGTCTGGCTATTCTATCATCTTTGCAGGAACACCTAAAATGAATAAACCAGTTGTCAATTTCATGTAACAGTAAAAGAGAGACAGTACATATCAGTCCATCAATTTAATTATCATTCTCAAATTATCCCTATAGCTAAATAATTCCATCACAAACCTGAAAATCCCAGAATGATTTTCTGTTGGCCATCTTTGAATCTTGATCCAATATCTGCAAGGAGATGATCCAAGAATGGCACAGTCACACTGCGACGGAAATAATCCTCCGTAGTTTCTGCAGGGACATTGTTTCTGTTTTTTGCCGGCCGACTGTCCTGGGCTTTGTCACTGCTATGTCGAGGTCTTCAGCTATTTCCTTTGCAGTCTTGAACCACTCAGAATGTTTTGAGTCAACACTGTCTCTGACTGTTTGAAGAAACTCAAGGACCTCACCAACAGTCATATGCCTTCCTTGTGTCGAGACTCCTCACCTGCAACTTGACTGTGATACCACGGGTGTATGACAAAACTTTCTTTGTCACAACAAAAATGAAGATAAACTGGAATGTTCCAATTTGGTGGAGCATACCACTGGCCTTTGTTGATGACTCACTGTCCCAGTTATGAGTGACGTTATCCTCGATGCACGTCAAGGTTGAAACCACGGCGAGCAGTAGCTCTTCGAATACATCTAGGGCATCCAAACGCTGGACCCATCTAGTTCGGCAAATATCGGTCAGCTTATGATGACTAGAGGCTGGACACTCCTCCTGAGTGACAAAAACAGAAAGCAATAATTTTCAGATTAGATGTATGAAAAAATAAGATAATTTAAAATAAATTTCACAGCATTAAATTCACTATTACAACACACAGCCATTATAATAGAAAATGTACTGACTATACCAAGAAAAAAACACACCTTGATCTGTTCTTCAAGCAGCAGCTGTCTTTTCGGTGAGAACTTGAAGAAACGCTCCACTTCCTCCAACGTGCCCATCATGTTGCGTACTTCTTGTAAAGTACAGGCTTTTACAACACACAGGTTCAATCTGTGAGACTGGCAGTGGACATAAGGTGCCTTTGGATACTGCTGTGCTATCAAAGCTGCTGCACCTTTGACTTGTCTAGCCATATTGCCTGCTCTATCATAGCACTGGCCTCTGCATTTCTTCATATCTAAGCCGAAATCATTAACCACTTGCAACAGCAAGTCAGCAATGGCTTTGCCAGTGACACTAGGCCTGTTCAAAAATCAACTTTTTCTTATTTTCATAGGTTTCTGTACATTTTCCCATGCTCTTTGACCTGAAAAAGCCGAAAATCACAACTATTTTGACCTAGGATGTTGGGAAGCATTGCCGCATGGAGCTTTAAATTTTCTGCCTTGAAATCGGCCAAAGCGCCAATTCCGGGGTCCCTTGAATTATGTTTTGCACTTTAACTTTTGATCTAAACAAGATAGAGCAACAAATTAGGTATCAAATGAAAGAGCATAAAATTAATAAATAATAATAATAATAATAATAATAATAAATAAATAATAATTAATAATAATAATAATAATAATAATAATTATCTATCATTTTTCAGGAAACAACAGAAACTCAATCAGAATCTAGAAAACCATCTACAAGTTACAACTTCACAATGGCATTAAGCAAGGAGCTGAGGGAGCTCCGTGGGCGCACAGTTGATATCTCAGAACCTCCACGTACTGTCCACAGGCAGGTGTCAACTGGGCCATCTACCAGATCTCTCACTGAAACTTTCCTGGTTGGATACCCTTCAGCTTTTATCAGTGGTTCCCAGCTTCCCACCAACAGACAGGCGTTCCAGTATTTCCTTAATCGTCAGAATTTACCGGAAAATGCAGGGAGGCCCATGGTTCAAGACCTTGCATATGAAACAGTTGAATCTATCATCCCATTCTGGCAGATGGCTAGGATCAAGACAATGACCAAGTACAACGCAATGAAGCTCTTCATGAAACTACATGAGAAACATCGTGCTCTGGTGAAAAGCAAAGGAAGAGCAAGTAACCCTGGAGGAAAAAGAGGAGCATTTGTGCTGGAATTAGACAGCCTGTTCGATATAGGCGCTCCAGATGCAATCCAGGAAATACAGAACAACAGACTGTTATCCAGAGAGAAGAAAGATGAGGATATCAGGTTCTACGAAGACCAAAAGACTGAGAGGAAAGGTCATATGTCTGGTCATGACAAGATTTTTGAGACAAGATCCCTGCAGCAAGCAGCGAGGAATGAAAGACTGCAGCATAGACAAAAACAAGGTAAAACTAATTACTTTGAACGTTACAAAAAGTTTTAAGTTTTACTCCATTGCGATATTTAGCATGTACTTAACAATTACTGTCTTAACATGTTGTACTATTTTACAGCTGCAGCAGAACAAGAGGCAGTTGTTCATGTGGATGACATTACCTGGGGTGACTCAACTGACAACGACGCTAACACAGAGGACATGGATTACCATCAGCCTCGTCCTGGATGTTCTCACCATCAAGACACTGTGACTAGTGTGACTTTGACGTTTCCAAGGAAGGTCATGGAATGTGATGTCATCTGCAATACAGCTGATCGTCTTGGTTTATCAGACAATCAAGTTACTGCCATGGTTTCTGCCACCTTGAAAGCTGGAGGGGCTGATCTGGATAACTTCGTCATCTCAACCTCAACAACACGTCGCAACAGAATGCTGTCCAGGTATAATATCAGCCAGAGTCACATGTCCAAGTTTTGTGAAAACCCCCACAGTACGCTGCCTTACACTGGGATGGAAAGTTGCTCAAAGATGTCTTGGGCAGTGAACCTGGAAGTACCTCAGAGACTTTAGCTGTGCTAGTGTCTGGTCCACCTTCATACACTGAAGGAAAGTTATTGGGAGTACCTGTCATCGACAATTCTTCCGGCACAGCTCAGGCTGAGGCTTCAATGGATTTACTGGAGACATGGGAACTTACGGATAATGTTACTGCCCTTGTTTTTGACACTACACCCAGTAACAGTGGAGTTCACAGAAGAGCTGCCAAACTGCTAGAGAAAATGCTGAACAAAAAGGTGTTTTATCTGGCCTGTCGACATCACATCCTGGAAATCCTAGTAGGAGCAGTTTGGGAGAAGCTGTTTGGGAAGGTGAAGGGGCCAGATAATCCCTGGTTTGAGCATCTGAAGGATGTTTGGACGGACTTGTCCAAGGAAAACCCAAAGATGCTGGCTATCAACAGCAAATGGCTGAAGGAAAAGAAGAAGAACAGTGAAGAAATACTCCAAGACATTCTAACAGCAGAAAGGCTTCCAAGAGCCGACTACAGGGAAATGGCTGAACTGACAGTCATTGTTCTTGGAGGAACGCCTCCTCGACGTATTCACTGGAGTCGACCAGGCGCCATTCATCAGGCCAGATGGATGGCCAGAAACCTGTACTCCATGAAAATGCTGATGTTTGCAGATCAACTTGAGTACGACGAAGACACTGTATCAAAGCTGGAAAGACTCAACACCTTCCTTGCGCTGTTCTACACTCCTGTATGGATGATGTCAATGTCTGCTGCAGATGCTCCCGTGAATGATCTAAGTCTAATCCAGGACATGTTGAAGTACAAGAAACTGACCCAGAGCTTGCTGATGCAGTACTTAATAAGATGGAAAACCACAAATGGTACCTGACGCAGGAAGTCGTGCCATTTGCCCTGTTCAGCAGTAGATTGAGTGACACATTGAAGCACGACATTGCTGCCCAGTTACATGCCACTGAGAAGCCAGACAGCTTCAGAACAGGAAAGCCTCTATTCCAGAGAGTCACAGCTAAGACCACCCTGGTTGATCTCATTGGCCCAGAATCACATTTCCTGCTGGACACACTGAACATTGGATCCGAGTGGCTTCTGGAACCTGTCACGTCTTGGCCACAGAATGAGGACTACAGAAAAGCGTTGGACTATGTTAAGAATCTGAAAGCGGTGAATGACATTGCTGAACGTGGTGTCAAGATGATGAGCGACTTTGCAAATGTCATAACAACAGATGCCAAGCAAAGGGACTATCTCCTTCAAGCTGTGGAGTTCAACAGACGCCGCTTTGACAGCTTCAAGAAACAAACTCTCAACAACTGACTGTGTAAATGTCATTATGAAATTAATCATCATGTAATGCTTTCACTTCTTGATCGATTAGACTTGTGACAAAATGTTAATCTCAAATTTGTGTCATGAATAAGGCGCCTTGTCTGCCTTGAGTGTGAGAAAACGAATTTTGTGATATTTCTGAAATCTTTGTATGTACCAATGTGCCATTTCTTGTTCCAAGACTATCATAATTGTATAAGTTAGAAAGAGGATTAAAAACACTTTAATTTGGTGCCTATTTTGTTGCTCTATCTTGTTTAGATAAAAAGTTATAGTGCAAAACATGATTCAAGGGACCCCGGAACTGGTGCTTTTGGCCGATTTCAAGGCAGAAAACTTAAAGTTCCATGCGGCAATGCTTCCTAACAACCTAGGTCAAAATGGTTGTGATTTTCGGCCTTTTCAGGTCAAAAAGCATGGGAAAAAGTACAGAAACCTATGAAAATAAGAAAAAGTTGATTTTTGAACAGGGCTACAGTGACACTATTCACACATTCAAAGAAACCAACAAACTCTTCACGAATAGAATCTGTGTTGTCAACAAAACGCAACACAAGTGGAAGTTGTTCCTTGTTGCTGACATCAGTAGCGTCATCTGCAAGAATGGAGAACAGAGGACTTGTGTTAATCTCCTTCACAATTTCGTCTTGAATGTGGGCAGCGATGACGGAGATCAGTTCATTCTGTATTGTCTTTGATGTATATGTTGTATGCTTGGGAGTTGATTTCAAGTGTTCTTCGAGGACCACATCACTAGCATCCACGCGGAACTGCAACAGTGCCAAGAAGTTGCCTCTGTTCTTCGAGTCGTCTTCAGCATCTTCATGGTCCCCTCGAAGAGCGAAGTTCTGTCTACCACACAAGATCACAGTCTTCATCATTGATGCTAGTCTTTGTTTGTTTGCTGCGACACGTTTGCTGATGAAATAAGTCGATTCACTGGTTGTGACTTGTTGGACATGATTCTGCGAAAATTATCAGCAAAAAGTGTTAGTGTTTGTGGAAATCTGACTTGTTTTTATGTTCGGCCAATTTATTTGTAGCTGTTACCCAGTTGGTCAAAGGTGACTTGTACAGCTTGTTCAACTTGCTGCTGTTGTGGCCACTTGCTATACCAAACAGCACACAGGTTAAACAAAATGCGCCACATTCTGATGGTGAATACACCAGCCAGGAATACATCTTTAGCCATTCTCCATTGAAGAATCGCTTCCTGCCATAATTGTTGGTACCTGGAAACTTGTATCTTGCAGGAGGTTGCCAGTGGGAAGTCAAAAGCTCATACTTCTTGTCATCACTCAAATCGCTCACACACTGGTAATACAGGCCGATGTCATTCCTGAGGTTTGATGATATTATGTCCTCACCTAAAATTCAAAACAATATTCTTTTTAATTCCAGTCATAAAACCATCAATTTATGATTAGTTTCAGTATAAATTGTAGAGAACATCTTGTTCAAACTTGTTTTGTACTACATTCATGACAGTAAATGAATGGGATATTTT
This sequence comes from Bathynomus jamesi, assembly GCA_023014485.1. Taxonomy (NCBI): domain Eukaryota; kingdom Metazoa; phylum Arthropoda; class Malacostraca; order Isopoda; family Cirolanidae; genus Bathynomus; species Bathynomus jamesi. Next base: position 553,028 of record JAJOZX010002313.1, on the reverse strand, counting down.
TTTAGTTAACGGCAACAATATAAGAAATCAATTCTTACCACATGTCGTGTCTGTGTTCTGTATTTTGCACACTGGATCGTCTGGGTCATATCTGATTTCATCAAACTTCCTTTTCTGCGATGGTCTGTCACTCAAATCATCTCAGATGTCAATTGAGCAAGAAGGTACTGGTGGTACTTCCCTGAAAAGAATGACCAATAATATGAATAATGATAAGGTGACATTATGAGACCCCCAGTAGGGAGGAGTAGAGTTGAATATATTATTCTACAATTTGACTGATTTTCCAAGCATAAAATAAATCATTGTCTGATCCGACTTACCGACTGGTATTGAAGAAAGTCCCGATCTTTGCTTGTACCTTCTTCATTTTTCTGTAGACCTCGACGTTCACTCAGATTCACTTTAGCATATAAAATATTATAACACAAAAAATACAAAAGATAGACTTATTCAAAGTGAAATTAGAGCTGCACTGCAAAACACCTGTTACATACACAGATGGCGCTTGAAAACATTTGAGAAATTAAAAAGTGTACGGCGCATACGCGAAATATAAGTTCCTATGCATTTTCCAGCAGAAATCGAGCAGAGAGTATCGTTTGAAGGCAGTCTCGCTAGGGGGTGCTATTTTCAAAAAAAATCTGACCAGTGCGAAACGATGCCAACATTTATCTGACCGATGCCCTGGCATTGGTGAGCACTGGTCTGGATCCGGGCCTGCCTTTAATGAGATTCTTGGTCAAAAAATCCCTTAGAGTCGGCTGAACGGGTTCTAACCTAAGTGTGAATTTCTTAAAGGTCTCTGGATTGTTTCCTTACTCGCATTTGGTTCATTCGGTTTTTTTTTTTTCGATAAAATGTAAACGGAATAATAAACGTAAATGTAAATGTAATAATGGAAGTAATAAATGTGGAAATAAATATAAATGCAATAAATGTAATAATAAAGGTAATAAAATAAGTGTACTAATTAGTGTAAAAGTAATAATAATAAATGTTAAAAAAAAATGTAAATGCAATAATAAATGCAGTAATTATGTCAAAATATTAGAATCTGTATATATAGAAGAAGAAGATAGTTTTAATTTGTGCGAATGTACTTATAAGCAGGACCCTTTAATAAAAATGCCCTTCTGGGGTCGGGGGAACGGGATCTAGCCTAGGTGCGAATTTCTTAATGGTCTCTGGATTGTTTCCTTCTCGCCTTTTTCATTCGTTTTTCGGTTTATAATTTCTGTATAATAAACAACAATGTAATAAATAATCAATGTAATAATAAATTTATAATTTCTGTAATAAATAATAATGCAATATTAAATGTAATAAATTTAATAGTAAATGCAATAATTATGTAAAATATAATAGAATCTGTATGTATAGAACAAGAAGATAGTTTTAAATTTGTGCGAACGTACTTATATATAAGCGGGTCCCTTTAATAAAAATGCCCTTCCAGTGTCGGGAGAACGGGATCTAACCTAGGTGCGAATTTCTTAATGGTCCCTGGAGTGTTTTCCCTCTTGTTTTTGGTTCATTCGTTTTTCTATATCCACCCGAAGAGGATGCCAGTGGGCATCGAAACTGTTGTGGAAATAAACTCTGTCTATTAGAGTGGGTTTTTATTATCATATTTTGACCTTCACGTAGAAAAAGTGAAGTTTTTTGCATTTAGGCGAACGTTTGTTGACGTTTTAGTCATCAGTTTGTTGAGCATAGCCAGCTGGCTGCAACTGACATTCCAAGTCTTGTTCACTTGACACTGACTCCACATACATGAGGTATGTTTCATTAAATAATTATGATAAAGCATAAAGTGCTGGTGTTTATAACAATATCATGATACTTATACCAGTGTCCAGTAATTTTTGACAATGTGGTAATTGTGGTATCATAGTGATGTTTAAGTGTTTATAAATGCATCGTCGTGATGTTATAGAAACTCATGTTTATGAATGGTGGTCCCTGTGACTACTGGTTATCAGTAAAAAGACACAGGAAAGTCACACTTTGCACTAAACTTTAGACTTGACTTTTTTTCTACAACCATGACTACTGAAGTAACGATGATGTGTATGACTGAGTTTTTTATGATGACTATGTAATGATCTTACGATGGTGGTGGTGATATGACTGCATGATTTTTTTTAATGCAACTACATGGTGATGTTAAGACAGAGAGGGTGTTGATGTGACTGCATGGAGATGTGTTAATGCTTACATGCTTAATATAGTAAACACCGTTTCAGATTTACATCAACAACTACAGTACTATCTAGGGTTTCTCATTATATGCAGCTTTCTTTATCCCGAGAAATCCCGGGAATTCCTGGGAAAATGATGCCAATTCCCGGTCCCGGGAAATCGAGGAAATGGTTGTATATTTAAGAGAACGGTAAATTTTTTTATTGTTCAGTGATAAAATACCCTTTTAGAATTGGGATAACCAATTACTTATGCCTAGATGACCACTTTTGCATTGTAATACTTGAATTGAGTTTACCAATCAGTGGTAGCTATATATTTTCTTCCCTAAAAATAACCCATAAAATTAAAATAATTATTTAGCATATTCTTAGCATAAAATGGAAACAGGTTTAGCATAATTTTAGGCGATTTACCATAATTTAGCAGCAGGTTTAACATAATTTGCCTAAAAATTTCTGGAAACACTGCAAGAAAGTTGCCAGAACTATTTGACAAAAAATAGCCCAGCTTTGTAAAAAAAAGTAGTAAAACTGAAATTCAATATCACAATTCAAAACAAATAATATTCAATTCAAAATATCGTACGAAAGTCAAAATTATCGTACGTCTGGCAACGCTGTCTGTGGGTCAGTAAGAAGTTGCATGCAAGATGAGTTGCCTGCGATCGCTAGATAATATACTGAGACTAGGTTCCTTGTATTATACGCAGCGCTAGCGACATTCCCTCGGCCAGTTTTTGGCATACGGGCCCACTTTTAGATTGCTCTAAGTTGCTAATGCTAGTAAGTGTTCATTTAAGAAAGCAGAAAAGTAGAATAAAATGTGGTAAATATTATGCAGTTTTCTTTAATTCTACCCAAGAGCCTTCTAATCACAAAAGAAAAAACAAATAAATCAATAAAAAATAAATTAAGTCATTTTAAAATTCCGGGATTTCCCGGGATATTTGTCCAATTCCCGGGATTTTCAAATCCAATAAAAACAGCCGGGATTCCGAGATCCCGGGATCCCGGGAAAGAAACCCTAGTACTACCCTGAGACATCTGGAGAGAGATGGACTGGACATAAACCTGTGCCGTGGTCAAGGATATGACAACGCTGCAACTATGGCTGGGATTCATGGTGGTGTTCAGTCAAAGATCAGAGAGATTAATCCCAAGGCTTTGTTTGTGCCTTGTGCAAATCATTCTCTGAACCTTTGCGGAGTGCACTCATTTGGAAGCGTTTCTTCATGTGTGACTTTTTTTGGAACCTTGGAGAGAGTCTATTCCTTCTTTTCAGTCTCAACTCATCGATGGGAAGTGCTGATGGAGAATGTAGGCATGGCAGTCAAAAGACCTTCCCAGACAAGATGGAGTGCTCATTACGACGCTGTGAAACCAGTGAAGGCAAATTTTGAAAAGCTGACCTCAACCCTTGAAGTACTGTGCGATCCCAAAGAAAATGTGGACACAAGAGGATCAGCTCAGATTTTGCTGTCTGCTGGATGTGATTTCTCTATTTTGAGTTACCTTTCTTTCTGGTGTGAAGTCCTGGAAGAAATTAATCTCACACAAAAGTATTTGCAAACAGTTGGAATCAGCCTTGAAAAGTGCATTGTGAAGCTCCAAGCTCTAAAACTGTTTCTTGAAGATCAGCGCAATGAAATTGTGGAGAGGGTCATTCATTATGCAACAACTCACATGCAGTGTGAGGAAATGGACATTTCTATGGAGAGAAGAGGGAGAGTAAAGCTCCGAAAAAGGATGCCAGGAGAGATGGCAAAGGATGCTGGTCTCACATTGCCAGAGGAAGTAAAAAGGGCTATATTTGAATGTCTTGATCGCTTTCATCAAGAATTGGAGATTCGTTCTAAGGCAATGGACCAAATTCTGTTAATCTTCGCTGTTATTCAGCCAAACACTTTGGTTGTTGCGACAGAAGAACTTCGGAAGTATAGTCCAAATTTGACTCAGACTTTCGATGAATTCTCTGATAAAGATATCAGTGTGGAAATTGGACGACTTCGGAGGCATTTGGAAGCTGCCAAAATCAGCGTTGAAGAGAGAAAGAAATGGACAGCATTGCAGTTTCTGGAGTTTATTGTGAAATGTGATTTTTGTGAATCTTTGCCAAGCTTGTCACTGTGTTTGAGATTCTTTTTGACTGTCTGTGTGTCTATTGCTTCATGTGAAAGAAGTTTTTCCAAATTGAAATTGATAAAAAATTTCTTTCGCTCGACCACGAGTCAGACAAGATTGACAGATCTGGCTTTACTTTCAATTGAACATGAATATGCAAAGAAGGTGAATTTTGATGAGGTCATTGATCAATTTGCAGAAATTAAGGCTCCAAAGCAGAGACTGTGAATCCTCTCTATTTACCTTTGAAGAATAGGCTGAGGCTCAGCCTATTCTTCAAAGGTAAATACTGTAGAGAGGATTCACGCTCAGCCGCTTAGCGTTGAGACTGGATTTCCTGTGTTTTTTGTATAAAATAAAATGCAGTATTACCTGTTCACTGAATTTTTAATGTCCTGCATTTTTCTCATTTCCAATTTGCTTATGACAGTACTGTACTGTTTCAAAATCTACTTGCAAACATAATATATTTTTCTGTGTGTTTAAATTTTAAAATTATTTATGGGGGGGGTGCCAAAGGAAGGATCCGCCCAGGGTGCCAAATACTTTACGTACGCCCCTGGTTAGATATGTTGTCTGGTCCAGTAGTCTTCGAATTCTTAATGTTTTTGATGATCTTAGTGGTCTGGTCTGTATTGAAGGGTGTAATGGTCGTGTCGAGTCTGTAGGTTTTCTTGTGTCTGGCTGTTTGTCTGTCTGCGTGTTTCTGGTTGTTGTCTCTCTTTAAGTGACTTATCTTTGCGTAGTGATTCACTAGAATATTAACTTGTGTATATGTTGGGATATTATTTTTGGCTGCAACAGATAGCCGCGTGTGAGGTGTGAATGCCGCTGTTAGAGTGGGTAATGCTGTTTATAGTCTTGTATGACCTGGATGTATCTGTGGAGTGGTTTAGTGTTGTTATGAATTCCTAAATGTTTCTGTTTGTTTTTCTTTAAATTTGTTGTTTATTTCTGTGTTGAACTGTTGTATCTGCTGTTTTATGGCTTCTGTGTGTGGTGTTTGTGTATTATGTTTGAGGTTGTTGCGTTGCCTTATGAGGTGGGCTATTTCTCTAGTGTAATTTGGGTTGTATTTCCTAATGTTGCCTTTGGGTATGTATTTGTTTGCATTATTGATGATCTGATTAAATGTCTTGAGTGTTGTATTGATGTTTATGATGGGTGTGCTGTTTAATGTGGTGAATTGTTCCTCAGTCTGTATTTTGAACTGTTCCCAATCAGCTTTCTTGTAATTTCTGTAAGTGTGCCTAAGGCTGTTGGGGCAGAGTGTAGAACGTGTTGTAATGATGATGGGTAGGTGGTCTGATGACAGTTGTTTTTCTGTTCTCCAGTGTGTATGTGTTGCTAGTGAGGGGAACAGAACGTTATGCCTGGGGAGGAGTTTGAGTATCCTGCTTGATGTGGTATGTGTGTATGTTCTTCTGTATTATTAACTGTATTGTTAAGAATGAGGAGGCTGTTTAGTTGTGTGGCTATGTTGGCGCCTCTGGTGTTGCTTTGGTTGTGCAGGTACCAACTAGTGTCTTTAGCGTTTAAGTCTCCTCCTAATATGACATTAGTGAGAGAGGCTAGATTGTGTAACTTTAGGTTGTAATTGGCTGGCACCTGAGGTGAACTATCTGGTGGGATGTAAATATTGATAAATGTGGTGGTGTGTTTTGCGCGCGTTTTAATTTTAATTGCCTGTATTTCTATCGTGTTATCTGCTTGTAATGTTTTGGGTGGCATCAGTGTAGTTAATGCTTTTACGTATGTAAGTGATGAGTCCACCCCCGTGACCACCAGTACGATCTTGACGGATTGCCGTGAAGTCAGGGATGGTGGGTGTTTTGTGTGTGCGTTTTAGTTTTGTTTCTTGTATAAGTGCTATGTGAATGTTTTGTTTGTGTACGAATTCTCTAAGCTGCATGATTTTGTTTGTGAGGCCATCTACGTTGTACTGTAATATGTTATTATTATGCTTCTGTATGTGTCTCATGGTCCTGTTGTGTCTATGTCTTTGTGTATGGTGACATGTGTAAGTTGTAGTGGGGCCTGGATTAGTCTTAATGTCGCCGGAGAGTAAGAATAGTCCGAGGAGCACGCAATTGCTCCCCGTAAATTAAAAAAATAGCACGCTGGTATAGGTCCGGCCCCGGGAGCCGATCGGCACTCTGACCGTGCCAGCAACAGGCTGTAGACTGCCAGTCTGGCCAACCGTAGGCAGCCCGCTGCACGGAGATTTGAGGAAGTTTGGCCACGTCGCCTCTTCTTCGCGTGACGTGTCCCGCGCTGGAGGATACAGCCACTGTTAGAAGCTTCCTCGTCAGCTGCTAACTTGTCGACATACGTTGAGGTTTTTAGCTCCTTCCTATCAGTTTCTTATTATCTTTGGTCAAAATGTGCTGTTTAATACTCTTATTTCCTTTTGTGCCTTATTTCCTTTATTAATTTGTCCAACAATTTGGGATAGGAAGTATATAATGAAATTATTTCCGATCCCGTCCTTCAAATGTTTTGATAAAAAGTTCTTTTAGGATTTTCTTTCAATCAAGAATAGAGAGAATTAATTCTTTACTAAATTTTGCTTCATTCTTTCTATCTCTTTACGAAAACTATCTCAGATGTAGTTGTTTTTGGATGATAAAGATACTCTTTTGGATGACAGTTGTTTTTTCGTGAATCTCTGAGATAATTTGTAGATTGTGAATGATGTGTGTTCTTGGCTTGATTTATGCTGGCTTAGGATCGACATTTTGCAAGATTTTTTTTATTGTTGTAAAATATGGCTCATGACTTGAATGACCTCGGTGGGTCCTTAGTGGCTTCATGTTTTCCAAATGAAATGTAATATAATGTAGGCTACTTTGGTAATGGTAAATAGTTTTATGTTAATTAACTGGTGGATGTTGAACGCTACTTTTTACTTTTGTTGAGTTTGAACGACGGTTCAGGATACTGCGGAGATAATGACAGGAAAGCAATAAAAGAAAAACTGGAGGGTATCGATAGGGAAATACAAGCCCTGATTAGGGACCATACAGAGAGGGAAGAGGAAAAGGCGGTAGAAGCAATAAAGGAAAACCCAAAATACTTCTATAGCTATGCAAAAAGGAAAACAAAAACGCGCGCCGCTATTGGACCCTTAAGGACGAGAAATAATGAACTAACCGACGATCCAAAGAAATATCTGATACATTGAGAGCTCAATATGAATCAGTTTTCAGTACCCCAAAAAGTGACAAAGCGATATCTGACATAAATGCATTCTTTGAAGATAAATTGCAAGAAGAGTATATAACAGACTTTGATTTTACCCCAGAAGATGTAGCGAGAGCTATAGGACAAATGAAACCACATTCAGCTGCAGGTCCGGACAATTGGAACGCATTATTGATTAAAAACTGTAAAAATGAAATAGCTACACCTTTATACTGGATATGGAGAAGATCCCTAGACACTGGGGAAATACCGAGCATCTTGAAAAGAGCAAACATTGTCCCTATATATAAAGGAGGGGACAGATCTCAAGCAAAGAACTACAGACCAGTGTCATTGACGTCCCACTTCACCAAGGTGTTTGAAAGAATAGTTAGAGAGGAAATTTATGATTTCCTGGAGATACGGGAAAGATTCAATGAAAATCAGCATGGATTCCGATCAGGTAGATCATGCCTATCACAACTAATAGAACACTACAACAATATCCTTGATGCATTAGAAGGCAATGACAACAATTACGACGTTATATACACAGATTTTGTTAAAGCTTTCGACAAATATGACCATGGTATAATAGCACATAAAATGAAATATATGGGAATAACAGGCAAAGTGGGAAAATGAATCTACAACTTCCTCAGAGAACGTCTGCAGGTCGTCAAAATTCAAGGTATATCATCATCAGAATCGGAAGTACGCAGCTCAATACCACAAGGGACAGTACTGGCCCCACTCCTGTTCATTATCATGCTAACAGACATAGACAGCGGAGTAAACAGCAACAGTATAGTAACATCCTTTGCAGACGATACAAAGATCAGCAGAAAACTCAGCAGTGTACATGACGTGGAGGCCTTGCAGAGGGACACGAACAAAATATACAAATGGTCACAAGACAACATGTCATTTAACACCGAGAAATTTCAGCTCTTGAGATATGGTAGAAAAGAATTTAAACAGACTGCATATTATGCTCCAGATAGACAGGAAATTCAGAGAAGCACGAAAGCGATCGATCTCGGGATAATAATGACCGATGATGCGAAATTCGAAACACAAAATCAGGAAGCGATAAATAAAGCAAAGAGAGTCGCTGGACAGGTACTAAGAACGTTCAAGAGAAGGGACAGGAGAGTAATGATTCCCCTGCTAAAAACACTGATTATACCAAAACTTGAATACTGCTCAGTTTTGACGTCCACATATAAAAAGGAAGAAATTAATAAACTAGAAGAAACGCAAAGGCATTTCACAGCCAAGATTGATGGCTGCAAAGAACTCAACTACTGAGAAAGACTACATAAACTAAATCTGTACTCCCTGGAAAGAAGAAGAGAGAGGTACACCATAATCTACATATGGAAAATGATCGAAAAATTGGTACCAAACCTACAACTAAACATAATTACCATTCAAACAACACTGGAAAATAGGAAAGGCAGAATGTGTAGTGTTCCCAAATTAAAGGCCCGACAAGGGACCTCCTCAACTCTGAAAGAAAATAGCTTGGTTGTCAGGGGGCCAAGACTTTTCAACCAGCTTCCAAAGGACTTCAGAAACGTAACGGGGGTCAAAGTTGAAGTCTTCAAGAGAAGACTGGATGCCTGGCTCAGGACGGTACCAGATGAGCCGGGCGTGCCTGGCTATGTACGGTGGAGAGCGCAAGAAAGCAACTCGCTCCTCCACCAAGCCAGACCTAGAGGCGGGGCCGGTTAGGTTAATTGAATGCCCGGTTAGGTTAATTAAATGCCCGGTTAGGTCAACTGAATGCCCGATTAGATTAACTGAATGCCCGGCTAGGTTAATTGAATGCCCGGCTAGGTTAATTGTACGCCCTTGACGATTGGTTAGGTTAAGTCGTGATATTTTCGTTAAAGCTAACGAAACTATCACGACTTAACCTAACCAATCGTCAAGGGCTTACAGATAACCTAACCTGGCATTCAATGAATCTAACCGGGTATTCAATAATTTTACCATAGGTTTCGATATATATATATATATATACACGTAATGACATAATGATCTTGATGACGTCATTTAATTTATTAACACCCAGGTGCACAACCTCGGTGCTATCCCACGCTTACCTCTCATAAACAAAATATTCAACACAAACATGCACAACAACACCAAGAGGTGGCTGAGCAACTGTTTTTCAGGAAGATACATGTCACATTTAATGGCAAGTCATCCAAAAACAAGCTTTTTCCGAACAGGGTCACTCAAGGCTCTGTTCTCTCACCAACACTGTTCAACTTATACATGCATGACATTCCAACACCCATAGATAACAAGCTTACCTTATCATCATATGCAAATGACATCACTCTAACATCCACTCACAACAACATCGACACCGCTACAAATAACCTACAAACATACATAAACAGTATACAAGACTGGCTGACGCACGATAGACTCAAAGTAGCGGCCACAAAATCAACCATCACCTTGCTAACAAGCAACACAAAAGAACACCAGATAAATCCACAGATTACACTAAACAACACCAACATTCCACACACTCACAGGACCAAAATACTTGGGGTTACATACAACACATCATTATCTTTAGCAAACCACATTCAGGACATTAAAAACAAATGTACGTCAAGACTTAATAGTTAATACGCTTAGGGTACTAACAGGCACAAACTTTGGACACCAGCAGGAAACATCACTCATATACAGACAATATATTCGCTCATTTATGAACTATGCTATCCCATGCTGGGCACCCATTATCTCACACACATAAACACCTTACAGACAATACAAAACAACGCACTTTGTATCATTACAGGATGTACTCAAACAACACCAATAGAACACCTGCACACAGAAACAAAAATACTGAAAGTTAGGGAACATTTAGATATGAAGGGAACACAATTCATGGCAGCAGCGACAACTAACCCACAACACCCTTGCCACTACATGTACAATCATGCACCAACACCTCGCACCATTAAGGTAGCACCAGAGACATTATAACCAAATACTCCATTCCATACCACGCCCCACAGACATCACACAGTACAGAAAACACACACACACATACACACCTAACCCACAAAGCACTGACATGACTCGGTCCGAATGCGGTCCTAGGTGCGAAGCCGCCACCCATTGACAGGTCAGAGACCAGCGTGAGCAGATCGGATCGAGTTAACGTAGCACGATTCCGATGTGGACATCATCCCAACTTACAGACATATAAACACAGACTAGACAACTCTACAGACGACTTACAGACATATAAACACAGACTAGACAACTCCACAGACACTTACAGACATATAAACACAGACTAGACAACTCCACAGACGACTTACAGACATATAAACACAGACTAGACAACTCCACAGACGACACCTGCCACCTGTGCCAGGACACACCACAAACAATTAAACACATTATGTCAGACTGTACCGCTCTAGCACAACACCGAACACAACACAACATCACTAGTGCGCTGAACCTCTGGTCCACTCCGAAGAGGGCGATCGGTTACCTGCGTGCTGCCGGCTTGCTCGATCAGGGTGGGCTGATCGGCTAACCAACAACAACAACAACCTCGGGAACTAATCAATATGTGTGTGAAGTTTCATGTTTGTAACTGCGTCCTTTTTTTATTATATACTAGTACAGTTCTCGCCGCTTCGCTGACGGTTAGACAGGCTAAACTACAAAAAAAGAACCCAGCCGTGAAAATTTTGAGCTTCACATTGTGTCAACATTTCTGAATCTGGTATCTCCCAAAACCTCCTCACCCCCATTCATACAACTTGGGGGCTAACCCCCTCCCCATTACCCCCACCCCTCCCCATTACCCCACCCATCCCCCATTACCCCCACCCTTCCCCATTGCTAAACTACAGAAAAGAACACAGTCATGAAAATCTTGAGCTTCACATTGCCGCCCGTAATACAATTTCTGAATTTTTTTCTCACAATTTTTTCTCACAATTTCTGAAAGTGTGACGGACAGACGGACAGACGGACAGCTCTCTTATTATAGTATAGATTATTATTACGGGCGGCAATGTGAAGCTCAAGATTTTCATGACTGTGTTCTTTTCTATAGTTTTACTGACCAAATAATTGAACCGACAGTAATTGGGGGTTCATTTATTTGGTCAGTAAAACTACTGTATAGTCATAGTCACGAAAATATTAAGACTCAGAAATCTTGACACAATGTGAAGCTCAAAACTTTCACGGCTGCGTTCTTTTCTGTAGTTTAATCGAGGTGTTGGGGCCCTCGGGCCCAGTAATTTTAATTATTTACTTTATTAACACCCAGGTGCACAACCTGGGGACCAAATCAATATGTGTGTGTGAAGTTTCATATTTGTATGCTTCCATTTTGGAGTTATGGGTGGCACACACGCGCACACACACACACACACACACACACACACACGTCCTTTTATTATTATTATAGATTGTTATATTACTGTACATAACAATTATAAATAAATGAACGGGGTGACTATTTTCACGGTACGGTGATTATAGAGGCCTCAAAGTCAATGCTGACAGTGAGATCAATAAACTTACTTTTATCTGCACATGACATTTCTTGCTTTCAGGAAACTTGACTCTCTAAACAAGAGTGCAAAAATTTAAACAATATTAAGCCTAACTACAAGGAAATAGCTAACTCACCCAATGATGATAGTGAAGTTATTACTGTGGGCAGACAGAATAGGAAGGAAGGTGTAGCTATAATGTGGCACTCACAGCTGGATAGGTTTATAGATCCCATTAGTTAAGAATATGAGTGGGTTGTCGCCATAAAACTAACTATTCACAACTAACTATTGATAACAAAATACTGCATATATTCAATGTTTATATGCCTTATGAGTGTGCTGAAAATGAGGAGGTATTTTTAGATAGACTCTGTAAACTAAATATACTGCTAGAGGAGCTGACTCTTCATGTGTCATAGTGGTTGGTGATTTTAACAGCAATATCAATAAACCTGGTTCGGATTTTGCTAAGCTTCTTATCAATTACTGTGAGGCATGCGACTACAAACTTGCCAGTAAATTGCTACTCCCTAATGACTCAATTACATATGTTAGTGATGCCTGGGGTACTCACTCGTGGCTAGACCACTGTATAGCCTCCCACGATGGTTATAATATAATCAATAGCATGTCCATATTTTATGATGTATTTGAATCTGTTCATATCCCATTTGTAGTAGGGTTTGATTGTATGGCAGCACCTAACTTAGACAATGCTGATTACTATAAGGTTAATTGGTCAAATCTTAGTCACTCTGAGGTAGATTACTATACTATGCAGAGACTGATGCACTACTAAGATTTGTGAGGATTCCTGCAGAAGCTTTGGCTTATAGGAATCCCTCCTGTCATGATGTAAAACGTATAGATCTCTTAAATAAATATTATGGTGAGCTTGAACATGCCATTAAGGCTACGAGTGGAAGTAGCTTTAAGAATAAAAAATGGGGAAAAGTAAATGTGAATCGAGGGTGGGCAGAATACTGTGCTGATTTGTGTGATGTAGCAAAAAACGTATTCGTGGAATGGGTTGTTATGGGGAAACCTCGGCAGGGGGGAACTCTTCCAAGTGAAAAATAGAACTCGTGCTAGATTCAAGGGTGCTCTTAGATTTATAAGGAAAAATGAAGAGAATCTTCGAAAAGAACCTCTAGCCAGGAAATTAGGCAATAGCAATATTTCCAGTAGGGAACAAGCGGTAGCTCGCTATCGCCCTCCGGATTTTTTTTTCACTACCTCATTTTTTTTTTATTGGTTGTAGATTTAAAATTATATTATATGAAGCCCTCATAGGAAGAAGTGGCTAAGCTACAAAATTTTAAAAAACGCCATTACCCCCACCCATCTACTCTATTACCATCCCACCGTCACTCCCCCATTACCCCACTCACAAAAGTAAAAAAGCCATTACCCCCATTACCCCCACCCCCACTCCGGGCGGGTAGCAGTATATAGATCACAGTATAAATGTAAAGCTCAAGATTTTCACGACTGCGTTCTTTTCTGTAGTTTTATCGCTGTGCTGGGGCCTTCGGACCCAGTAACTGGTGACCTAGGACCGGGAAACTTGACAGAGCACATCGCCAGCTCATGGGCTATCAGTTGGTGGCGGTTGCAGAATTTTCCGATATGCCGTTTAGGCTGTGCACGGTTCCAAAAAAAGCGGACACATACACAGACACATTTTAGCTCAATAGTACAGTATATAGGATTCTGGAAGGAGGTTAATAAAATTAACAATAGTAATCTTACCTTGCCAAATGTAATAGAGGGTGTACATGGTGCAAAACACACTGCAGAACTGTGGCGAAATCATAATGAAACCCTATTTAATTGTCTGGGTGGAGGGGGGGGGATAGACTAAATATATGCTTAAATGTAGAACGTTCTGAGGAGCTACTAATTAATGACTCAGAAATCTGGCAGGCTATTCATAAGTTAGATGATAACAAAAGTTGTGGCCTAGATGGCATACAAGCAGAACATTTAAAATGTTGTAGCCCTCGTATAATACCTGTGCTTGCAATGTTTCACAAACTGTGATACATGGGCATGGATGTCGATTGCGGGGGGACGCAGGGGACATGTCCCCCCCCCACTTTTTACAAAGGGGGGACAACCTACCAGTTGTTCCCCCCACTTTCGTGGATGAATTGCTATAAATGCTAACTATTAATGGCACCTAATAAGACGTTATATGTCGTATTATATGCATATGTAAATGTAATAGCATTATAAATTATTGTCATGAACACCAGAGTATATTTATCATGGAATTTAGCAGTCATTTATTTGTTTTATATTTCACGAACATATTTTGTTACCAGTTTATGTACATTGACCTCTGTTGTCTATCGGTAATAAAAGATTTATTTCGATTAACATGTGTGTGATATTGTTACACGAAAGGTTAAATATTATAAATATTTTGTATTGCTTTTCTTATTTCTGCAAAAAAAGTGTTTAAATAAAGAAAGACATAAAATTATTAAATACAATGGATGGAGTTTTTTCAACATGCTGAGAAAAATACAAAAACCGGGTAAATGGTAACTTATGACTGATATATTACACACAACAGCTACTCAGAGTATTGTTTGATTCGCTGTTTGAAGGCGAAGTGTCCCCCCCACCCCCCACACACACTATTTTAGAGCAATCGACACCCCTGTACTTGGGTACTTCCCAGAGTCCATTTTGTCAGTTGTATTGTTGCCAGTTGTTAAAAATAAGGGTGCTGGTATCTGTGATAAGAATAATTATAAGCCAATGGCACTTGCCAGTATACTTTCTAAGGTGTTAGAATATGTCATTTATAATAGGATAAGTACTTACTTGCAGACTTATGACATTCAATTTGGCTTTAGAGTGAAACATGGTACTGACACGTGTATTTATATGCTATAGGAAGCCGTCCTAAGGTACAAGATGTCAAGTAGCAATGTATATTAGGGTGGAGCGAAAAATACTTTTTTTCTAATATGAAGTTCTAATAGTAATTAGAAGTTGCATTTAGTGGACGAAATATGCCTGCCAAAATATGAGTTCATTTGTTTAAAATTTTCAGCTGCCACCAGGGGGCTAAATTTAACAATTTTGTGTAAAAAGGAAAAAAATGCTTCATTTTAGGTTTGTCAAACTATTATAAACTTTTATCTTAGAATTATCTAATAGATTGATTAAGATTCTTAAATGATAGGAATTCGTTTTGTAAAAATGCCTTTTCATATGCTTAATATCTTCAGCTGCCACAAGAGAGCTGAAGTTAACACAATTTAGAGTAACTGAGTCATGTTGAGACTACACTGAATGTTGTGGGGGAGGGTTTGGGGAGGGTTGTGGGGGAGGGTTTTGGTGTGAAGGAATTCTTTCTGTGAGTCATTAGAACAGTGTGTTAACACTTGTCTTCTTAGGTAGTAGGCCTAGTCGCTCAGTTGATCGGAGAGTTGTTTAATATGATCGGAATATTATAAAACTTTGTTTTAAAGTGATTTATATAGAGATAATATTGATTTTATTATAAAATGCTTGTTATAATGTATTATATAATTTTAGATTATTTATATAATATATTATATATTTATATAATATATTATATATACTTATAAAATATATTATATATATTAATTATATAATGTTTTGATGTTACAGGATATTTTGTGATTGTGAATTTTTCTTAAAAATATTATGGCATCAAATACTAAATATAAACATTTCACTAGAAACATATGAAGTGTGCCATATTTGAAGTACCTTGTGAGATGAGTGATATGCAACTACCAACTTATAATTGCATTATGAAAGATTACCTGTTCACAAAACATTTAGTGAAGGAGCAGATGAATAACAAGGAGCCTTCATTTTCTGAAATAGCAGAGGCAGTTTCCAAAAAGGTAGAAAATATTTGGAAGAAGGCCTCTTTGCCAATAGTTTCACATACACGCGTTTTACAGATGATGCGAGTGTACCATGATAAATACAGGTCCTTATTAAAGCCATACAAGTCACGCAAGGATCAGCCTAAGTACAAAAATCAGCTTGAAGAATTTGAAAACTCTTCAAAAATGCACTTTGTTTGACATCTGCACCTGCAAATGTAAGGAGTTTAGGAGATGCTCATGTGAAAAGAGTAAGAAAGTCCCTCCAAAAGAGCAGGATTTTTTAAATGACCAACGAACACGCAGAATAATGGTGATAGGAAGCATTGACATAGCACACACAAGACGATTACAAGCAAGAGAACATCGAAAGGAAATGGAAAAAAGCACGTCTGGAATCCTCACAAACAACTAGTGCTGCTATAACCAATACGTCCAACTTACAAATCGAAACAGAGACAAGTGAACTTCAACAACTAGAAGAGATATCTGAAGATAATGAGGAAGATACAACCTCGACTCAATATGTAATATCAGAACAACAGATGCGTGAGCCACTGCCTTCATTAGCAATTACTTGTGATAGATTTAAAATGTCGGACAGAGCTGGGGTTGCTATTGCTTCTGCAGTATTGGCAGATCTTAAAATTGTTACTCCCGAAGACAAAGGGAATATTATAGACAGAAGTAAGCTAAGACGTGAAAGACAAAAACAGAGAAAGGAACTACAACAGATAGGAGAGCCAAAAACCATGCGGGGATTATACTTTGATGGCAGAAAGGATAAAACAATGATTAAAGTCCAGGAGAGTGATGGCTCTAACCACCAAAGAACCAAACGCGAAGAGCATATCAGCATAATATCTGAACCACACTCTCTGTACTTTGCACATGTGACACCTTCCAGTGGCAAAGCTAAATACATTTGCACAGCGCTAGTGAATTGCTTGAAAGAAAGGAATGTTGATATAGGGAACATCGTTGCAGTTGGCTGTGATTCGACAGTGGTTAACACTGGTAGTATTGGAGGCACAATAAGATTACTGGAAGAAGCCTTTAATAAGCCATTGCAGTGGCTGATATGCCTTTACACCTTAATGAACTTCCATTGCGCCATCTGTTTCATCACTTGGATGGTACCACTACTGGACCAAAAGCATTTTCAGAAGAAATTGGCCGAGCACTTTCAGACTGTGAAAAGCTTCCCATAGTTAACTTCAAACCCATTGAAATTCAAGAGGACATGTGTGAAGTTGATGTAGATGACATAAGTACTGACCAGAAATACCTTCTTGAAATTCACAAGGCTATATCAAGTGGAACATTCTCAAAGAGTCTTAGTCATAAGAGTCCAGGCAATATATCACATTCAAGGTGGCTCACCACAGCAAACAGGACTCTGCGGTTATATGCAAGCACAGAGAATCCTTCAGGCAATTTACAAGAATTAGCTACCTTCAAGTTTCATTGTTAGGGTATACGCACCAATGTGGTTTCAGATAAAGCGTAAACCATTATGCCAATATGGTGCTAAACATATGTGGCATATGATTGCAAGAAGCCGGTATCTCCGTGAAGAGCTTAGGAGAGTACATGACTCAGTCATTCAGCGAAATGCATATTACGCAAATCAAGAAAACATTCTCATTGCAATGATAGCTGATGAAAGGGAGCATGTGCGTCAGTTGGGATTTAGGCGTATCATAAAAGGAAGGGCATGCATTCAAGAAACAGATGTTATCAGGTATTTTAAGGTGCCAGAAATAAATTTTTATGCCAAAGACTATACAGATCTCATTATGTGGCAAGATTTTCAGATAGCAGAACCACCGATAACCAAAGGAGTTTCTCTTGATGATATTGAATCATGCATCAAACATGGTACTACTCTTCATTCAGAATTATTTCAGTTTCCATGTCATACACAAGCCGTAGAGAGATGCGTCAAGCTCGTTACAGACGCTGCTGGATCAGTCTGCGGACCTACAAACAGAGACGGTTGGATTCGTGCTACATTAGAATCAAGGAAAAAACATCCAAAATTTGACACGAAAGCAAATTACTAAATAGTCTTCAGCAAGAACCCTTTCTAGAGGGAGGTTGGTTGGGGAAAGGGTGGTAACTCCGCTAAGGCACGAAATAACGTTTCTTAACTGTCTCAAGCCAGTATAAAGGAGGAGAGACATCCTAATTTATTACTGTTCCCTTTTTCAAGTAAATACAGAATCATACTTAATTGTCATTTTTAAGTTAACTTCAGCCCTCTTGTGGCAGCTGAAGATATTAAGCATATGAAAATGCATTTTTACAAAACGAATTGTTATCATTTAAGAATCTTAATCAAACTATTAGATAATTCTAAGATAAAATTTTTATAATAGTTTGATAAACCTAAAATAGAAGCATTTTTTTCCTTTTTACCCAAAATTGTGTTAACTTTAGCCCCCTGGTGGCAGCTGAAAATATTAAACAAATGAACTCATATTTTGGCAGGTATATACCGTCCACTAAATGCAACTTCTAATCACTATTAGAACTTCATACTAGAAAAAACGTATTTTTCGCTCCACCCTAAATTGTATATTCCTGTTTTTTGAATGCATCAAAAGCATTTCATAGAGTTAACCATCACAAACTTTTCAAGAAACTCTTGTGACGATTGGTACCTAAATATATACTTAGTAAGGTAGGTTGATTTTGGAACTGTGATCTTGGACTAGTCTAGATAGAAAGGTATTAATGTGTAAAAAACGTTGCACCAACTCATATTTGTGAAAATGATTGTATTTTTTGAGGATTGTTAATTATTTTTAAGTTGTAAAATTGCCGAATTTTTGCGTAAAATCGCGCGCGCGGCATTCGCGCAATGTAAACAAACAAAATATCAGACCTTATTTCATTAAAATAATCAATTAAAATTCGGCTTTTTTAACAAAACGATGCTTGAAACTTATTGTAAATGCATTATAGATGTTTATTAGTGTATTATTTTGTATTTTTTAATGATATTTACCTGTAAAATGTGTATTAAATTAAGTTATTTTATGATGCGTTCATTTAATTGTGTTTATTTTCAGATATTTCACAAAAATGGGTAAAAAACGGAAGTCTGCAGTATTAACTCGAAGTGATAGTGCCAAAAAATTCAGTGGTCAGCCTTCCCCTTTGGATAAAACAGAGCCTCATACCCTCCGCCAAGTTATTCAGTACAGTTATTTCCTCCAAAACAGCCACCCGGACTTGAGAGACTATGATATTGCTAAAATGATAGCAAAGGATGTGATTGAGATCTGGCAGGCAGTGAACCCGCGGCTGCCCCTGTATGAGGAATATTATGTAGTGAAATTGGTGGATAAAGTGTGCTTCAATAAAGCAAAAGAGATAAACAGGAAATCTCTTTCTACAGTCCAGGAGCAGAATCTGGAGGAAAAGCTGGATAAACTTTCTGACATTTCTGCTTGCACCTGTAAGCTACCTGTTCGTCCCTGTGATGACAATGCTGTGAAGTGCAAGAAAGAAAATTGTCAAACACAGCACATAATCTGCACTTGTCCTCCCAGTAAGAAGGTAATGCTATTATTTTTTAACTTTTAACTGGCCTAACTTAGTGCGATTAGGTGCCTTTTAAATGGAAGGAAATTCAATGCTTGTAATTGAAAAATATCCGCATTTTCCTCCTGTAATCTTCCTCCCCCCCACTGGTAATAGAAATTAATAATCAATTTTTTTCAGGATTTTCTCTTATTTTAGATCCGCTATTTAATATACTTTAATATTTCAGGTTCCAGTAGAGGAGAGGAAATACTTGAGAGATCAGAGGGCCAAAATAGGACCCAAGGGCTCTTTCCAGCTGGGATCTGTGGATAAAGCTGCTGTGAAGAGAGACCAGAGGGCTGCAGCTGAAGCAGAAAGATTACAGAGCCAGATTCAACAGCAGCAGGAAGTGGATTTGACCACTTTTGCCTCCACACCTTCACAAGATATTGCTTTTGAATCCAGCTGAGGAGAATCAGGAGAGGTAATATATTTTTTTCTTATATCTTATCCCATTTTTACCCAAATTTATCCCTACTTTTTGCCCCTATTTCCCCCTTTTTTCCCCCCATTTTCGCCGACTTTTTACCTGAATTTTTACCCATTTTTCCCCCCTATTTTCCCACTTTTTTCCCCCATTTTCGTTTAAGTAATTTATTCTTATTTCCGCCCATTTTCGTCGATTTTTACCCATATTTTTCCCTACTTTTTCCCCTATTTTCGCTTTAGTAATTTATTTTTTATTTTCATTTCAGCCATCTGGTGGTGAAGCTGAAGAGTTCAAGCCAAGGAGGCACCCAAGTGTTGGTTACAGCTTTTTGAAAACCCCCAGATATGCCATGGAACTGATCAGGGGTGATGTTTCTTCCAATCTTGGGGCAAGTCTTGCTAATGCCTTCCTCCTGGACTTACAAGCTATGGACCTGCTTAAGCCTGGCCTTGATGTGAAACAGATAATAGTTGATAAATCGAAAATGGACAGGGAAAAGGCTAGAATGAAAGTGAAAAGTGATGAAAAGCACAATGAGGGTCTGGAAAAGTTAGTCTGTATTGGGGTTGATGGGAAAGTTGACAAGGACACTTTGCTGTACAGAGTTAAGGATGAAAATGGGGAGACTAAGCTGAAGAAAGGAAAAGGACAAGAGCACCATTTGACTTTCACAAAGGAGCCGGGAACTGAAAGTGGAACATATCTTACTCACAGAGTCATCCCAATTAAAGGTGCGACTGGAGTTCTTCTTGGTGAAGAAGTTGCTAGTGTCTTGGAGGAGTTTAAAAGTGTTCATACCCGGAAAGCTGTCCTCCTTGACAAAAATACAAACACTGGCTGGGAGGGAAGCCTTGTAACAGCTCTGGAAAATAAAATTGAGCGGAAATTGCACACCATTGGCTGTTCACTCCATCAGAATGAGCTTCCTTTCAGAGCTGTTTTCAAACATCTTGATGGCAGTACCAAAAGTCCCACTGCTTTCACTGGTCCGCTGGGAAAACTCTGTGAAATTGACTACCAAGATCTGCCACAAGTGGAATTCACCAAACTCAGTGGCCCCCTGGATGACATGGAATTTGCTGAGGAGACACTGAATGATCTCAGTAGCGACCAGAGGCTTCTTTTGGAGTATGTGCTTGGAATTTCCAGGGGCAAAGTCAACCCAAGATTTGCTGCCTGGAAAATTGGACCATTAAACCATGCAAGATGGTTGACTTTGGCAATTAGATTGATGTGTCTGTGGACCAGAGGTGCTTACCCTCCAGAACTACAGGATAAACTTTACCAGGCCATCAAGTTCATTGTGGAAGTGTATGCAGTCAGTTGGTTTGAGATCAAAAGGGACAGCAAGTTCCACAATCAGCAGCTGTACATCTTCAACATGATCCAGAGGATCAAGCAGCAGTCTGAAGAAATCCAGGGTGTTGCTTTCAAGAACCTGAAGTACAATGCTTTTGCCTTGCTGCCCGAGAATGTGCTGTACTCCATGATGAAGTCTGATGACTTGGAAGTGAGAGAAGCTGCTCTCAAGAAAATTCTGTCCATCAGGTAAGCATTTATTAATTTAAAAAATGTGAAAAAAAAATTTTGATTATGGGGATTTATTTAATAAAAAAAGGCCCGAGTTCTATAAATTCCCATAATCGAATTTTTTTTCACATTTTCTTATCCCAATTCCCCCCCCCCTCCCCTCTGATAATGGAAATAATCTTACCTTCTTTCTGAAAAAAAATTCGATCATGGGGATTTATAGAACTCGGGTTTTTTTTTTTTTTTAATTTAAGTTAAATTAAATCAGCAATTCTGAGATTAATAGGGATTAAATCTTAAACTGGAATAAAAAATAAATTAATTATTATTCTTTCAGAAGTGGGAAGCCAGCCAAGAAGAGACTGAAGAAGATCACAGCCATCAACATTGAAGCTACCCACTGGTCAGAACTAATCAACCTTTCTCAAAGTGGCATCTGTGAACCTGCTCTCACAGAAGACTTTTCTGACCAGGAGCTTCAAGAAGCATTGCTGAATGGCACCAAGCTGGAGCTGCCTGATCTGCCTTCACATTCTCAGAGTGTTGAAAGGGCCGTGAAGCTGACATCTGAAGCTTCCCATACTGTTTATGGACTCGAATCAAGGCACAAACACATTCTGGCCAAAGCCCTAAGCCGCCAGATGAAGCCTTCCTTTGCTTCTAAGGGCTCTTACATTGAAAATTATGATGATCTTGGGATCTAAATGTGTCTATTTGACTCTGTACAGGTTTTTTTTTAACTTTTTTTCAATAAAATTGCAACTTTTTTCAGGATTTTTTTATGAAAATAGCATGATTTTTTCGGCCGAAAACTGCGAAAATGTGGTATTTTTCGGTACGATTTTTTGACGATTTTTGAAACGGTTTCCTCAAAAAACGGTTAAAGTTAGGGATCTGAAATGTTTTGTCAGTTATTATCATATTAAGCCCTAACTATCTCGACTAGTCCAAAGTCGATATCTATAAAAATGCGGAAAATCAACCTACCTTAATACTTCGGATGTTAGAAAATCTAGAAGAGGAAGCACCATTGTTGTCCCAAGGCGATATGATGACTAAGCTGATTGATGCAGCATTGCTTGTATATATTAAGTTAAGGTGTGTGTCTATATCCATCTCATAATTGTAAGGTTAGTGAAAAATTCACTTAATTTAGAGCTAGCATTTTTGGGCTCTTGTGGCATCATTGTTTGGGCACTCTTGGGGCATCATTTTGTGGGGTGCTGCGCGTCTTTTCTACTCGTTTGTGAAATGCGGTACTTACAGGGTGTGGTCTACTAGAGAGCTCTCTTGCAATTCAGTTTGGTTGTTTAGATACAAGATTGTTGCATCGTGCAATAGTGCAGGTTGTGTTGTTGTTGCAAGGTTTAGAAAGAAGACCATAAATTGTGCCCCTTTTGTTTTTTTATTTTAAATTCATGCAACTGAGGCCGAAGGTAGGCCCACATCGAGTCAGCAACCCTGAGGTAGGACCTAATAGGACCTCCAAGTCCGTAAGTTTTTAATCTAGCTTAACTTGGGCTGTAGGTTGAACTGGCCCTTCAGAGCTTGGCCGTTCACGGCTCAGCTGGGATTTTGAACCCAATAAAAAAAAAAAAATAATAACATGGTCTTTCAGAACCGGATTCTAGCCCAAGACTGAGTCAGTGACTATTTTTCGGCAAAGTTCTGATTGTGCAAATTGTAGCCCAAGCTAGGCCTAGACGGGTTGAGCATAATTGAGTTAAGGTCCCAGGGTAGAAAGTTTGGTCGCCCAATTGCGAAACTTGGCCACTCGTCTGTCGTTGTTTTGGGCCTACATTTTTACCGGTTTGGTTAATTTTGGTTTATTATTGAGTTAAGGTCCCAGGGTAGAAAGTTTGGTCGCCCAATTGCAAAACTTGGCCACTCGTCTGTCGTTGTTTTGGGCCTACATTTTTACCGGTTCGGTTAATTCGTAGGCGAAGGTTGCAGACTTCGGTGCGCCAGTTACTTGGGTGGAAAATTCAAGCAATTCAGTTTATTTGAAAAATGCAAAATTTGCGTTTGATCAGTTTGATTAAGTATTTTTGCTAATTCAGCTTATTTGGCATTGAGCCCAATTGTTGTTTGCATTGAAGATGAGTGCAACTGAATTGAACAAGTTTAAAAAAAGGAGAAGCGCCTACAAAGGTCTAATTACAAAGGTCATTGCCACTATAGATTCTGCCATAGAACAAGAGGATTTAAGCTTAGTGACTGCGCAGCTTTCTATATTAGAAACTAAAAAGGTTGCTCTAAGTGAAGTAAATGTTAAAATCGAGGCTCTTATAGAAGAGGATGAAATAGAAAATAACATAATTTACTTTGAAGAGATTATTGATGATATAATTAAAGTATGTCACCGAGCAAGAGAGTTTAGCAGCTCAGTACAGTTAGAGACCAGGTCTAATAATGAAACACAACCCTCAACAAATGGTGTTTGTGAAGTTAAGGTTAACAACAGATCCGCAGTTCAATTACCGAGGCTTGTACTCAAAACATTTTCTAGGAGTATTCAGGAATGGCAAGGATGGGCAGACAGTTTTCAATCAGCAGTTCATTCTAGTCAAGTGTTAAGTGCAGTGGAGAAGTTTAATTATTTGCAGTCCCTCTTGGAAGGGGAGGCAGCAAAGACAATAGCAGGATTAGCATTAACAGAGGATAATTATAATGTGGCTTGGGATATATTACAGAAACGGTTTGGTAAGCCAGAGATCTTAATTAAAAGCCACCTCCGTGAACTTTTAGCTATACCTCCTGTTAATAATCCCAATAGTGTCAAGGAGTTACGGCAGTTATATGATGAATTTGAAGTTAGAACTAGGTCCCTGGACAACTTGGGTGTAGGAATGGAAAGGTATGGTATAATGTTGGTCACTATACTGGAGTCTAAATTGCCTAGCTCAATTTTGCTTGAATTAAGTAGGGGACACTCTACAGAACATGTGTACATCCCCCTTCAGCAGATTTTAAGTCTTTTAGGCACAGAATTAGCAAGACGAGAGGGAATTGAGTTTGCACAGTGGGATGTTAAACAAGGGAACAAAGGCAGGCACAGCACCAAGGTTTCTACAAAAAGGAATAGCCCAGATACAGTGTCAGCTCTACATGCATCCTCTGAGAATAAATTAAAGGGAATCAAGGAATGCATATTTTGCGAAGGCAACCACAAGTCATATAAATGTGAAGTGGCTGAGGCTTTACCTTTTGAGGAGAGAAAGGACAGGGTAACAGCATGTTTTGGACAGCATGTTTTAAATGTTTTTTGAAAGGTCACAGAGCAAGGTTTTGTAAGTTTAAAATTTTGTGCAAAAATGTTGTAAGGGTCTAATTTATTATAGACCTTTACGTAGATAATTAATTAAATGCCAGGGTCACCAGCGCCCAAATACTGGATTGGCATCCGGCACTGCGGCGCAAAAATAATTTTAATAAAAGGAAGGATGGATTATAAAAATTGTCAACATGAATTTTGTATTTTATTGACAACAATTAATAAACTATGTGCAACAATTATTTGTAAATGCAAAGAGGATTTTTACCCGTAACAACTTTGATTGATATATAAATGCCACATTAAATAATGGCACCAGTTAGCTAATATATAACAATCTGGAACTAATACTGATACTAATGGCTGTAATCAATACTAATATGTAACCAATACTAAAATGCAACAGATACTAATATGTAACAGATACTAATATGTAACAGATACCAATCGCCACAATGACAACCTTGTCACGAAGAAAATTTTGCTTGCTGGCGCCGTGCTTTTAGATTGTATATAAAATGTGGAAACTTGGCGTCCCTTGTGTTGTCGTTGCAAATACGTTTGTTTTTACTCCACAATTTTACCAACAAGCCAAAAGAATCCCTAAAAGCAAACTCAAGTCTAGTCACACCATGCCCCCAAAATTTACATTGTTTAAAAGGCACAAAATATATTTTTATATTTGCTTTGAACTTCTTTAATAATTGCACTTTAATTTTTAATTAAATTTCTATTCATTGTATGCTTAAGAATTAAAATTAATCACTGGACATTTGTGTGAAAAATGCTCTGTATGAATTGGTCCCCAATTAACCCACCCATAATATCTCCAGTCTAACTATAGAGTAGATTAAGTCTAGCCTAGAGATTCCGGAAATGGTCCAGAGCGGGCAGATAAATTGAGGTCCACAGTAGGATTCCTCACCAAATTAGGTTAGGGCAATCTACCTTCACCTTTGTTAAGCTATGAGTTGATGCTAGGTCTTAGGCCACAATGTAGGCCTAATTTGTCTGACCCAGCTTAATTTAATGCTTTTACTTCTAACTGGGTTAAAAACACAATTAGTCACTTACTGCTAGTTATTAGAGAGTCTCTTTTCCCTTTCTGTCTAATTGTAGAGAGCGTACTTGCTGGTGGGGATCTTTTTCGTTGTCTCTTCTTCTCCCTTCCCTCGTTCCGTCTTCTCGCCCCGTTCCTCGTTTTCGTTCTCCCTTGTTCTCCTTTTCGCGGGGCTTTTTCCACCAGCGTCCTCTTAGTTTTTTCTTCGGTTGGTTGATCGGTAACGTATATCTATTACCGAGCACGCTCTTGTCACACAGTATATAAATACTAGTGTGGAGAATAACTCTGGTGAGCAACCAATTGGTTTCATCTACCCAGTTATTGACATAAAAGGAATTTAATAATTGTTAGATTAACTACCTACCTACTCAGTGAACCATTTTCGTTACCTCCCAACTACCCACTCATCAGTTTTCCATATTTAATTTGTATTTATTTATTTAGATTTAAAATATTTCATTCGTGCCAATTTGTGGCATTTTTCATTAATAAAAGATAATCCTGTGGTGCAAGGCACTACAATGTCATGGCAGGCATCAGCCATTATTGTGTGAAAACACTCCTAGGAGGCCTACCCCAGAAGTAGAGACATCAGTGGCACATGCCACTGCTATGAAAGGGAGTAAAAGTAAAGGGTGATTATTGCAAACAGCTGCAGCCTTATTAATTGGGAATGATGGAGAACCTACTGTAAGGGTGTTGTTTGATAGTGGTAGCCAGTGTAGCTTTATTAAGACCAGAATTTCCAGAAAATTGAAGTTTAAAAAACTTAAGAGGGAAAATTTAAGAATTTCTGGGTTTGGGGGTTCCGTTCAAAACCGAACCAAAGTTAAGAAGGTAGAAGTTCTGGTTAAGGGGTTGTTACCACAAAGTCCCACTATCAAGGTCCAAGCTGTAGAGATTGAGGAACTTTGTGCTCCAGTCACTACTTGTTTAGATATGGCATGTGTCCAAGAATTGCAAGTTAAAGGAATTAATTTGGGCAATAAGTTTGAAGGAACAGAAGATATTAGTCTTTTGATTGGAGCTGACTATTATTGGGACTTCATCACTGGTAATATTGTCCGCACATCTCGAGGCCCGGTAGCTATTGAAAGTAAGCTAGGCTGGATGCTACATGGTAGCTATTGCAATGAAATGGAGGTTAAAGCTCTTTTTGTTAAGATTGAGGAGAACAGCCATGGTTTGGAAAGGCATTTGAAAGCGTTTTGGGAACTTGAATCCATTGGTATAAAGGACAAACAGGCAAGTATAGTGAACAGTGATGTTTTAGAGCAATTTGAAAAAGGGACTGGGTTTAGAGATGGTTGCTATGAAGTTGGCCTCCCTTGGAAGGATTCTTGCAAACCCGGTTCAAACCTACAGCTAGCTAATCGGAGGTTGGAGACTTCATTGTACAGGCTAAGAAAAAATGAGTTGTTGTTAATTGAATACAATGAGGCCATCCTAAGCTATGTAAGGGAGGGCTATGCTGAAAGGGTGCAAGGTGAGCTGGTGAGCCAGGAGGCACATTATCTGCCACACCATGCAGTGGTACGGCAAGACAAAACTACCACCAAACTGAGGGTAGTTTTTGATGGTTCAGCCAAGGACAAAGGTGGTGTGTCCTTGAATGACTGTTTGGATGCTGGGCCAAATTTAAATGCAGACTTATTTTCCTTGTTACTGAGATTCAGGTTTGGTAGAGTAGCAATGACTGCAGATGTGAAGCAAGCCTTTTTGCGGATAAAGTTAAAACCAGAGGACAGAGATGCAGTAAGGTATCTGTAGGTGGATACGAAAGACTTGTTGGAAAATGAACCTAAGGTTCAAGCATATAGAATGAAGTCAATGTTGTTTGGCCTCAGTTCTAGTCCATTTCTGTTGGCAGCTACTATGCAGTACCATTTTAAGAAATATTCTGAAGTCTATCCTAACACTATTGAACACATAGGGAAAAATTTTTATGTTGATGATTTGCTGTGTTCCGTGGATAATACAGAAATGGCTAAACAGATATTCATGGAGGCTAGAGCTATAATGAGGGAGGCTGGCATGGAGCTTAGAAAATGGCAGACCAATCATTCTCAATTACAAGAGTTTATGAGTCAGCCCTGTGTAGTACCTGATGCAGCAGAAAGTATTGAGGATTCTGGCATTAAGGAGTTGTGGGCAATAGACGCAAAAGTGCTAGGCATTGTTCGGCAGCAAGGAGAGGATTTGTTTACCTTCAATGGGAAATCTTTAGTAGAGCTGGCTGAGAATGAGACAATGTGGACAAAACGTACAGCTCTTAGTTTGGCTTCAAAGGTCTTTGATCATCTTGGATTCCTGGCTCCATTTGTGATAAAGTAAAAAATTTGGTTTCAGAGCCTCTGGGAAATTGGACTTGGTTGGGACCAGTGTTGGGCACTAAAGCGTTAATCCGATAACAGTTAATTAACGAAGTTAACTTTTTTTAACGGACTATTAACGGAAGTTAATTTCCATTTATCGTTATCGGACCAGTTAACTTCCGATAACTCGATATTTAGTCTGTTAAAGTCCGTTAACACGTTAACTGCGAGGAGTCATTCACGGAAGATCACCGCTCCGCGAATGAATTCAAACCGCCATAACTTCAGTTCCCGCCATAATAATTCTCTGGTAAATTAAAATTTAGTTAATGGTTAGTGGTTACAAGGGTTTCAAAACATGTAATCAGTACATTTTTTATTAAAAATAAAAAAAAAGTTAAGCAAAAAAGTTGCAAAACTTGATAAAAATACAGTTAAATACCTATTTATTGTTGGATTTTGCATAAATAAACATTTTCTATGGGTTTTAAAGCTTTTTTCCTTGATTTTTTTAAATGTTAGTAAAGAAATAGTTATCGTTAACGGATTATCGTTAACTTCCGTTAACTTTGTAGTAAAATTATCGGATTATCGTTATCGGAGTTAAAAATTGGGGTTAACGGATTATCGTTATCGGTTAACTTTTTGGTTAACGGTGCCCACCACTGGTGAACAATAGTCCAGACAATTTGGAGCTGCACATCTTTTGTGATGCAAGTGAGGAAGCCTATGCAACTTGTATTTATATAAGAAGCACATTGAAAGAGGAAGTAAGTTGCAGGTTGGTTGCTGCAAAGCGCAGAGTAGCACCTTTGAAAAGGCTTTCTGTTCCAAGGTTGGAATTGATGGGTGCAGTTATTGCTAGTCGGCTTGCAGTTACAGTGCAAAAGTCTTTGGCCCTCTATGAAATTCCAAGCTATTATTGGACAGACTCCACTATAGTTTGGCACTGGTTAAGAAGCAAGGCAAGGAAATGGAAACCATTTGTTGCCAATAGGGTGAAGGAAATTCAAGCACACACAGATCCCAAGCAATGGAAGCATTGTCCAAGCACCCAAAGCCCAGCTGATTTACCAACACGAGGAATTTCGGTGAAAGATCTTGCACAGTCAAGTTTGTGGTGGAATGGGCCAGATTGGCTAAAACTTGGAAGCGAAAACTGGCCTAATCAGCCTATTGTAGGAGAATGCCAGGCTCAAGAATGGGTGAGTGAAATGAGAAAATGCACTGTGAACAGCTGTCAAGTTATGCAGCAGGACCCCATATTGAGGCTTGAGGACAGGAGCGGCCCTAGGGTTGCTGGCGCCCCGGGCAAGCTGAACTTCGGCGCCCTTACAAGTATAATTTTAAAATTTGTTCACAATGAGGAAAAACTACAAATGTAGGAATAAAGAGTTTATTACAATTAACGATATTCACTCAAAGTACAACTAAACATTCTCAAAATGGAACCATGTATGAAAATATAAGAGACAGTGTTGCCACTTTTGTCTGAGGTAAATCCACAAAAAAATGTAAAAATTCCACAAAGTGGCAACACTGATGAGATATCATAGGATGGCAGCGCTGCCAGGCGTATGTAATTTGTGCTCAACGCTCACCTACGCGGCCACATCAACCCATGTGACATGTCATCCCATGTCGGGCCAAACTGACCTTAGCTTTACTGGTAGTCTCTAATGCTATTGGCTAATATAATGTTATAATCCCTGAAAATTTTACTCCACATCAGGAAATTTTCACATTTGACTTTTATTTCATTTTATTTTATTTATTTATTTTTAGACTTTTCGCTTTGTATTTGGAAGATCCCAAACGCATGACGTGGCGCCCCTTAGCACGTGGCGTCCCGGGCAACTGCCCGAGTTGCCGGTACCTTGAGCTGGCCCTGCTTGAGGACATCAGCAGTCTGAAAAGGTTGTTAAGAGTGACAGCATGGGTATATAGATTTACTAACAATATTACGGAAGAAACAAGAAGGGAAGGAATTCTGAACAGTAAGGAGATTCAGCAAGCCAGGCAATACTGGGTGGTATATGTGCAGAAGGAAAAATTTGGTGAAGAGAGGGAATTGCTCACCAGCCATCCATTACAGGTTCTACCAACACATTCTGCTCTCAAGGGTTTGGATGTGTTTTTGGATCAGGATTTATTGAGAGTAGGAGGTAGACTACAGTTTTCTGGGCTTCCAAAGGAGAAAAGACATCCAATTTTGCTACCTTCTGGGGGCACTTTGTGGAACTTTTGATCCTGGATACTCATCATAAGTTGTTACATGCTGGAGTTAGAGAAGTGATAATAGAGATCAGACAACAGTTTTGGATTCCCAAAATTAGACTAGTAAAAAAGGTCTTGCATAAATGTGTGGTTTGCAAGCGTTGGAGTGCAAAGCCTTATTATGGAAAGGTGGCTCCACTTCCAAGAGAACGGTGTGTCTATACTGCCCCAGTCTATGTGTATGAGCAAGGGGAGTCTAACGAAGGTTATATATGTCTTTTCACATGTGCCAACACCATAGCAATCCATTTGGAGTTGGTAAGCAACTTCAGTGATGTATTTCTTTTGGCTTTAAAAGGTTTGTGAACAGAAGGGGTTTCCCAAATAAAATCATATCGGATAATGCAAAAACCTTCAAAAAGGCTGCAAAGGAACTCCAAGAAGTTTGGTCCTTGCTAAAAGAGGAAGGATTCCAATCCTACTTTTCACACCAAGGGGTACAGTGGGAGTTTATTGTTGAGAGAGCACCATGGTGGGGAGGATTTTGGGAAAGGCTAGTGAGAAATGTAAAGTGTCCATTAAAGAAACTTTTAGCTAATGCTCATTTGAGCAAAGAAGAATTCTGCACTGTTCTGTGTGAAGTAGAAGCAATGATGAACAGTAGGCCTATCACTTTTGTTTATAACAGTATGCAGAGCCATTGACACCAAATCATTTTCTTTGTGGTAAACGATTAACATCAAGCCTCAGTGTGCCAGAAGACTTGCAGCCTTTCCAGAGCACTCAAGGAGAGTTAACCAGACGGTTCAGGTACCTTGAAGAGCTACAAGATCAGTTATGGAAGAGGTGGCAGATGGAATACTTGCCAGAACTCAATTATTATCCATCAGGTAATGTAAAGGGCTCCAATGCAAATTGTATCAAGGTGGGAGAAGTGGTAATGATTGGGGATGAAAGACCAAGGCAATGCTGGAAGCTTGGCATGATTGAAGAGTTGTTTGTTAGCAAAGACAATTTAGTTAGGTCTGCACTCGTAAATACTTCAGGAGGAAAATTAAAGAGACCTATACAAAAATTCTATGCTTTAGAAATCAGCAAAAACACGGATAGTCAAGATGAAACATTTGAGTTACAGCCTCATGGAGAAGGCTCGGTTAAACTTGCAGAAGGTAATGACAACAATGCTTCTTCGGTGGGGAGTGTTAGAAAATCTAGAAGAGGAAGAGCCATTGTTGTCCCAAGGCGATATGATGACTAAGCTGACTGATGCAGCATTGCTTGTATATATTAAGTTAAGGTGTATATATATCCATCTCATAATTGTAAGGTTAGTGAAAAATTCACTTAATTTAGAGCTAACATTTTTGGGCTCTTGTGGCATCATTGTTTGAGCACTCTTGGGGCATCAATTTTTGGGGCGCTGCGCGTCTTTTCTACTCGTTTGTGAAATGCGGTACTTACAGGGTGTGGTCTTATAGAGAGCTCTATTACAATTCAGTTTGGTTGTTTAGATACAAGAGTGTTGCATCGTGCAATAGTGCAGGTTGTGTTGTTGTTGCAAGGTCTAGAAAGAAGACCATAAATAGTGCCCCTTTTGTTTTTTTATATTAAATTCATGCAACTGAGGCCTAAGGTAGGCCCACATCGAGTCAACAACCCTGAGGTAGGACCTAATAGGACCTCCAAGTCCGTAAGTTTTTAATCTAGCTTAACTTGGGCTGTAGGTTGAACTGGCCCTTCAGAGCTTGGCCGTTCACGGATCAGCTGGGATTTTGAACCCAATAAAAAAAATAATAATAACATAGGATACTTGCATTCTGGTATACAGAGCAGACCATGTTTGTAAGATGGAAAGGCACTGTATCACCAGGTTTTAAGGTAACTAATGGTGTTAGGCAAGGGGGTATATTATCACCCTATCTTTTCTGTATATACATGTATGAAAAAAAACTATATCGGGCTATGGGATGATTGCCTAATAACCTCTCATCCGTTGGAAATTTCTAGCAGATTTCAGTGAAGAGTTAACGACAAAAACCCTACGTTTTTTCGTTAAAGAGGGGGTTAATGTGGGTCTTCAAAGGACCTCTTTATGTATTGTTTTTAGTGGTTAATGTTAAATTTATTTGCCTTCGGTATTTTAGCGCTGCCTAATGGTAAAGAAATTACCTTACCTTATTATTTCGTTGGGCCTCGGTACGATGGAGTTACACAACGAGTCGATTTGATTTAATTAATATAGGCAATCACTATATTTAAATTCCTGAAGGTATAGGCCTATCCTTCTGAGTTATTAGGTTTATATTACTTGTTATTCACTCATTACTTATAGGAAGATTAAGTACACCTTCCTTGCTTAAAAGCATTGTTTAACATAAGCAGCTCTCAGTGTCGCAAAATATAAATCTTCTTAGGAATTCGCTGATTTTACAAAGTTCGTTGACTCTTCTCTCGAAGTAATTTCATGAGTCAGCAATGGAAAATTTTTATATGAAATAATTCGTTTTTCTTGTGGTTATGTGGGCCCAATTAGGTTCCGTGGCAATTATTTCCATTCCCAATAGGCTACGCGCCAATTCCGGGGCAATTTGGTAGAGATTTAATTCAATGAATTAACAATTTGTATTTAATTAAGAAATAAAGGTACCACATACGATACTATGTTGTAAGCATATATAGTTTTTCCATAGACTGGGGGGGGGGAGAAAAATTTGTTATACATTAAATCTTTTGATAAAGTGTGCTTTTCAACCATGTGAAATGAGTTAAAAAGGATGAAGTAGGAACATAAAAAGAGAAAGGTTACTCAAGACTTATTTAAATATAAAAATTCAAGAGGCCAACTTTTCAAGTTTAGTTAAAGTTATGTCAATCAGTTTGACTCCCCGTAGGTATAGGAAATTAATGGAATTAAAGTAAATTTATTAAGCATTTTAACTTTGCTCATTATTTGTGTAAGTTTTATAAGTCATCAGTTTTTCAGTTTTTAAATGCTGGTTTACCAATGTTGTTTTGGAGGTTTGTCGTTTTGTTAACTATTTATGTCTTAAAGGGACTTCTACGTTGGTGAGTTAGTTGAAATGTTATAATGTTTCAGACCAAGAAAGACCCTAGGATTACTCATGGCGGGTCTACCTAACTGTGTTTGTAAATGTGCATTATGCATGTCCTCCGTGGTGAGAAGGGGACCTACAATTTTACGTGGGTTTTGTAATAGCGTGGGGTTAGTGACCCCGCCAAGTTATTAGGTTTCTAAACAACAACAAAGGCACTTACCGGTGCTTTGATTTAGATCTTCTTTAGGGCCTAGCATAGATTTCCAGCGTCCAACAAACTACCTACCTGACTCTATCACTTTACTAATTTAGAAGCTATGGACATTACCCCTACCCTTATATACTCTTTGACAACTTCCTGCCTACAATCTAACACTTTAGCAACATCACCAAATTAAACTTAGCACCAACGATTTAGTCAGATATGAATAACCATGCTGTCAGTCCAGCAAAAAACAAACGAACAAACCGCGTTCCGCTGTTTTTCCCTTTGTGTTGCCATTCAGCTTTCTTTTAGTGACTTTAGACACACACACACACACACACACACACAAATATATATATATATATTATATATATATATATATATATATTTTGTTTCAAAGTATGACCGCTCATGGCCACCAAAAGAAAGGTGGATAGCAGAGCGAACACAGGACGAAGATTAAGGAACAGCTAATGGAAATGAACAATAGACGGGGGAGGAGGAGGAGGGGGGGGGGGGGAAGCAGAAAGATCATAGCGGAGTCACAGCCGGTAAAGAAGTCGGGAGCGAAAGAGGAAGGAGAACAACCCGGTTATCGAAAAGTAGGGACCTTCAGATAGAATAGCGCCAAGCCTATCAGGAGGCCCGACGCTCTCCAAAAAGGGAAAATACTCTGCGCGCAGCGCAGAGTAAAGCGGACACTCCACCAGGAGGTGGGCAACTGTAAGGAAAACGTTACAATTGGGACATCGGGGCACCCGATCCCCGGCCATCAAATAGCCATGGGTCAGGTGGGTGTGGCCAATACGGAGGCGGGCCAGAGCCACCTCCTTATGGCGCGACCGATGGAAGGAAGAGGCCCAACATCCCAATTTGGGTTTAATCTTGCAAAGTTTGTTATCTGTAGCGCCATCCCAGCGACTCTGCCACCGGGAGCGCAAAAACCTACGGAAGCCAGGGATATAATCGGAAAAGGGGAGGGACACGGGTGAAACCTGTAGTCGGCACGCGGAACGGGCAGCTCGATCGGCAGCCTCATTACCAGCCACGTTAACATGTGCTGGGACCCAGCAAAATAACACCTCCTTGCCACAAAGCGACAAGGGTATGGCACAGTAGCTGGATTCGTCGGACCAGTGGGTGGACAGGGTTAAAACACTCCAGGCCATTCAGGGCACTGCGGGAATCCGAATAGATGACAAACGACCCATCCGGATGCTCCCGCACCACCTCCAGAGCGCTCAGAATGGCATAGAGCTCCGCCGTGAAAACGGAAGCCTCATCAGGGAGACGGGTACATCAGGGAGCAAGGGCAGACGACTGGGGAACAGCCGCGGCCCCAACGCCCCCCGACGACCTCGAGCCATCCGTGAAGACCGCAACACATGCAGAGTGACACGCCGCATGCTGAAGGAACAGAGACCGAAGCAAGGCAGAGTCAGAATCGGCCCTGCGAACGGGGCGCAACGCCCTACAGCACGCATCAGGGGTGCTCTCCCAAGGTGCAACACCCTTGAAAGAGACCGGTATAACGGATGGAGGAGTGCCCATACCATCGAGGAGGGAGGTCACCGTATCGGTGAAATACCAACCCCCATCCCGGCAGAACGCCCTCTCCACCACCTGGAACAGAGGAGAGTTGGGAAGACGGAGGATCCGGAGATAATGCTTAGCAATGAGGAACGACCTCCGATCCCCCAAGGGAGGGATGTCGCACTCAGCCTGCAGACTATCAACCGGAGAGGAGCGGAAGGCGCCAGATGACATGCGCAGTCCTCTAGAGAGGACCGGATCCAGTATCCGAAGGGCCGTACGGGAGGCGGAGCCATACACCACACTCCCATAATCTAATTTTGACTGTACCAGGGACACGTACAAACGGAGGAGTGTCCGCCTATCCGCGCCCCATGTAGTATGCGACAGATGTCCCAGCAAATCCAGGGTACGTCTTGCAGACTCGCGCAGCCGGCGAAGGTGGGGAACCCAGCTCAAACGGCTGTCGAAAACCATACCCAAGAAACGCACTGACTGAACGAGGGCCAGAGGCTGACCTCCGAGTGTAAGATCAAAGGTCGGGACGGCGCCGGATCCCCGTCTCCTCGGCGGAAGGAAGGCCACACACGCACGAAGTCTTCGGGGAAGACAGCGTAAGGCCCACCGACGACGCCCAGCGTTCAACCCGATTGACCGCGAGTTGGACTTGCCTCTCCACGAGGGGGGGACTCGTCCCCGCGGCATAGACAGCCAGATCGTCGGCATAGATGGAACATCGCACCGAGGGCGGAAGGGCTCCCGGTAGCGCAGACATGACCAGATTGAAGCAGGAGACGCTTAAGACACACCCCTGGGGCACCCCCTCCTCCTGAACATACAGGTCAGATAGGACCGCCCCATTACGGACGCGGAAAGTGCGACGGCAGAGGAAGTTACGAAGAAATGTGGGCAAAAAGCCCACAAAACCAAGAGACTTCAAACGGTCCATGACAACTCCCCGACGGTTCGTGTCATAGGCCTTTTGGACATCAAAAAAGACGGCCAGAACAAGATTCCGGCGGGAAAAGGCCTCCCGTACATCATGACCAAGGAGGAGAAGGGGGTCCAGAGTACCCCGAAATCGACGAAAGCCATACTGGGTCGGGGGGTATAACCCAAGCGATTCCAGTGTAAAGGAAAGTCGGACGGCCACCATCTCTTCAAGGAGCTTGCATAAGCAGCTCGTCAAGGCAATAGGCCGATAGCCCGCCACCTCCGCCGGATCCTTCCCCGGCTTAGGTATCGGGACCACAATCGCCTCCCTCCAACGGGAAGGGAACGACCCCTCAACCCACACCCGGTTGAAAAGATCCAGCAAGAAGTGTAGGTCCATCGGGTGCAGATTCCAAAGAAAGTCATACGGAATGTCATCAGGGCCAGGGGCGGAAGAACGACGGGTTGCCAAGGCAGCCCGAAGTTCCCGCATCGTAAAGAGATGGTTATAGGGCTCGTTCCCAGGCGGCGGGAACGTAACATTCGACAAAGGACGATCCGCAGCTGAAGGCGAACGGGAAACCGCAGCAAAAGCCCCAGCCAGCCGATCGGCCACAGCAGCAGGATCCGAAAGGAAGCCGTCCCCGTCCCGAAGGACAGGACGACTAGCAGGGACCGGCTTCCCCTCGATACTACGTACCTTCCGCCACACAGTAGCAGAAGGGGTAGACAAGGAAATGCCGGACACAAAAGCACGCCAAGAGGCCCGACGGGCCAACTTGAGAGTCCGGCGGGCGAAAGCCTTCGCCCGCCGCATCTCAATCAAGTGGTCCGCGCGCCGGGTGCGGTGGAAGCGGCGCGTCGCCCTCTTCCTCTCGCACACCGCCCGGTGACATGCTGGAGTCCACCACGGGACGCTACGCGTCCGCGGGTTACCGGAAGATCGAGGGATACAGTCCTCCGCGACGCCCATCAATACCCGCTCGAAGAACTCCAAGCTTTCATCCACAGAGCCAAAGCTCAACACCGAACGGGTAATGACGGAACGAGCTCTGAAGGATGGCCAGTCAGCCCGCGCAAGGCACCACCTCGGTCGAGACGAGACACCCGGCTGCGGTCCGACCGGCTCAAGACAGACTGGGTAATGATCACTACCATAAGAGTCCCCCAACACCTTCCACGAAAAATCGAGTAAGGCATCGAGGGACACCAAGGAGAGATCAATGCAGGTAAATGAACCCGTGGGTTCGTGAAAGTAAGTAGGTTCACCGGAATTGAGGCACGCAAAGGAAAGTTCCTCCATTAAGGAGAGCAACATACCAGCAACATTAGTCGACCGGACATCTCCCCAAGCCGGGTCGCGACTGTTAAAGTCCCCGAGGAGGAGAAACGGTCGAGGTAGTTGCAACACCAACTCGCGAACCGCGTCGCGAGGAGGAGGGTCATGAGGAAGAATATAAATCGAGCAGGCAGTGTACTGGCGATCTAAAAATAGCCGCACAGCCACAGCCTGCAAGGAAGTGCGAAGAGGCACACCTCGCGATGGTAACGAATGATGCACATAAATCGCCGCACCCCGCCGGCGTGTGTGCTCACCCGGGGTGCAAGTGAAACCAACATAGGCAGAGAGACGAGGGAGTCCCCGCGCAGCCAGGATAGTCTCCTGGAGACAAACACAGGAAGGCCGCTCGCTCTTCAGCAGGGAGGCAAGGTTCTCCCAGTTAGCTAAAAGCCCCCTACAGTTCCAATGCAAAATGGAACTGTAAGGGGAAGTGGCATTATAAGAGGCAGAGAAAACAGAGAAATAGCCACGGACCAAGCTGAGCAGCAAACTCAACGGTCCGCAACCAGGGACGGAATCGGCTTCCCCGACTCACCCCGAACGGGGGGGGGGCCACCGACCCCGCAGCTGCTTCACCCGTAGTAGAACGAGAGGTGGAGAGTGGAACAGGGAGTTCAGAGGGGGGCTCCCCTGGGGGGGAGAGACGACGAGACGGGCCCAGCCGAAACCCCCGACTCCCCACCATTGGGGGGCTGGGGAGAACCAGATGTTCGAGGGCTCGTCAAACCAGACAAGCACTGACGGGGGGAGGAGGAAAGGTCCACCACAGGTGGGAGAGGTAGATCCAGTTGAGAGACCCGACCACTCTCAGCAGGAGCCGAAGGGAAAGAGACCCCATGAAGAAGGGCCAGGCTCCTCTCGACCGGGTCCACCATGGGAACAGCGTCAGTAATCGAGGGTGTCATGGGGCGGTGTACCTCAACCGACACCCGGACACTGGTCTTGGCACCGGGAGGTGACGCCTCACCAGCCCTCCGTATATCGGGGGGAGTCCCGAGCGGATCAGGAGTGGCGCGCCGCTTCCCCTCCGGTGAAGAAGGGGAAGCAGGGCGAGCAGCGGTCATGATCGGGTCTGGAGGACTCCGACTCCGACCACGGCGACGCTTCCTCCTCCCCTTCGGGGCATCACCTTCCCCACCCGAGAGACGAGTAGGCAAGGATCCAGACCCCAAGGCCGGAGAGGGAGAAGGGGCACTTGTAGGCAGGGAATCAGATGGGATGTCTGAGAGTGAGGCAGAGGAACAAGGGCCCGCGGCGCCAGGAGGAACACCAACCCCCGGAACTTCCAGGGGGGGCACCACTCCGGTAGACGCCGGGGTATCACGGGAGGGGCCCGAGGACCCGCCAGGGCCAAGAGCCGCAGCATAGGACAACCCCCGCCGCGGCTCCCGGTCACGGACCCTATCGCGCGCCTCCCGCGCACTAAGGAATTCGGTAGTCCTTAAGGACCGCACCTCGAATTCAAATTTGAAGACGGGGCAGTCCCGAGAGGAGGAAGGGTGGGCCCCCGAGCAGTTCGAGCACCGCGGGGGCTTCGTGCACGGGGTAGGGTGCGCAGGCCCACCGCAGCTGACACATAGCTTACCCTCACGGCGGCACGCAGAGCTAACATGGCCGAACCGGTTGCAGCCAAAGCAACGAACCGGGTCAGGCACATATGGTCGCACCGAAAACTCACACGACCGGCGATCACCCACGCCCCAGAATATCTGGGCCGGAGGCACAAGGGAGTCAAAGGTCAGGAGCAGACGAGCGGACGGGGTAAGAGCACCATCCCGGCGCGACGAAAAGCGGAAGACCTTCGTTACCCCCTAGGGGGCAAGATCCTCCTGCAACTCGCCAACCGGGATTGACAGCAGACGGGAAGCGAAAATGGTGCCCTGACAGCTATTCAATTGCGGATGGGGAGTCACAGAAACTCTGCAACCCAAGACATCCTGCAACTGTAGAAGGGACTCAGTCACCCCCGAAGAACGGGACTTCAAAAGAAGAGACCCATCCTTCAGAGGGCGGATATCATAACGACAGGGAACCCCCACCGTCTTAAGGCGCTGAAACACCCGTTCCGAGTTGCCCGGAAGGGAGCCAGCGGAAGGGCGGAGAACAAGGAACCTGTCCACCGGACAGAAATTGACAGCCGGGACAGGTCCATGTGTAACGGTAACCGAGAGTGGGCGAGAGAACAAGGGCCGCGAAGACCCCACCCTACGGCCACCACGAGTCCGGCCACGAGAGCCAGACGCCGCAGAGGACGAGAGGGGGCCATACGGCTTGAAGGTCAATCCAGCGGAGTCAGAGGCCGCTGAACGAACAGAAGTAGTAGTCTTATCCAAATCCAAGGGCGGGTCAGAGTCGTCAACAGGAGGGGATTGAAGTTTAGAAATTGAACCCATAAACAATAGCTTTACAAAAAAGACAGCCTCGGACCCAAGGCAATGCACCATCCGCCGCTGCACCCTTCAAGGCGCAGGCCCAACGTCCCGGGTAGCCCGCCCCCCAACCTGACTGTCGTTTTAAAAACAGCAGATTGGCACTACGGAGATTTGTCCGTTAAGGGCCAAGCAAAGACCCAATCCAGACGCAGCAGCGGTCCGGGCGCCCGTACCGTCCCCAGAGCACGGCTCAGCCACGGAGCGATGCCCCCCGGCGGGTGCACCCGATGACCCCAAGACTGAAAAATACAAACAGAAGGGGGGGGGGGATACTACAATTAACAGAGGCACAAGACCGAGTCAAGACAAAAGAAATTCTGGGAGACGGAAAAAAAGGGGGAGCAAAAAGAAAGAAAAGGAAAAAAGAAAAAAAAAAAAAAAAACGCAAGTAACTCTTCGCCCACACCCCGCGAGGAGTTGAGGAAACCCCAACAACCCACGAGGTGTACGAGTCCCCTCGGCCCGGCAAGCCGGAGTACCTAATCGAGGGGGCATATATATATAGTATATATATATATATATATATATATATATATATATATATATATATATGTTATACGGGACGACAGTAATATGAAAAATTAATTAAAATTGAGACAATTAGTATATTTTAATGATTGATTTGCTTCTTGCTTCAATCATTTCTAAGCCCTTAAGTAATTGCTCAAACTTGGAAAAACACCAATTATACAAGAGCAGGTGATCGCCTATGTCTTAATAATTAACGAAAACATCATTATAATGTTAAGACAATTTGTCTTCCCAATTAAAGACGCTGAGATGCACTTTTGCGACATCTGGCGCTTGTTAATTGCTTATGTAACTAATTGCCCAATGAACCTTCCAAGCTAAAATCCCACATCCGTCACGAAATCTTTGACTGTGGATATTCCAGATTTCTTGGTCTCACGGTGACGTGTCGCTCTGACGTATGTGAGAGTGAATTCCTTCTTATATAAGGAGGAGTTCAGCCATTGAGGATTCAGGATTCAAGATTCAAGAAGTAGCTCCAAGCCAGACTTTGAGTTGAGCTTATCGAGTCTTGAGCCTCCGCGGGTAACAGGGTGCAAATTACCCCGTATGCATTAGTTTTGCTCTTTGCGGTTTTTAGAAAGGGCACAAGGGTAGTTGCTTCGAGAAGAAAAACAGTTATTCATTTTATCGCGGGCGACGAGGAGCGAGTTGCCCGTTTGTCATTAACTTGCTTTACAGCGGACCTAGAACGGAGCACAGGAGTTGCTTTCAAGAAGAGGTCCGTTTGACTTGAATTAACGTAACTGACCTCTGGGTGAAGGGTAAAATTTCACCTGCCTAAATTAGGGAACGAGCTTCGTATCAGAAATTC
This sequence comes from Bathynomus jamesi, assembly GCA_023014485.1. Classification (NCBI taxonomy): domain Eukaryota; kingdom Metazoa; phylum Arthropoda; class Malacostraca; order Isopoda; family Cirolanidae; genus Bathynomus; species Bathynomus jamesi. Next base: position 511,808 of record JAJOZX010002313.1, on the reverse strand, counting down.
GATATCGTAGATCCGACTGAAGGAAACGCTAACAGACTTAGTTCGTTTATTTCTACGTGACCTTAATTGTCACGCCTAAAATTAAGAATAACTCATATAATAAAACCCGGTGAACTTAACCTCTTTTGGACCACTGGGTCGAATATGTACCGTTTCCACTACACGCACTCATAACTTAACCCTACAAAAACTTCGGTCGTTAAGAGGTTAATTAAAATATGACCTTGTGAACTCAAAAGTTAACCATTTATTATAAACTCTCGCCTGTAACCCGTTTATTTGAACTTATCAATTACCTAAAATTAAAATTGACTCTCAGTTATCCTATCATAATTAAAACTTAAATTCGACGAGTGGAAAAGGGGCTAAGGAAGCTCCCGGATCCGGCAAGTGACCTGAAGGTCAACGCACTCTGTAGGAAGAGTATCTCTATTATACTTGGGGGTTAAAACTCACCGGGTAACCTCCGGGTATAATATATATATATATATATATATATATATACACACGTCACCTCAGGTTCCGAACAACAAAGCCTTAATCTTACTACCTTAACGATACCCAATCTATCAACATCAGTTTGTCAGCCAAACTCCTTACTGAGCGGACGCATCCCCTGGACTCTCGGATATTGTTTCTACTTTTGGAAAATTCCAAATTTTATATATTTGTGTTTATATTCACATTGTTATAGTTACGTAACTGAATATTAGTGGTTTTTAGCGACTTGGAAGTTTTCATAGCGTGCCGGCTTAATTTAAATTAAACTTGTTACGGTTATAAACGTTAACTACTTGCGCGATGACGTCGCAGAAAGCGTCGTGTGGTAGGTGTGGTGTTAATCGGTGGTATACGGATTTTAAAGATTACAACGGCGGTCCTATGGCGATTACCGAAAGATCGTTTTTTTTTTTTTTTGTGATTTAAGGGAAGAGAGTTGATATAAAACGTAGTGTACGCGAGGTGACGGAAAGACTTGCAGCGCTTGATGAGGGCAGGGGTAGGGTTACAGTTGACGAAGGCCAAACCTATACTGACGTTGAAGTCGTTAATAATTTGAAGGGGAGGGTGAGGAACATAGTTTCTAGTATAGTAGCTTATCGGGAAGGTTAGAGTTGAGGAAGGGGTTAAGGTTGGTCCGAGATTAGTAGACGGGGAGGGATTTAGAGAAGTTAAGGGTGGAGCTAGGCCACGTACGTTAGGTGATAGGAATCCCCCCCTATCGAGGTTTCGAACCCTTTCGCCCAGTTGGATAGGGATGTGAACGAGGGGGAAACTATCTTAATTGGGGACTCTTTAGTGCGCCATATGGATAAGGAGTTCGTTGAACGGAATCCAACCAAGAGGACGAGGGTCTGTCTACCAGGGGCCAGGGTTGACAGAATTAGAGATGAAGTAGATACGATTGATGTTCCCTCCCGTTACTCGATGTTGGTGACGATGGTAGGGGGCAACGATTCGTATAGTCCCTATACGAGAGTGCCTGACCTTTTGGAGATATATAGGGGGGTTAATTAGGTCCCTGAAGGCAAGGTCAGATAGGTCTTTAGTGCTAGGTATTACCCTTAGGCACGGTTTGGGTCTTAAGATTACGTCAAAAACAATATTTTTGAATACTAAACTAGAAGAGATTTGTGCTCAGGAAAATGTACCCTTCGTAAAGCTGTGGTCAGAATTTAGTGATCCTAGCGTTTTTATAAAAGATGGGGGTGCATTTCAATGAAATAAGGACTGCTAGGCTAGGTAGGTTAATCGATGAGAACGTTCAAAAGCTATATAGGTCGAAGCCTTCTTTAAACGTTGTGGGTCCAGGAAACGCCGGCCCGACGTGAAAAAAAGTTTAAAACGCCGATCCGTGGTAAAAAATAATTTAAACGTTTTATTGTAACGCGCGTAGTACTAAAAATAAACAACGAATTTAAGGCGATAATTTATTCCGGGAACTACGATATGGTTGCTATAACCAAAACGTGGTTAAATACCGTGACTCGGGACTTCTTGGGGGAACTTGATATAGCGAGTTTTAAACTTTTTACTAATGATTGGTTACATAGGATTAGTGGCGGCGTTTTGCTGTACATTCATAATTCCTTAGAGCTATCGAGGTTAAGATAGATTTTCCGGCAACAATTAATGCGATGTGTTGAAGTTAGGGCGTGTGGCATTAGCTTTAATTTTGTTGTTGTTTATACTCCCGTTCAACCCCTCTATACCGATACTAGATTTTACCAAAGGTGGGCACCCGGGCCTCAAACTGGACCGACGGTCCCGGTCCCGGTCCTTGCCTCAAACTGGACCGACGGTCCCGGTCACGGTCCTTTCTGAAGATAGGACCTAGGAACGACTCGGTCCTTATATATAATATAAGTGAAAAATTTGATTAAAATGAAAAATGAAATTAAAGACACCGGAAATCTTTAATTTTATTAACGTAAATTATAATTAATACAATACATAAATGATGAAAAAAAGTTAAGTTAAATGCTTGAGTTTCCCTTCAAGAAGACTAGCATTTCAAAATGGCTGTTACTGAGCCCTGACCTTTTCGGCTTGAGCACTGGTCGAACTGGTTCTGGACGTGAGGGTGGCGCCTGGAGACATGTCGCTTGAGGTTGTTTTGGCTCTTGTTGCTTGTCGAGAGGATGTTCTTGTTCGGCAGGCACAGCAAGCACTTGTACTCCAGGTTCTGCTCACCCTTGGGGCCCAGGTATTCAAAGTATTTGTCCAGGTACGGCCAGGGATTGCCGGGTTCAGTTCTTCCGCTAGGAGCTCCAGTTGCTTGACTTGAAGTTGAAGCACTAACATCAGTAGATTCTTCGTCTCCTCCAGGTGTTGAAACAAGTTTCAGTTCAGTCTCAGTCTCTTTCTGAGTCTTCTGGAGGAAACGATCCATCTTCTTTAGAACTTCAAATAATCACTAAACACACTAAAAAAGACCGTCCGGAATTGCTTAAAAATGGACCGTCGCTCCTCACTGAGAAAAGGACCGACTTTCCCGCTCACGGTCCTTAAAAAGGACCGAGTTCCTGGAATTCGGTCCTTTTGGAACTCGGTCCTGCCCACCTTTGGGTTTTACTAATTTCTTGGTAACTTTGTTAATAATCGGAATAGTATAATTCTCGGAGACTTTAACTGCCCTAATGTTAATTACGAGACTTACTGGTAATGATGAGGGTTTGAGACTGATTGAATTCATGGAAGAAATTTTTTTGGGTAAATCTCTAGGAGCGCTCCATTTTTCAATATTAAACATATACTCATAAAACATATACCATTTGAAAGCTCACATTTTTCCGAGTCTAAAAATGTAGTAATCCAAAAGTATCAATAGCAAATAAAAAGTAACTAGGTTTAAATATAAAACCCTATACCGATCAATTTGTGATGCGTGATCTTTACGGGGGCTCCGCCCCCGTATCCCCCGAGACCTAAATTATACAAATGATAATGTAATAACATATTCATGTTAGGTTAGCGTAACAATTACCAAAAATACGATCTTACAACACACTGAAGATTTATAACTTAGCCAACCTTTATAATGTAGTTAATGACGTCACGCGTCAAACAATTAATTAAATCGTTACTTTTTATTTGCTATTGATACTTTCGGATTACTACATTTTCAGACTCAGAAAAATGTGAGCTTTCAAATGGTATATGTTTTATGAGTGTATGTTTAATATTGAAAAATGGAGCGCTCCTAGAGATTATCCTTTTTTTTTTTACGACAGATGGTTACCCAACCAACGCGCGGTGACAATATCTTAGACGTGGTGATGACGAACGACGATAATATAGTCGAAGGTTTAGAAGTACGTGAGAGTTTGGGATGTAGCGATCACCAAATTATTAGGTTTAAGCTATTCATAGAAAACACTAAGGATAGTAACGCAATAGAAGTCTCCGATTTTCGTAGGGCTAATTTTGATAGTTTTGCGGACAGGATGAGAGTAGTGGACTAGGATAATTTACTTATGGGTAATGATGCAAATTTTAAGTGGGAGACGTTTAAAGAAAGTTTTATGAATATCGAAAGGGAGTTTATTCCTCGTAGGCCCAGCGCGCTAGAAATCATGGTAGGCCGAAGTGGTGGATTAGGAAAATAGGCGAGTTCATAAACGAGCGTAACAGTGCGTATAGACTTAATAAGCGCAATGGCACGGTAGCTAACTTTAATAGATATATCGAGCTTAGACGTCAGGTTAAAAGATGTTAGAATGTGGTGACGTGTATATATATATATATATATATATATATTATATATAATATATATATATACTCGTCACCAAAGGGAAAAATCACTAAAAGCTGAATGGCAACACGAAGGGAGAAACGGCGCAACGCGTCTGTTCGTTAGGTTCAGATTGGACTAAAGCATGGTGATTAATATCTGACTAAATCGTTGGTGCTAAGTTTAATTTGGTGATGTTTCTAAGGTGACAAATGGGGTAGAAAGTTAGCAGTAACTAATAATAGTTAGGGGTAATGTCCATAGCTTCTAAATGAGTAAAGTTAGAGCTAGGTAGGCTGCTTTGTGGGACGCAGGAAATCTATGGTAGGCCCTAAGGAATATCTGCTTCAACGCACCGGTAAGTGCCTTTATATGTTGTTTAGAAACCTAGTAACTTAGCGGGGTACCTAACCCCAAGCTATTACAGAATGCTAAGCGTAATTTAGAGATACTTATAGCTGCGGATGGTAAACATAATCCAAAAAGGTTTTTTGACTACGTGAATAATCGTAAACCGATAAAAGATAACATAGGCCCTCTAGTGGACGTTAACGGCGCCTTGGTTGGCTTCCGACGCTCAGGTGATGGCGGGTATTTTTAATAACTTTTTTGCGACAGTTTTTACCGTAGAAGACGTAAATAATGTCCCCGACGTGGACGATATCGTTCCATTTAGTAGCGAGACTATTTTGAATGAAATAACTGTTTACGAGGGTGAGATTACACATTATATCAATAAGCTAAAAGCGAGCAAGGCTCCAGGCCCTGACGCGCTTTATCTCAGACATTTGAAAGATTTGAAAGACGTTATCGTAGGCCCCTTACTAAAATTTTTAATAAGTCACTGGAAGCGGGAATTATTCCTGAAGACCAAATTAGCTAACGTTACGCCTATTTTTAAAAAGGGCGACCGCACAGTAGCTAGCAATTATAGGCCCATTAGCTTAACATCAATTGTCGGTAAACTTTTAGAATCTGTAGTTACGGATTGTATCGTCGATCACTTAGAAAGTCTCGATTTGATTGATAGTAGTTAGCATGGCATGGTTTTCGACACCATAAATCTTGTTTAACTAATTTGTTAGAGTTTTATAATGAAATAGTGCGCGAATACGATAGGCATAGAGCGGCTGACATTATTTATTTAGACTTTAAAAAAGCGTTCGATACAGTTCCGCATAGAAGATTAATTGCGAAGTTAAAGCGCACGGTATACGCGGTTAGTAGCTAACTGGTTAGAGGAATGGGCTTCGTGCGAGGAAACAGAGGGTCGTTGTTAATGGTAGTGAATCGGGGTGGTTGGATGTAGGTAGCGGTGTCGCACAGGGTTCAGTGTTAGGTCCATTGCTATTCGTAATCTACATTAATGACAATGATGTAGGCTTGATCAGTAACGTGTCAAAATTCGCGGACGATACTAAAATAGGTGGTAAAGTTGCTAACGTGGACGATAGAAAGAGGCTCCAAGACGATGTAAATAGGATTATGGAGTGGACGGATAAGTGTCAGATGCAATTTAACGTAGACAAATGTAAAGTTTTGCATATAGGTTCTCGTAACAATAATTACACGTACACGATGGACAATAGATAGTTAGCGAGCGTTGACGAGGGGGTAGATTTAAGCGTACGCGTATCTAAGGATTTAAAAGTTAGGAACCAGTGTCTGGAGTCTTGTGCAAAAGCTAATAGGCTGTTAGGCTTCATAGCGCGTAATTTCAAATTTAAATAGATTATTATTATATTGCCCCTTTACAAGTCCCTAGTCAGGTCTCATTTAGAACATACCGTTCAGTTTTGGTGCCTGTATTTGCGTGAGGATATTGATAGGTTGGAAAGGGTTCAGCATCGCGCCACGAAACTAATTCCATCATTGCGCAACAAGTCTTACGAAGATTGGATTAAAGTGTTAGACTTGCATTCACTCGAAACTAGGAGATTAAGGGGGGGAGCTTATTGAAGTTTTCAAAATCGTTAATAAATTCGATAACGTAAATTTTGACAAACTGTTCACTTTCGATAATAGCAATACTCGTAATAACGAATTTAAGTTGCATGGCAGACGATTCATTACTAACATCGCTAAAAATGTTTTTACGTTTAAAGTAATTGATAAATAGAATAATCTTCCCGCGTCCGTCGTGAACTCTACCAGCGTTAATATGTTTAAAAACCGTTTAGATAGGCATTTTTAAAAATATTAACGGTTTAAAATAATAAAACAATTAGCAACAGGAGCTCTGGGGGTAATGGTCGAGGATCAGTCTGTTGACGATTTAATGCCAGCAATTATTAAAAAAACAAAATATTAGACTAATACGAACGTAGATGTAGCTCGTAGCGAAAACTAACCCACTTTTTACTCTTACTTTTTTTTTCTTTTCTTATCCTCTCTTTACTTGCATGTTTGTAGTTTGCATGGTATGAGTGTTTGAGTTAAGATTGTGTTTGCATGGTTTGTAAGCGTTCTTATTTTACTTATTTTCATTTTTCACCCCTTTCCTATTCTCTTCGACTATTTTTCCAACTTGTCGGCAGTGGCCGGCGGATGATGATGGTGTCTTCCTTTCTCTTTTTCTGAATGAATGTTAACCTACGAATGATAGGTTTTCCTACTTAACCCCTTATTCTCCTCTTTTAACCCCCTTCTCTTTCCTTTCTCTCGGGCTAACCTTAGAGTGGATCTTAGGGTCTTTGTTAGCCTCAGCTTCTGTAGATCATGTGTGTCTAATCGATTTTTAAACATGTTTATAGACGTGCTACTCATTACTTCTACCAGGAAACTATTCCAGCTATTTACTATTCTTGTGTAAAAAACGTTTTGGCAACTGCTGTCTCGAACCCTCTACTTGTCAGCTTACAGCCGTTATTTCTAGTCAGTGCCTTAACAAGCGCGAGGTGAGTGAGGCACTCGACTCGGGTGCGCAAAGCTGAGGGGCGCAGAAAAACTATATAAAATATGTATCTACTATCCCAAGCATGCCATGCCATTAGGGAAAGGGCGCATTTCTATAAATTCTCAGTACTTTATTTTCTGTTTCCCATGCATATTATTCGATTAGCTCTTTTTCAAAACGAGTATTGCAAATCAGAAAACAGGATTTAATGATTGGAAAAATTTAAACTGTATTGTAGAACATGAAAATTCAAGTAATCATCGTGAAAATTTCTGTAAATGGAAAACCCTACAAAAAATACTATTGCGCGGACAATGTATCGATGATGCACTGCAGAAATCTACCATTTAGGGGATCGTGTAGTGTTATAGGAATAGGGGGGCGCAATCTTATGATCTTGCCTCAGGCGCAAAATTAGCTCGTTACTCCTAAATCTTTTCCATGTTCTACGCTTGCTAACTCCTTCCCTGACACACTATACGCAAAATTACCGTTACGTAACCTATATGTAAAATTTTGCACTTATCGACATTAAATCTCATTTGCCATGTGACTGACCAATCTACGATTTTATTCAGATCTTCCTGGATTTTACCTCTATCTTCGTCATTAATCGCCCTACCACCGAACTTCGTGTCATCCGCAAACTTTGAAACTGTACTGACTAGGCAAACATCCAAACCGTTAATATACAGTATATACAGGGGCGTATCTAAAGTATTTGGCACCCGGGGCGGATTCTTCCTTTGGCACCCAACATAAATAATTTTAAAATTTAAACACACAGAAAAATATACAGGGTATCCCAGGAGGAAATGTCAAGAATGCACCATTTGACTCTGGGTATTTCTAAGTAGAAAGTATTATATCGACATGTGCCTGATTCCCAACCATTACCGAGATACAGGCCTCTACATTTGGGTAACTAAAACAATAAAAAGCCGGTCTTAGATAATATTTAATGACATTTAATGATACAGTGGCAACTGTGCAGATCCTCACATTATTTATTTAGGTACGTCTTAACACCTGCTCACTGAGTCGTTTCTTTTCAGGGTGTGTTGTGTACTCTGCAAACGTGGAGGTGCAGTGCTCAAGCAACATTTCAAGCCATGCCGGCAGTTTTCTCGAAAGAAGAATACGCAGACATATTATTTGTGTATGGGTTTTGCAATGGAAATGCTGTCGCAGCCGTTGCAGAATATCAGCGACGTTATCCAAATCGCCGTACAATACAAAATACGTTTCGATCTTTGAGACAGGTTCATTACCTAAGCCAAGGAGTGAGCGTCAGCAAATACGAAGAGATGAAGTAGTGTTGGACGCAGTGCAGCGGAGTCCAGGTACGAGTGTCCGGCGAATATCATTGACAACGCATGCAGGTATGGAGAATTCTACATGACGATGGCTTGTATCCATACCATCTCCAAAGCAATGTTCCCTCTAAGGTGTGCGCGTGTGTGCGCGCGCACAGCAAAATAAAATGCGCACAGGCTCGAGCGTATCATGAGTCACGACAGTAAATGAAGTAATTTAAAAAATTTCAGTTTAATGAATTCTATAAAGAACAAATTAAGAAACCGCTTGAAAGAAAATCATTTGGACATGCTCATGCGGATTAAAAGTTACCTGAATGATGACGGATGTATTAATCTTCAGAGAGTTTATTTGGAATGGGCAAATGCTAAAGATCGTAGGGAGAAATCATAATCATACTTAAATGAAAGGCACTTTCATTTAATGTTATTTTGATTATATTTTATTTTATTGAATTTTATTATTTTTTTTTATTCATATTTTTAGAATGGATAAAATGTTTTCTTTTTTAAGAATATATAATATTGTAAACAGTTTTTAGTATCCATTTAATAGTATCGTAATGATCAAGCTATCACCTTATGGAAATAATATTTATTAAGTATTTAATATTTATATATATTTAATTTTGAAGATAATAACGCTCAGAAAAGTTTGCACAATTTTCACCATGAATCTAAATGTATGCACAACGAAAATTTCTGCGCACACGGACTAAAAAAAATTAGAGGAAACATTGCTCCAAAGGGTGCAACATCTTTCACTAGCAGAGTATGAACAACGCTTGCAATTTTGTAATTGGTTACAAACTAATCGGCAATCATTGAATAACATCCTTTTCACAGATGAAGCAATGTTCACACTGAAATTCGCACACCTGGGCTCACGACAATCCCCATGCTGTAGTTGAAAGTAACTTTCAGAACAGATTTTCTGTTAACGTTTGGTGCGGATTGCTGCAAAACTACCTCATTGAGCCACATTTCATTGAAGGTCGCCTAACATCTGTACAATACAGAAATTTTTTAGAACACGTCCTTCCCCTTTTATTTGATGATGTACCTCTTGCATTCAGACAACGGATGTGGATGCAACACGATGGAGCACCACCTCACTACGGCAGGGAGGTTACTACATACTTAAATCAACGGTTTCCGGGAAGGTGGATTGGACGTGGACCTGTGGCATGGCCCCTGACTTATCTCCGCTAGATTTTTTTTGTCTTGGGGTTCTTGAAGAGTAACGTTCATCAGCGGGGTAAGCCCGAAACTAGGGAGCAGTTGGTTGCACGTATACAGGATGCGTTCATAAACCTCAGAAATGAACTTCCGCGTTTTCCTTGGCAAGACTCCATGGATCGGAGGCTCGCCGCGTGCATTGAAGAAGAGGGGGTCACTTTGAAACCATTCTGCAATAAGTGCAATAGTGTATTGTATGTTTGTACTTTTTGTAAACCACAAGTGTCATTAAATAGTATCTAAGATCGCCTTTTTATTATGTTTTAATTACCCAAATGTAGAGGCCTGTATCTCGGTAACGGTTGGGAATCAGACCATATCGATATAATACTTTCTACTTAGAAATACCCAAAGAGTCAAATGGTGCATTCTTGACATTTCCTCCTGGGACACCCTGTATTATGTTTGCAAGTAGATTTTGAAACAGTACAGTACTGTCATAAGCAAATTGGAACTAAGAAAAATGCAGGACATTAAAAATTCAGTGAACAGGTAATACTGCACTTTATTTTATACAAAAAACAGGAAATCCAGTCTCAACGTAAGCGGCTGACCGTGAATCCTCTCTATTTACCTTTGAAGAATAGGCTGAGCCTCAGCCTATTCTTCAAAGGTAAATCGAGAGGATTCACAGTCTCTGCTTTCGAGCCTTAATTTCTGCAAATTGATCAATGACCTCATCAAAATTCACCTTCTTTGCATATTCATGTTCAATTGAAAGTAAAGCCAAATTTGTCAATCTTGTCTGACTCATGGTCGAGTGAAATAAATTTTTTATCAATTTCAATTTGGAAAAACTTCTTTCACATGAAGCAATAGACACAGACAGCCAAAAAGAATCTCAAACACAGTGACAAGCTTGGCAAAGATTCACAAAAATCACATTTCACAATAAACTCTAGAAACTGCAATGCTGTCCATTTCTTTCTCTCTTCAACGCTGATTTTGGCAGCTTCCAAATCCCTTCGAAGTCATCCAATTTCCACCGTGATATTGTTATAAACACCCAGCACTTTATGCTTTATCATAATTATTTAATGAAACATACTTCATGTATGTGCAGTCAGTGTCAAGTGAACAAGATCTGGAATGTCAGTTATAGCCAGCTGGCTATGCTCAACAAACATGACTAAAACGTCAACAAACGTTCGCCTTTCAATGTAATTTTTTTTTCAAATATTTAATATTTCGTTTCTAAATTTTGTACTGCCAATAAAATTTATTTCATAGTGGAAATTAACATTAAGCTGTTACAATAGTTTGAACATTTTTAATTTTTTTTCTTACTTTGGCGAATTTTTCATTTGGTTTGAAAACTTGTACTGGTATTTCAACTCTCCCGATGGCACCCCCCTCCTGGCTGTCATCCGGGGTGGACCGCCCCCCTCGCACCCACCTTAATACGCCACTGTGTATATATAAAAAAAAGCAAGGGGCCCAATACAGGACCCTGAGGAATGCCGCTCGCTACATTAACCCAAGACGACTCCGCTCCATCAACAACCACCCTCTGTTTCCTACCTCGCAACCACTCTTCTATCCAATGTATTACTACAATTTGTGCGTTACAGTGTCAAACGCTTTTTGAAAATCTAAATACACTTCATCAACCGCCTGATGACTATCGTAAACTTCAACCACGCTTTGAAAAAATTCTAAGAGATTAGTTAAGCAAAATTTGTTTCGCCTAAAACCGTGCTGAGTATTTCTAACCAAGTTATGCAATTCTAAGTGTTCAACTATACGATCCCTAATTATTGATTCCAGTAGCTTACCTACAACAGATGTTAAACTGATTGGCCGATAATTTCCCGCCGCACCTTTATCGCCTTTCTTAACTTTTTGACGACCAGTATACGTTTCTTTGAACTTAAAAGTTTGTTTTATTGTTATTTACAATTAGATAGTAACTATAGTCACTTAAATGACCCATTTTTGGGTTAATTTTTCGACAACTAAACGATACCTGTATAAACATGTAGATGTATTTGTAGAAACGTTGCATCATTGTACAATTTATATTATTATTTCCGTTGGGACAAATATGTCCCGTGGTCCTCAAAGGGTTAAAGATAGGGGTTACATATGCTAATTTGAAATTATCTGGTACGCACCCCTTAGAAATAGACGCATTAAAAATCTTTGTTAGTGGTACAACAATGCTTTCTTTTAATTCTTTTAGTTGTATGGGATATATGGAATCCAGCCCCGGTGATTTACGCATTTTCATTTTACCAATATAGTGCATTACCTCTTTCACTAACCACAATATTATCTAAAGTATTACCATTATCAAAAGGTATTATGTCTATGACCATACTGATATTCATTACCTCTTTTATAGTAAAACCTGACGTAAAAAATTCATTTAGCAAGGTAGCCATTTGCTTGTTTCCAGAAACTAGCTCTCCGGCAGTATTTTTCAATGGCCCCAAGACACTCTTTACTGGATTCCTATTGTTGACGTATTGAAATCTGAATACAAAATCTGAAACCTGAAACGAAAGGCCTAGCAAATAAATTAGTAATTTTATTACTTTAAATATGTGTACAAACTTACGCATTTTAGAAGTGTTGAAAAGTATTAACTTTTACGATTAGCTTCATAAACAGTATATAAATTCTTAAAATACCGTAACTGAACCTTTTTAATGCAGGTAATAATGTTTCCATTATGTAGTAAGTTGTTAACACATTTAAGAAAGTGAAGACAAGGAATGTAGTGGGAAGATATGACAAGTGGCGGCTGCCAGGAATGCCAACTTGAAATGGCGAGAACCACCGTACTGATAATTGCATTGATGGTGCAGTGGTGGACGAGCTACTATGCTTTATTGCCAACAAGATTGACTATCTGGATCCAGTAACCATTGCCAAGCTGTGTTAATTTTTATGATGATGAAAAAATTTATGTTTGAGTTATGTGCTAATAATGATACAGGTAGGTTAATTAAAAGGCAGGGCCCTAAAAAGAGTGCTCAAAATATTGAAGACATCATTAGAATGTTTCAGCAGAAGGGTACTGATACCCCAGTGTTTGTACCCTAAGATTTGGCTAATCTGCTCCCAGTGTCAATGGAAAATATCGATGTTTGTTTGCTACTTGCATCTATCCGGAAGGTGCAAGAGGGGTTGGTCCTCCTGAGAGGGGCGATGAATAATTAAGCTACAACCTGCAGTGGTTTGGTCGAAGTATGTATTGACACTGCTTCCCAGGTGGAGGCACTAGAAAGATGGAGGGTGCAGACTTTCCCACCAACATTGCCAAGCCCCACCTCTGTGAGGGTCCCATCATAGTATGATGGTACAAGGATATAGGTGCTCTCTTAGCCTCCTTCACCAGTACCTACACACACCCCACTCAGAGATGGAACACTGCAGAAGGAATTCCCTCCTCTTCTAGATGGTCAAAGACCTGTGAGGGGTAGGGTGCAGCCTACCCTCAGATACACGAGTGCAGAGCTCTCTGCCTCTCAGCCTCATCCTGGATCCATGAGTGCAGAGCCCTCTGCCTCATCCTGGATGCATGAGTGCAGAGCCCTCTGCTTCTCAGTCTCATCCTGGATCCTTGAATCCAGACAGTGCTACATAGCCAGCTCAATACCATCTCACACAGGGTACCCGGCAAGGGGCCTTGGTGAATCTGGATGCTGGGAATGCAGTCGGGGGTCATGATGAGGAGGCATCTTGGACAATGGTGGTAAGGAGGGGCCGGAAGTGAGTGACCCCTCTGAGAACTGCAACCACTGCAGTAGCTAATGGTGGTGGTCCCTCAAGGGGGCTCTGGTCCCACTCATGCACCAGCTAGAGGGAGTCAGCCTGTGGCAAAGGCTGGGAGAGAATGGTGGGGTATCATAGGGGCTGCCAAAACAGATCACATGATGGCTGTACCAATGAAGACTGCAAACATTTTCATCGCGAGATGTTGACCTGATCTTGTGGCTGAGGAGCTGCAGGCATTTGTGGAAGATAAAGTGAACCTTCAGGTTACATGTAGGAAAATTAACTCCAGATGGACTACATACAGTTCCTTTCAAGTTACAGCAGTCTGTGATGATCCAGGGGTATTTATGGATCCAGCAGTATGGCTGTTCTATGAGAAGAAGGCAAGAAAAACATCTGCAGCCCCTCTCGGAAGTGCTGGAGAGGGTAATTATTAGGCTGGGTTAAAATTTTATATTGAAAAGGTACATATTGTGAGGGGTTTGAATGGAACACAGGAACCCCCTCAAATTATTTTTGCTGTTTAAAGCCACCTACCCCTGAACAATTTTTCACTTTTTGACCTATACTGAAGAATATTCCATTTATATGAGACTTACTCTACATTCAGGTTTTTTGATGACAAATCTTTATTAATATAAAGGGTGATCCAGAGAAATGGGACCCAAAAGAAACCCCTGTAACTCTTAAAGTATAAGTCCTTTTATAAAATCATACGCATCATTCGAAAGAGGATAGTTACAAGTTTGTACAGGATTGTATAGGTTTTGACAATACAAGATAAGATACAAAACAAAATAAAAGTGTTAGTTAAAACTAACCCTTCAAGATGACTGCATGGACTGTGGAACAGCTGCGTTCATAACTGAGCAATATTATGAGCATGGAAGAAGTGTAGTTTCAGCTCAAAGATCTTTCAAGACAAATTTTCAGATGTCAAAATCACCTTCTAAGAAAGTAATCCATCGGTGTGTCGGAAATTTTTCCCTAACTGGCAGCATTGGAAAAAGAAAACCAACTGGAAGAGTGTGCACAGCAAGGATAGACGAGATCATTAACAGAACTCATGAAATTGTACAGGATAATCCTAACATAAGCATCAGACGTGCTTCTCAGCTGTTAGGAGTTGGATATGGAACAACACACCGTATATTCAAGCAAAATTTAATGCTCTTTCCATATAAAATTCAAACAGTGCAACAACTAAACGATGGAGATTTCGCACGAAGACGACAATTCTGTCAATGGATCCAACAGAAGGTAAATGACACCACCAATTTTCTAGCAACTTTGATTATGTCAGACGAAGCCCATTTCCACTTGAATGGAACTGTAAACAAACAAAATTGTCGTTTCTGGGCAACAGAAAATCCATTGAATATTACTGAAGTCCCGTTGCATAGTCAGCGTGTAACTGTTTGGTGTGGTCTTACTGCATCTCAGATCATAGGGCCGTACTTTTTCGAGGATTCCACCGGAAACACGGTCACTGTAAATGGTGATCGCTACGAAAAAATGTTGACCGATTTCCTTATTCCTAAATTAAGAGATCTTTGTCTAGAAAACCACTGGTTCCAACAAGACGAAGCTACCTGCCATACCACGAGGAACTGCATGGCAGTTTTGCGTCAAACGTTTCCAGGCGAGTTAATCTCAAGATTTGGAGACGTTGAATGGCCCGCAAGGTCTCCGGATTTTTCTCCCTTAGATTATTATCTCTGGGGATATTTAAAGAGTAGGGTCTTCAGAAATAACCCAACGACCTTGCAAGAATTGAAGGCCACCATCACAAATGAGATACAGGCCATACCACCGCACACACTTGCAAAAGTGATGCAGAACTTATAAGCGAGAACACTGGAATGCTTGGCAACTAATGGAGCACATTTGAAAGGAGTCATTTTAAAAAAATAAATATTTCATAATAAACTTGTAACTCTACTCTTTCGAATGATATATAGTTTTTATGAAAGGAATTAAATATTAAGAATATTTGGCTTTTTTTTATGGGTCCTATTTATCTGGATCACCCAGTATAATATTTTATTTAATTATGTACAGTATTAGGAAAATTAAGTACAAGAATATATGGAATTATTAGATGACAATTATGAAGTGGGAGGAGAGGTGGGACTGCTTATGGGAGATTTCAGTGGTAGAGTGGGAATGGAGAGGGAGGGAGTGGAGCAGGTAATTGGACCTTTTGGAGAACATAACCAAAATGCAGAGGGAGAGAAACTAATAGATTTCTGCGTAAGGAATGAACTAAAGATCATGAATGGATTTTTCAAACGCCAGGAGACCCATAAGTTTATGAGATACAGG
This sequence comes from Bathynomus jamesi, assembly GCA_023014485.1. Classification (NCBI taxonomy): domain Eukaryota; kingdom Metazoa; phylum Arthropoda; class Malacostraca; order Isopoda; family Cirolanidae; genus Bathynomus; species Bathynomus jamesi. Next base: position 496,075 of record JAJOZX010002313.1, on the reverse strand, counting down.
TGGAACCAAGTGACAGGAAACTTTGACCAAAAATCCATCATAGATTACTTTATATGCTCCGATAAGAGAATTATTAGAGACGTCAAGGTAATACCAGGGATTACATTAGACTTTGACTACAGATTACTGATAGCAGATTTGAAAATGCAGAAAATATTACCTAGTAAAAAAAGAGAAGAGGAAGGTAATTAAGACAAAGAAACTGCAGGATGAGAACATTAGAGTCAGATTCAGAGAGGAACTTGAAAGAAACATGGCTGAGATGGAGGAAAACAATGAATGGGAAACCATGAGAGATTGTGCTAAGAGGGTTGCAGAGGAGATTTTGGGAACTGAGTCGGTGGGGGGAGGAAGAAGAAGACATACACCATGGTGAACAGACATAGTGAGAGGCACAGTAAAACAGAAACCTATAAAACATCATAGGAAGTGGTTGAGGCAACATACACAGGAATCAAGATGGGAATATGTGCAAGCAAGAAATGAAGCTGAGAGGGAGAAGAAAAGGGCAAAACAAATAGCAATGAGGGAATTGGGAGAAAAGTTGAGATGATGAGAAAGGAAACAAAAAACTGATTTATAGCCTTGCAAAATCTTATAGGAAGGAAAAGAAAAAATATACAGTATTAAAAATGAAGCAGGAAATGTGATAGTGGAACCTGGAGCAATTAATAGACACTGGTCAGATTACTTTAAAGATCTATTGAATGGAGATCCAGAAGAAATGGAGGAAGTGAATGGAACATACCAGAAATTAGCAGAACAGGGAATTATTACCAGAGAAGAAATGGAAGAGGCTGTTAATAAAATGAAGAAAAGAAAGTCAATGAGAGTGGGTGAGTTTCCGATTGAACTTATAAAGGAGGGAGGTGAAGCCATGAAAGAAAAAATTTGAAACCTGTTGAATAAATATTGAAGAGAAGGTCAAGTCCCCTGTGATTGGGGAACAACAATCATCATTCTAATATATAAAGGAAAGGGTAACTCAGGTAGATGTGAGAATTATAGGGGAATATTACTTATTAATCATGTAACAAAACTTTATGAAATAATAATAGAAAAAAGAGCAAGGCAAATAATTGAAGCAAGGTTGGGAGAGGAACAGCATGGTTATCAAAAAGATAGAAGTATGGTAGATCTTATTTTTGGCCTCAGTTCTGTTATAGAAAAGGCATGGGAATTTAATACTAACATCTATGTAATATTCATAGATCTTAAAAAAGCATTCAAAACAGTGCCCAGAGGAAGAATGTGGAGATGTTTGGAGGAGATTTATGGGGTAAGGGGGGACACTTCTTGGGGCTTTGAAAAGTTAGTAGCAAGTTAGCAAATGCAGAGTAAGGACTGGACACAAAAATGATGAGTGGTTTGAAGTTAGAACAAGGGTGAAGCAGGGCAGTTATATCACCACTCCTGTTTATAGCCTACATGGACACAGTAATTGCAAGTTTCAAGCGACGTCATGAAATGAATAATAATGGCATATGCGGATGACATAGTATTCTGGATGACAGAGAGAGAAGATGTAGAACAAGCTTTAATTGATTGGAATGAATGTTTGAGGAGGTGGGTATAGAAATGAATGTAGAAAAGACAGAAATATTAAGTGTATGTTGAAGAGAGAAAGAGAATTTGGAGTTCAAATAAGAGATAAGGAAATAAGAAATGTTGAAAAATTTAAATATTTAGGGAGTATGTTTACTAAAGAAAGTGGTCATATGCAAATAACTGAAAGAATTGCAAAGTTTAGTAAACATGTCGGAATGTTATACCCGCTACTGAGTGATGAACATATGCCCCTTGGGACTAAGAAAATAATCTTCAAAACAGTTTTAACACCAATACGATTTATGGGTCGGAACACTGGAAAATGTGCATGGCAGATCAAAGTAGAATTCAGGTGGCAGAAATGTGACTGCTGAGGACTATTCTGAGAAAGACGCAAAGAGATAGGATAAGAAATGAAGAAATAAGAGCCAACGTGGGAGTAATGCTGATTTTGAGAAAAATTGATGCTGCCAAATTGAGATGGTTGGGCCACTTGGAGAGAATGGAGGAGGGGAGAACTGAGAGGGAGTGCTGGGAGTGGAAACCAGGGAATGGCAGAAGACTGCAGGGGAGACTGAGAAGGAGCTGGAGGGACAAGTGGAGGAGAGCTTGCAAAGATACGACTTGCCCAGTATGCAAGAGCTCGGGGAAATGGGAGTGCTGCTGGACAGGTTCAGGCTAACTAGCCTACCTGGGAACTGAAGTAAGATGTAAGAATATATTCAGAAGAAAAAAATTAGAGGCATAATAAATGTGTGAAAATTCAATTAACTTTTTCATCATTCCTTATCACATCAAAAGGGAAGAAATTTTCAATATCATTAGGAAATTTTATTTCATATGTTTCTTACTCATTCCATTGGGCCTTCCATTCAAACTTGGGCAGTTTTCGCCTTAAATCTAATGAGTTTAAGATAAACTTTTGACGTTGTCATATCCTATTCTTTCCTGACATACCTTTGTTACTAAGTTCACTGCCCTCTCCACACTTTGACTGTGGCATGGAAAAGAAGCCATCTCCAGTGGCTTACATCAAACCTGTAGTAGCTCATCATCACTAAAATTGTTTAGCAGCGGTGGAGTAATGATCTCTCTTTGCCAATCGATCATCGGTGTAGTCAGTAGATTGGAAATTGAGGGTTTGAGGCAACTCAAAGTTTTGGTACCTGAAAATCCTGTTCTTGAAAGGATGATTTTCTGAATAGCTGGCTCCCTAATTTCTAGTCTCTTGTCAGTTACCATTGTTATCAGTATATTTTCTAGGTGGGCAAAGTAGGCATTATTCTTTAATACTGGTTCTATGATTGATCTATGTTGTTCATAAATTTCGAAGCAAGCCCATTAAATGCCAAAAGTTATATGCACCCTCAGTTGCATTAGGATGAGATTTTATCCAAAATCACCCTGGAGCATAGAACTGCATAATAATCTTGACTATATCTTGAAGGTTTTTATCAGGATTTGGCATTGAGATATATAATCGAAGGACCCTGTTGGCTACAGTTAGCCAGCGAGCATGGTGAAGGGTACCTGGGGATTGAGTGGACAGATCTTGAGAAGTGTCTCCAGTTTGCACTGCCAGACACATATCATAGAGATATCTTTGATCACTGCTTAGCTCCTTCACAACATTTGTTGGAATTTTTTTGTTTCCCTTTACGTGAGAATATTTGACTACCTCCAATTTTGTTAAATCTGTTTTCAGTTTATTCCCAATTGAACCCACAAAGGTATTTGGACCTGTTGTTTTACCATCAATGGCTTTGTAGATGTGCATAAAAGGCAGCTCATTCAAATGCAAGCAGCACACCAACCACTGCACTGGTCTGTTAAGATGAATTTCAACCAGTTTTATGGCTCCACCAATTTTTCCTGTATTTACAGGAGTACCATCACACAGTAAAGCTTTGATGGTATCTGTGTTGTTCGAGTCTGTAATAATAGTTATCAACTGTTCTGCTATGCAGCGAGCAGTTCCATTATCTGGTGTGACATGGTCTACAAAGATGCTTCCAGGTTCTTTCACAATAACATAATGATGTTCTTTTATCTTTCCACTTTTAGTTAATGTTATCTTTCCTTCCATCAAATCCAAGGCACTCTATCTTCAGATTTTCGGATTTAGACCTAAAAGTATTTGTTTCACCCTTGTGATTTTTTCTCTCTTTCTAATTTCTTTCTGTGAAGCATGTTGGTGTGGTTAAGGATCCCCATATCTTTTAAAGCTGCATTGACTATTGCAGCTGCAGCTCTACAACTTACACAACAATGATCTGCTGTTAATACTAGGTTTTTATAGGAGTGCCTGTTCTGAATATTCTCACTCAATTTTAAATCAGCCTCATAATCTACATCCATGTCTTCTTCGGTATTTTCTATAAATTCCGATGGTAAAACATTGGTGGCCTCAGTCATTTCTTCTTGTGCTTTTTGTTGATGGTTTTGTGCTTCTTGGGCTCTTGCTAAAGATCTCTTCTTTGTTGAATTAGCTATGCGATCAATTGGTCCAAACTGATTTTTTCTTTGTTTTTGACCCACAAAAGACTCCCATTCTGTCATTGGTATTTTATCCTTACACCCGCAAGATTTCCTATCAATTCCCTTATCGTAGCATTCACAAGAAGATATATCAAACATTTCATCATACTGAGCTACTTTTAAGGCAAAACTTTCATTTCTTTGATGTAACATCACCCTGTTCAATTTTGAAGCTGCTTCTATTATTCGACTGACTTTTAGATACCTTTGGTGTTAACCCTTAACCGCCCTGGTGCCCATATTTGGACACCTTCAAAATAATCGAAATATATTGAATAATTATTGTAATATCATCTGCTACGCCGAGGTGGCCTTTCTTGAACACCTAACTGTAGATGCCAGATACCTCTTTCGGCAATATCTCATTTTTTTTTGTTTTTTTTTTCATGGCATTTTCAAACAACGTTTGTCTTGAGGGAAATGTTAGAAAACCAAAATATTTTGAAGAATGGAATCATTTACAGGTAAGATACAATGTTCTAATAATTTTTAGGGCAAAAACATATATCCTGGTTTGTAAATAAGATTGCTTTTATTTAAAAATATATTAGCATAAATATTAGATGTCATTAGAGTATAGTGCTCAAAAATGAGCAGCTAGGCATGGCAAAGTCCTCCTGGGCAAACGTTTTCTTTCATAGATTGAAAATTTTTGGGAAACTATTTTATTTTTTTAGAATAGTATTGATAGATATTTGTAGACTAAAATTTATATATATATATATATATATATATATATATATATATATATATATGTATGTATATATATATATATATATATAGTTATTATATATATATATTTAATATAATACTCAAACACTCTTTCCAGGAACTAGTGGATTATCCGAGAGGCCAGTCATTTCAATTTCAACAGGAAGCTTTTATGCTGGAAATTGCACTCGCAAGTCTCTATTTCCTGCAATTGCTGAAACAAGCGACGAAGAGAATGGATCAGGAGACGAAGAAACAAACATTTTGGAAGAAAGAGGACAGTCACAACAGTCGAGTTCAGAATCAGAACAGGAACAGGACCTTTCATCTTCTAGCACTGTTGTTTTATGTGTTGATAACAGTTCACCCTTGCCTTCATCACATGTAAATGGTCGGAAGAAAACCCTTCAAAAGAGAAATCCCATTTGGGAAAAGATTGAAGCACGGGATCCTATTCCACAACATCCAGATTTTGAGGATATCTTGGTATCGGAAAATCCTGAAGATTGCTTGGTTAGTCCTTTTCAATTCTTTATGAAATTTATTGATAAAGATTTTCTAAATTTAATCGTTAGTCAAAGTAACTTATATTCAGTGCAGAAAAATGTAAATCGCCCACTAAAATTGACAAAGGAGGAGTTTGAGCAATGGCTTGGTTTGTCTATCTGGTTTAGCCTTCATAAAGTAAGTGACACTCAACTTCACTGGGTTGATATGAAAGATGAACGTTTTGCAGGCTTGATGACTCGTGACAGGTGGGAGGAAATTAAATCTAATATACATTTTGTAGATAATTCTCAACTTGGGGAGAGGGGAGATAAGATTGCGAAAGTTAGACCTTTTGTAGAACATCTAAGGGCCAAATTTCGGAAAATTCCAATGATTAGAGATTTATGTATTGATGAAAGTATCATCCCTTTCAAAGGCAATTCTTCACTGAAACAATACCTTCCCAAAAAGCCACACAAATGGGGTTTTAAAATATTTGTATTAGCTGATAAGGGTGGTATGGTTTATGATTTTATTCCATATACTGGCAAAATTGAGCCAGTTGATGATCCTACTGTTCCTGACCTTGGGCTAGTTCTAATATAGTTTTGCATTTGACACAAAATATTCCACATGACAAAGGGTATAGATTGTTTATGATAATTGGTTTACTTCTTTGCCATTGCAAGTATTCTTAGCTAAAAGAAAAATATGGTCTTGTGGCACTGTTCAATGAAGAAGGCTACCTGGTCTATCATTCACCCAGGATAAAGAAATGAAGGCTAAGGTAGAGGTACATTTGAAGAGTGGGATGCAAATGTAGATGGAATAAGAGTAACAGCAGTAAAATGGTTTGATAGTAGAGCTGTTACAACTTTGTCAACCTTTGCAACAGCAGAGCCTGTTGTTCAGAAAGAGAGGTTTGACCATCACCAAAAGGGAATGACATCCATTATTTGCCCCAGTATTGTACACGAGTATAACAAAGCAATGGGTGGTGTAGACCTGCATGACCAATTGGTATCCTTGTATAGGTTTTCTTTTAAGTCTAAAAAGTATTATCATAGGATTGTTTGGCACCTGTTTGACATGGCACTGGTCAATACTTGGCTACTGTACAGGCGATCATGCATGTGATGATATGAGTGTTCCCCGTAAAAACCAAAATATTTGGCACAATTCAAGGCTAGGGCAGCTAAATCTTTGATGTTTTCTGGTAAAGTAACTAAAAAATGTAAAAGGGGGAGACCATCTATAGGAGCCACAGAAGAACCAAAAAGAAAAATTGTTAACCAAGGTTTACCTATACCTGAAAATGATATAAGATTTGACAATCTTGGCCATTTACCTAATGTTGGTTCAGTTCAGTGCCGTAACTAGGGTTTAGAAATTAGTGAGGTCCAGATTTTTTTCGAGTGCGGCGGGATGAGCAAAATTCAGACCAAAATGACATCTACAAACACAACCCAAGCTATACACTAAACACAAAACGCTCGACGCTCCCTCTTTTCAAAAGAAAAGCGGTAATATGCATTTCATACACGGAGAATGGTTCAGTCTCTCTTTTTTTTTTTAGGAAATAATTACCGAGGTCCGGACCTCGGTGACCTCATAGGTAGTTACGGCCATGGTTCAGTTAGACACACGTGTAAGATGATTGGTTGCAAAAGCAGAGTTATGACACACTGCCAGAAATGTAATGTATATTTGTGTATTACACAAAAAAAAGAATTGTTTTGCAGACTTTCATACAAAAAATTTGTAAAGTAATATTCAAATTTCATTATTATATTTGCAGAAAAATGTTTGAATAGTAATAAAAATAAGTCTTAGCTGTTCATTATCCATAAAAATATTTTGTATTAGTTTTATATTTAATATCAGTAAAAATTGTTCCAGATTTGGTGTTTTATTCTCCGTAGATTTTCACATTAAATTTGTCTCGTGTGCCTAGGTGCCCAAAATAATCCACCTTCATTAATTCATTAAAAAAAACAAAAATAAATTAGTGTAAATACATACATGCCTTATTGACTCCTGTTAGATCACAATTTTCAACAATTTAATTTTTTTCAGAGCTAAATAAAAATTTAGGCAGTTAAGGGTTAATTGTAGGAAAAGAAAATTTCATCCAAATGTCTTCAATATCTTTTACAACAACCCTGTAACAGTCATTAGCAGTTGCTGATCCTTTTGATTTACCTTCTTCACAATGGCACACAAAAAGGTAGTGTGTCACAACATCGGCTTTTGAAGGAGTCATGGTTGCTGGGAATCCCGTAGGATATCTAAAAGCTGCATTTGAGGACTTGCTTCTAGTAGTCATAATTTATATTCAGAAGTAAAATCAAATTATATGTAATTTATAATTTATGATAATTCAAATTATAATTAAAGCATATGCAAATTTTTATCCGAAAAATTATTTCTATTTATTTGAAACAAAAATATCAAGCATTAAATAATCAACTTATCATGTAACATATAACAACATTAAACCTGCAAATATGAAGGTAAAAAAGGGAGGAGGGGCATGTGATAGGGGTAGTAGGGTAGCACATGCTTCATTTTTTAAATATTTTATTAGTGATTGAAAAACCTCCTCACAGAGTGTACTTTTTAAGAAATAACTTTTTTTCCCATTTAAATATATGCAAATATGAGGGTAAAAAAGAGAGGAGGGGCATGTGATAGGGAGTAGTAGGGTAGCACAAGCTTGATTTTTTAACATTTTGTTAGTGATAAAAAACCCTGGATCTTTTCCATTTGGGGTCTAGCAGCAAATTTTAATGAAAATTGGTATACTAATGTAGTTTTGGTCACTGATTTTAAAAATAACTTTTTTTTGGAGAAGTGGAAAATGAACATGTTAGAGCACTTTAAATAATGTGTTTTTGACGAAAATATCATGAAAATGTAACCAATCATCAAGGGTGTACAGTTGACCTAACCTGGCATTCAATTGACCTAACTGGGCATTAATTCTTGATTTTTTTTCTGCTACTTTTATAGATCTGCCGGGATCCTTCAAAAAATGTATTCTTCGTAAAATTGCACTTTGTACCATTTGACAGGCACTTTTGGCAATGAAAGAACTGGGTATTTTTATCAAAGGAACATGCTTCCCCACATTTAGAGCACTTTTTCATAAACAGTAGCAGTGTGTGACTCTGGCTAAATTTAACACAATCCTCTGTAACTAGTTTAAGCTAGTTAAAACACATTAATTATTTAAAGTGCTCTAGCATATTTGTTTTTCCTTTCTCCAAAAAAAAAAGTTATTTTTTAAATCAGTGACCAAAATTACATTAGTATACCAATTTTCATTAAAATTTGCTGCTCGCCCCCAAATGGAAAAGACCCAAAAAACCTTCTCACATAGTGTACTTTTTAAAAAATAAAAAAATTTCCCATTTTTGACCCAGTCGAGTAATTATGGAGACATTATGCATCGTACTATGGAGGAAAATACAGCTGGGTCTAGTGCTGTAACTGCTGTGCCTGGTATAAGTGGAATTCAGCATGTAGAGATAGCTGGCAGAACTCCTGCATCTTCCTAATTGCAACATTCAAGGTAATCTCTTATAACTGTAGAGGCCTAAGCTTAGGCAATAACAGCAAACACAGGTGGATCATAATTGATAAGCTGTTAGAGGATGCTGATATTCTCTGTCTGCAAGAAACAGGACTTAAAGGACCTGAAATAGCCTGTCCAATAACTTTCATGGGATAGGGGAGGCCACCAGAGATAAACAAGATGGTCTTCTTGCAGGCCACCCACCTGGTGGAGTAGCTATTCTATGGAGGTTGGGGTATGGGAAATATATTAGTGAATTAAAACTTGGTTTGAACTGGCTAACTGGAATAGAAATTTATGTAGACAATAACGAATTTGTAATTTTGTGTATCTATATGCCTTTTCAGGCAGTTGATAATGATGATGATTACCTCATTAAATTGGGCAGGTCAGCAGTATTATTGATGAGTTGGATACGACATGTGTAGCTATTATTGGTGAATTTAATGCTAATGTGCTTAATGATAATTCTTTGTTTAGCAATCACTTAAAAGCCTTCTATGAAGATAATAACTTGACCCTTTCATCCATGTGTAGTCTTCCTAGTAATAGCTTTACTTATGTTTGTGATAGATGGCACACCACCTTGTGGTTGGATCATTGTATTTGTACACTTGATGAAATCAGGCAGTTCGGGAGGGCCTAATTACCAAAAGGTAGTTTTTTTTACCAAAAGGGGCTGAAACGCACCAAAAGGGGCCGAAATGCACCAAAAGGGAGGGAGGAAAATGTATTTATTTATTGATATAAATTCTTTTATTGCTATATAATCTAACATAACTATTTAAAAACCTAACATTTCGCAGATAGCGAGTATTTATGCTCCTATATGAAACGTGAAAATAATATAGAAATAAAAAATTAATCTAACGTAACTATTTAAAAACCTAACCTTTCGCAGATAGCAAGTATTTATGCTTTTATACGAGACAAAATAGTATAGAAATGAAAAATTAATTTAACATAACTATTTAAAAACCTAACCTTTCACAGATAGCAAGTATTTATGCTCCTATATGGGACATCAAAATAATATAGAAATGAAAATAGTAAGAAAAAAGTATAGAAAAAATAATAAAATATTCTGCCCCCTTTTGGTAGGGTACCTTTTGGCCCTTTTGGTATTTAGTATGTCTGAGGTAGTTCTGAATATGGCAGTTTTGTACTCCTATGCTAGTTCTGATGGTATTTTTTTTTGCAAGAGTACATGACAAGCTTTTGAGGAATTTTAGAATTTTAGGTTAGGTTAGGTTAGGTTATATATTAAAACTATGTTTTTCCAATTGTTTTTAATGTTTGAACAAAATTAACCTTCATTCAAACGGCATCAAAAACCATCAGAAAAACAGTTTTGATTTACAAAGCCTGTAATGTACACTTGTAAAAATTTACCATTCTGACCACATGCCCCTATTAATTAAGTTTGATATTAATTGTATTCCAATGCTATCACAGGTAAATGATACACGTAAAGCGAAGTTAGACTCGTCCAAAGTTGATGATGAGGGCAAACAACAGTATTGTAATAAGTCTGATGTATTGCTAAGTAATATATGTATCCCTAATGGTTCTAGCTTGTCAGGATGTAAACTGTAGAATTCAAAAACATATTTTGGCATTTAAAGGCATGAACAAATTTTCCTCTCCCAATAATGCTAGCGTAGACTTAAATACCTTTAGAAGAAAAAATTATACATGTAGACCTTGCTGGAGTGATTATGTGGTTGAATTTCATAATGCAGCCAGAGATGCTGTTTTAATGTGGTGTGAACAAGGCAAGGCAAGGCAAGGCAAGGCAAGGCAAGGCAAGGCAAGGCAAGGCAAGGCAAGGCAAGGCAAGGCAAGGCAAGGCAAGGCAAGGCAAGGCAAGGCCCTGTATTACAATAAAAATAGAGGGTTAATGCCAGGTTCAGTATGCATTAAGGTATATAAAAAATCATGAGGATGAGTTGAGCAGGGATGCTCTGGCTAGAAAGCTTGCCAGTAAGAACCCAAGAAACTTTTGGGATGAATTAAAACCAATGAATAATAGTGCAATGTCTCTCCTTGCTAATACGGTATTGAAAATGTAACTGGGACTGAGAATATAGTCAAATTATTGAAGGAACACTACAGTGAGTTATGCAACAATAATGTTAATTGTGATGCTACCTATAGTCCAGATATAAGAGTTAGTGTATTTGAGGTTAAACAGGCCATAAAATGTTTAGATTGTAACAAATCATGTGGTATTGATGGTATTTCTGCTGAGTATCTGAAATTTAGTAGTGACAGATTAGTGCCTCTGTTAACTTTGTGCTTTACATGTTTACTGATACATGGTGTTTCGCTGGATACAATGTTATCCATTGTTTTGGTGCCAGTACTAACAGATAAAAACAGTAAAGATAACTATAGGGCAATAGCCTTGGCCAGTATTATGTCTAAGGTGTTTGAATATATACTCATTAATAGACTTGAATGTTAGCTGCATACTAATGATAACCAATTTGGCTTCAAAAAGAAACACAGTACTGATATGTGTGTGTATGCCTTGAAGGAAATCGTCTGTAAATACCAAATTCTAGATAGTAATGTATTTTTGTTTCGTGGTGGCCTCTAAAGCATTTGATCGTGTTAATCATGACAAATTATTCATGAAACTTTTGTAAATCGTAATGTACCTGGTTACTTGGTCCATATATTAATATTCTGGCATAATCACCAGACAGTGATTGAAAGATGGGGTGGGGTTAATTCAGGGTCATTCTCTGTGACCAATGGTGTCAGGCAGGGAGGGATATTATCACCCTACTTATTCAATGTGTATATATGGATAATTATTGTGCTGAACACCTGTAAAATAGGCTACTATATTGGTACAATGACTGTTAATCATCTGATGTATGCAGATCTAGTTCTTAGTTCTCCATCTGTAAAAGGGGTCAGCACACTTTTGAAGGTGTGTGAAAGGTATGCAAAGGACAACAACATAAAATATAATCGTGATAAAAGTTATGTTATGATTATGAGGACCAAGGTCTACAAGTATATAAAATTTCCTGAATTTCAATTGAATGGTATGATGCTGTCAGAAGTAACCCAGACTAAGTATCTTGGCCACATACTAATGGATAGTCTTTCAGATGACTGTGATATTCTAAGGCAATATAGACAATTATATGCTAAGGGAAATACTTTGGTTAGAAAATTGTGTATATATTAGATGTTAAGTTGTTTTTGTTCAAAACTTTTTGTACTCCAATGTATACAGCTCATTTGTGGTGGAACTACAGGATGTATAATTTGAGGAAATTATGTTGCATATAATAATATTTTTAGGAATTTATTAAGGACTCCAAGATTTGTAAATAGTGCTGCTTCTAGTGTCAGTATGCTGGTTGTAGTCAATAAGGCGCCTAACTGTGCCAGTGTCATTCACAATTTTGTATTTAGATTTATCACTAGGCTTGGTGAGTCAGTCAATAAGATAATAGAAGCCATGGTTAGTGGACTGGTCTCCGATATATTCTATAAATCTGAAATCTGGAAGCATTGATGTAGGCAATTTTATGTTCATTATACACAGTGATTCACTGACCCACTTAGCCAGTGCTCCAGACAACTATCTCTTAATCTTCTATGGACCTCTTGTATAATATTTGTATGTAGTGAATCTGAAATAAAGTTTGTTTATCTATGGGAGTAATCAGTGGTGTAGTGCTAAATAAAGAAGTGAGGGAACGCATTTTGAAAGTGTTACTCAGATGCGGGGGGACAATGGCGAGCGTGGTGAGCCCATACAGCTGGGGGTCCGGGGTCACTGTAAGCCCCCCAGGAAATCTTTTGAAATCTGACCAATTTCAGGGATATTTTGAGGTCATATGCACTGGATATTAGGATATATTCCAAGGTTGAAGATGCAGTATTTCCAGTGTCATTAGATATACGACATCCAGTACGATCAATAAAAATAGCTAACAACTGGAATGATTAACTAAAAAAAAGTTAACAACTGGTACGCCGTGGTGACTGTTTCACCAGATCTTTATAGGCTAGCATTGCCTCAGTCAAAGCTAAAAGAAATGAAGCAGTTAATGATTCTCTCTCATATTTCTTCTAGGGGTGGGAATTAAAATTTCATGACGTTAGAGATTTGTAAGTTCGGATTTATTTGAAATAGAGGGAATGCCATTCCATCTACCAAAAAAAGTAAGGGAATGCCGTTCCCACAGCACTACACCACTGGGAGTAATTATAAAAGCCCCCCTCACACTTTCATAAATTACTCTCATAGATAATGAATACTTCTAACAATAGGATTGTGTTTGTCCTCCCTCCCCATCTTTTTTACTCCAGTTACGCCCCTGGCATACCAGACAGAAATACATTTTTTGAAGAGGAATTAAATGGAGAATGTATAATTAATTTTGAATTTATCACAGAAATGGAATGCCTTGTTGATTAAAAATGGTAGAACGAAATAGCTACACCCTTTTATTAGATATGGAGAAGATCCTGGATATGGGGAAAATACCAAGCATACTAAAAACAGCAAACATTGTTCATATATAAAGAGGGGTAGGGGGAAATAGGTCTCAAGCAAAGAACTATAGACCAGTCTCACTGACATCGCATCTCACTAAAATATTTGAAAGAATAGTCAGGAAGAAAACAACTTTTTGGAGGCAGGGAAAGATTCAGTGAGAACTAGCATGGATTCCAATTGTGTTTATCACAACTAAATGAACAGATTTTGCTAAATCATTCAATAAGTGTAAGCACATAAAATGAAATACATAACAGGCAAAGTGGGCAAGTGGATCTACAACTTCCTCAGAGAACGGCAGCAAACTGTAAAAATCCAAGGTATATTACCATCAGAATCAGAAGTATGAAGCTCAATTCCACAAGGAACAGTATTACCCCCATTCCTATTCATTATCATGCTGACAGATATAGACAATGAAGTAGATGACAACAGTACAGTAACATCATTGATGATACAAAGTTCAGGTGGGAAATTGGCAATGCAAAAGAGGTGGAAGCCCTATAGAGGGACACAAACAGAATGTACAAATAGTCAGAAGGCAATAACAAGAATTTTAACACAGGAATTTTAGCTCTTGAGATATTGAAGAAATGAAAAACTTAAAAAATATACCATAATTTACATATGAAAAATGATTGAAAAACTGGGACATAACTTCAAACTAAACCCAATTAATATCCAAACAATACTGGAAAATAAGAAAGGAAGAATGTTTAGTATTATGGTACTAAACTAAAGGCCTGACAAGGGATACTCTCAACACTGAAGAAAAATTGCATGGTTGTCATAGGGCCAAGATTTTTTAACCAGCTTCCAAAGGACCTCAGGAATGTCATTAGGTAAAAGTTGAAATCTTCAGAAGACTAGATGCTTTGCTCAGGGCGATGCCAAATGAGCTGAGTGTGCCTGGCCATGTGCGATGGAGATTGCAAGAAAGCAACTCGCTTCTCCATCAGGCCAGGCCTAGAGGTGAAGGTTGACCAGCTTGACCTTCGTGTGAAGAGAGAGGAGAGAGAGAGAGAGAGAGTTACAAGGAGTTACAAGGAAAAGAAGTACCTCAAAAGGCCTTGCAGCCCATACCGAGGAGGTACCAATGGCAACAGGTGCCATGGAAAATTTTCTACACACTCAAATAGTGTGCAAAATTTGGTCTAACCTTTTCTTGAACTGATCCACAGAGGAACTGTTCACAACTTCCGAAGGTAACCTGTTCCATGTGTCACAGATCTTATACGTAAAGTAATTCCCACACACACTAGTCCTAAACCGTTTCAAATCCAACTTCCAACCATTGTTGCGAGTTGGGTTATCATTTAAACTAAACATACTTCTAAAATCGACATCGTTGAACCCGCGTAAGAGCTTGAAAACCTCGATCAGTTGACCGCGCAGCCTCCGAGTTTCAAGCGAAAACAAGTTCAGGGCACGTAACCGTCGATTGTAGCCCATATGCCTAACGGAAGGGATTAACTTTGTGGCCCTCGCCTGCACTCGTTCCAGCCTCTCAATATCTTTCCTGAGGGTGGGCGACCAGAACTGCACAGCATACTCCAGGTGCGGCCGAACAAGGGAATTGTACAGTGAGAGCACAATCTCCTTGTTCTGAAACTGAAATTGCCTCCTGATATAACCCAATAGTTTCTGGGCTTTCTTTTCCACCTCTACACACTGTTTCGTAAACTTAAGGTCGCTGCTAATTAGCACACCCAAGTCCTTTTCTAAATCAGTCACCTCGATATTACTACCCAACATCGAGTAGTCCGACTTGGGATTGGCGTAGCCAATGTGCATCACTTTGCATTTACCCAAGTTAAACGGCATTTGCCATTTTTCGGACCACTCTCCTATCCTACCTAGGTCCGCACGCAGTTCCTCGATCGCTTCGGGCGTCCCAACATTGGCCCCAAGCTTGGTGTCATCAGCGAATTTGGCGATCCGACTGACGATGCCACCGTCGATATCATTTATGTAAATGATAAACAACAGCGGCCCCAAAACGGAACCCTGAGGAACCCCACTAGTGACCGAGGCCCAACCCGAACTAGCACCTTTAATTACAACCCTCTGCCGCCTATTCTTCAGGCAGTTTTCAATCCACCTACCTATTTCCCCACCGATACCCAGCGCACGCACTTTCGCCATTAGCCGGCGGTGAGGTACCTTATCAAAGGCTTTCTGAAAGTCGAGATAAAGTATATCAATCGCCCTACTCTTATCGTACTCACCCAACATGACGTGGAAAAACTCGAGCAAGTTGGTGAGACACGACCTATGCCGTCTAAACCCATGTTGGGAGTCCCCAAGCAGCTTGTAGGAATCCAAATGGTCAACGATCCTATCCGCTATTATCCCCTCTAATAATTTACCTACAACTGAAGTGAGACTAATGGGACGATAGTTCCCTGGACTTTCGTGATCCCCTTTCTTAAAGATAGGGGTCACGTTGGCTTCCCTCCAGTCACCAGGCACCTGGCCCGTCTCCAACGATTTGTTGAAGACTCTAGCCAGGTGGGGAGCCACCTGGTCGCGCACCTCCTGCAACACTCTGGGGAGAAACTGGTCTGGCCCAGGAGCCTTAAACGCGCTGTTTGTCTATTCTATCGGCAACGACTGTCGCGGTACATCGAACATTATCCAGGCCAGCACCTTCGTGCCTCACACCTGGCTCGGGGATGATGCGGGTGTCCTCCCTGGTGAACACTCCCGCAAAGTACTCATTAAGCACATTGGCGATGTCCGCGTCCGAGGTCCGCAGAACGCCGCTTCCATCCTTTAACGGACCTATCATGCTTCTAATGGGCTTTCTACTATTAACATAACTGAAGAACTCCTTAGGGTTCCCCTTGCAGAGGCTTGCCACCCGTAGTTCTTCGTTACGTTTCGCTAGCCTAACCTTCGCCTTCACTTCCCTACACAGGCGGACATACGCTAAAGTGTTCTCATGGGAACGATTGGCCTTCGCCCTCCTATATGCTACTTTCCTATTTTGGATAGCCGAAGCGATATATGAGAGAGAGAGAGAGAGAGAGAGAGAGACTGACTTTGACCAGGTTTTCCGGATTATATATATACACATATAACCCTTTTTGGAGGCAACTAAATCGTTTGGGTAATGACATCAACAAACAACTTAAAAAGAAAATAGGGGAACAGTGGCTCTTTTTTGGGGGGAGTAGAGTCAAGAGTAACTAAGCAACTGAGTGGCTGCTCAATTCCATAATGCTCACACCAGGGGTGTGCTGGGACTAGTTCAGTCCAGTTCACCTGAACCAGAGGTGAAATTTTGATTGGATCACTGAACCATTTGTTTGTTTTTAACAAATATTTAGCAGTCAGTAGAAATTTATCTTGAAATTTGCAATTTGTCAGTCACTCTTGATGAATTTTACGAATGCTCATGACACCCGGGATTTGTCTTATTAACAATTATGTTTTTGTGAATTCTAGCTTTAGTTTACAATGTCACATTTGATGTTACATTCATTGCAAGCCATTAGAATGATTTTATTTCATTACAAAATTTTTAGAAAGTATTTATGAAAAGATCGATCAAACAATTGCGTAATAAGGTAGAGAAGGTAAATTTATATCTAAATTTCTTTTAATTTTTTCAAAATTTTATAGAAAAATATGTGTATATCACAAGCAGTGGTTGTTTCAATATTTATTTAATTTTTTTATGAAAAATTAGTTTATTTTTAGGTAATTATGTCATTAGTGAGTATAAAGAATGTTAAATAATTTCTACCAAAATGTTACAAAATGCTGTTTGGAAAAGCTAAAATACGTTGGCTTCTGGGGCTCCAACCCGGACCCCACTGGGGGGGCTACTGCTCACCCCAGACCCCCTAGCTTAATGACTTGCACCATTGGCGCTTGCCAATTTACACCCCTATCTGTATCACAACCAGTTGTTAAGAAATTGGCAGCACACCCCTGCCTCTAACAGATTTCCACTATTTTATTTATTTTGTTTACACAATGGAAGCCATAGCTTCATGAAAAGTTCTAACACTGGAATCATTTCATCTTTCTAGCTTTATAAATAAGTTTTCAACCTAAAACTTTTTTTTACCAAGATTCTCATCCCAATTGGAGCATCTTGTGGTTCAATTGGTTTGGACCCTACTGCTAGCGTATCTTCCATCGGGACAAAATGGTGCCACAGCCCCTGACCTTTAACCCTTTGGATGCCGTAGTCGACTGTAGTCGAACGATTTTTTGGTAGTCACAAGTGCCATATTCGACTCTAGTCAATATTCTGTAATAATATTTTTCTTTGGCGCACTGTTCGACTGAAGTCTCTATGAGTTCATAAGAGTTGCCAATTATTTAATTTTGTCTTAATTTTGAAGCTCACTGACCCCGACAGTCTGCAGACATCATTGGAAAGGGAAGGTGAGTTGAGGCATCGCTGTTTGTTTGGTTATTTATAAACTCAGCTGTTATTAATTAATGTTAAATAGTTTATGATAATTTATGATATTGCTACAATTTACTATAATTATACCCTCTTTTTTAGTTTATCATGAGTGGCAAAAGGAAGAGAGCAAACGATGCTTTGTCGGAAGAAAGTATTTTACGACTTGTTCTTGCATCAGATTCAGAGGATGATGAAACTGATGATGCTGGTGCTGGTTATGAAGAGGAAGCTCCTGAACATTTTTCAGATGATACTGATTCAAATGATGAGTCATCAACTAGCACTGTTACACCCACAGATACTAATTTTATTTGGTCAAAGGTAGGAATGTGCTTGTAACTAATCCAGAAAAACTAATAGGAGTAAAGGATTTTGTCGATAAAGATAGAGTAATAGGTGGGAATTTGAATGTTTTTCAATGGTTTCAGAAACTGTTTCCTGATCAGATATATGAGCATGTTAGTAGGGAAACTAATAACTATGCTAAGGTAATGATTGAAAGAATGCAACCTTTACCCCCCGATCAAGATTTCACAAGTGGCATGATGTAACTTCTGCTGATATAAAAGCTTTTATTGCAGTTGAGATTGCTATGGGCATGATAAAAAAATCATCACTCCCATCATACTTTTCCAATGAACATTTTTTGCTTCAGAGCCCTGGCTTTTCTTCAGTTTTTAGCAGAAATGATTACGAACTGATACGCTCATTTCTTCATTTAGCTGATAACGAAAATAATGAAAATGATCGACTTTATAAGATCAGGCCTATCATAGATATCACGAAAGATTTATATACTGCTGTATACAATGCCAGTAAAGAAGTTTGTGTGGATGAATCTATGCTAAAATTCAAAGGACATTTATTTTTCAAGCAGTATTTGCCAAGTAAACCTTCAGCTAAATGGGGAGTGAAACTATGGTCTCTTTGTGATTCTAAAACTGGATATTTGTTGAGGTTCAATGTTTACACAGGAAAAGATACTGAAAACACGCTTGTAGGAGGATTGGGAAGTACAGTTGTTCAAACTCTTCTAAAAGGTTTTGAGAATAAAGGCCATATTGTGTTTCTTGACAATTTCTATTCCAGCGTTAACCTTTATGAAGCCCTTAGACTAAAAGATATAGGTGCTTGTGGCACTGTTAGAGCAAATCGTAAAGGGCTGCCACCTGACATGAAAAGAATGAAAACAAAACGAGGTGACCTTCCAACAATTTGGATAAATTAAAACAAAACTATGTTGGCCTGTACATGGCAAGACACTGGAAAAGTAAATATGATAGCAACTGTAGGAGACTGTGGAATAACAAAGTAGCAATAAAATCTAAAAAAGGAGATCGGGTTGTTGATAAGCCAAGCATTCAGGTGAATTACAATAAACATATGGGAGGTGTAGATACATTTGACCAGTTGTGTGCAACTTATCCTTTCACAGGAGAACGAAGAAATGGTATCAAGTAATCTGGCATTTCCTCATTGAGGTAGCACTGATAAATTCAAGGATATGCTTCAACATTCAAAACCCAACCAAAAAATTAAGTCAGAAAATGTTTAGATTGAAAGTTATTGATGGCCTTTTAGATGGGTATGCACGGCATAATACACGTAAACGAGGGCACAGGCTTTCTCAGCCTATCATACAAAATAGACTGAAGGAAAGGCACTTCATCTCCAAATATGAAGGAAACCAAAAGCCAAATTGCATAGTTTGCTCAATTATGCCAGCCCAATGCAAACTGAAAGGCAAGGGCCCGTGTAAGAGAAAGCAAACGTGCTATTACTGTAAAGCATGCAATGGTAATCCACCATTGTGTATAACACCATGTTTTGAAGTTTACCACACGAAAAAGACTACAAAATGGTGTGTAAATGCTGAAACCTCAATGCACTCCAGTAAGGCCTATACCAACATTTGGAAACTTATTTCTAAATATCCATAAACTAGTTGTTTAGTTTGATAAATAAAAAGATGATGAAATGTACTTATTTTACAGTGGATAATTATTTTTGCCTTTTATATTTTGTACTTTTATTGTTTTTTCCCTAGACTAGTTGTTTAGCTTGATAAATAAAAAAATGTGATCAAATGTATTTTATTTTACAGTGGATAAATAATTTTGCCTTTTATATTTTGTAGGCCTACTTTTATTTTACTAAATTAGAATAAACTTTGCATACATATATATATTTTTTTATGTCATTTATACCTTTGATAGCAAATCAAACTTGTTTCTATTGTATAAAAAAGTGAGTTATACATTCTGTTAGCGACCTAATACAAATTTGGAATAGATTCTGGAAATACTCTTATATAAATACAAATTTATCTCATTAAATGGTCGATTTATATTATTTTAATGATAATTTAGGAAAGTATATGCTTAAATCTAAAAATGAGAATCATAAAATTTACTATCAAAGAAAATTTGATTTTTTATGGAAAACTGCATTTTTTCGAAAACAAACATTTCCAACCAAATTGGCAACTTAAGGGTTAACTGACTCTAGGCTATTGCAGTGCAGGATCAGGCCCCTACCCGTGTTTCATTGGAGAGACATGGATATTACCTTACCTAAATAAATGTTTATATTTGCAGTGACAAGTTTAATGAATTTTGTATATGTACATTAATTGTTTTGTCAGTGTCCTTATCCTGGATTTTCAAAAAAAAAAAAAGAAGTTTCTGCTGGGTGATGAGAACCCTCCAGCCCCACTCGACACACCCACTAAGCAGCAAATACGTCTGCCACAAAGGCCCCCAACACCCTTAAAAACTGGACAACACATGGAGCAGACTTCCTACAAACACGATTCCGAACAAGAGCTATATTGGTGCAAGAATTTGTCACAAAACCAAAACCAAAGAGAGAGCCTTCTTTCAGAAACTGACAGACGTGAGTCCTTGGCTGCCAAAACTGCACCAGATAATGGTATTACATGAGCACAATAATAAACTCTCAATTTTCTCTTGATATAGCCACATGGTTGTACGATCATGGTGGAAAGGGAATTCTTCTACAGGACTCCCTTCTGAAGAAAAAGACTGAAGACCTGGAGCATGAAGTGAATTAATAACGCCACATCGATAAAATCATGATGAAAGCAGCTTCTCCAGACACCAGAGAAAAAAAGGGGTACAAAGAATTTGAAGCAGAATGAAAGAAGGAAATTAGTTGATGCTAGGGAGGAGAAACCTAGCCATAGAGATGATTCGGTTTATTGATGTTCACTATTCCCAGGTTCAATTTTAACATCAAATTTTTTTTTTTTTTCTGAAATTCTGTTTTGAGTGCTCATTTTCATGATTTACAACTGTATGCAATTTAGAACTTTATTATTAATGAATAAAAGCTAAGCTTTTTTGTACGATATGTGGCACAACTCTTCCCATCCAAACAGTGTGTGCAGGTAGACTTTTATTTGACTAAGGTTCATTTTAACAAAACTAGCCAATCAGCAATTGGTGCACATCATCTTGAATATGAGAAGAATGAAACCACCTTAAATTAAGCAAAAATTAAACTAAACAACTTTCAAAATATAAATTAATAAACCCTGCATCATAATTTCTAAACTGCATGTCTCCTCCTTAAGGAGAGCAAGCAGTACCAGACTTTCAACACATTCTCATTCCTTTTCTGTCCAACTCTCTACCGCAAAGGTTAATCAGTATTTTCAATCTTTCATTTACTCAACCAGTGAACTCTGGAACAATCTTTCTCAGTCCATCTTTCCCCCCCTGTCTATGATCTCCAGTCTTTCAAACACAGTCAAAAACTCTGGACTTTGATTTTGGCTCTCTTCTTCTATGGGGAGAGGTGGGGTCGCTTTTGTGGGTATTGCCCTTGGCCCATCCTTCCTGCATAAAAAAAAGTATTAGGAAAAAGGTATTGAAAACACACCATTTCAATACTTTTATGTTGCGAAACTTGTAGGTTATCAAAGTTTTTCAGAATAAACAATAAAAAATACAATCCTAAAACTTCACTTCACAAATGGAAAAAAAATTACTGCAATAAACTTAAATTGCAGAAATGCTTATTTTCAATTTTTCCAAAAATTGCACACTGATGACAAATTACAAAAACTTTCAAAATGTACAATAATTAATTACAATGGTACCATTCCAATTTGAAGTATTTTCTTAAACATTTACGACAATGACAATGAAAATGTTATAATATAGTTTACTTCAACCTTCAGTCAGAGACTACCATATGCTTTAGAACACAAGATTTACAGTGTACATGGTGTCTACAATGTCTGTCACCCCAGTAAAATACTAACTGATTTTCGTTTTTCTTTCAGACCCATTTGAAATGTGATAGCAGCAACTATACGGCTGAACAACATATATTAGCTAGTACCTATTGTGTGAAGATGAAGATATATAGAACTGCAGTTGAAGGAGCCTATTATCTTTTTCTGCACCAAGTCAATATTTATTAATTTTCATTTAATCCTTCATAATTAAGACAAAATGAGATTTAAAATCCTATAAGTGAAGTTCCAAAAGGACAATTTTTATTTGGCTCTATTCCATTTGCATCAGAATTAAAGATTACGCAAATAAAATCAAATATCATGATGTTGGCATTCAACCATATGCAAGTCCATCTTGTTCCAGATCAACTTAAGTAGTATATGAATTTCAAATGAAAAGTTTGTTTAATATTTTAACTGAAAATGATTAACCTAACCAGGTATAACCTAATCTAACCATGGTATAATCCCCTTTAAAAAGTTTGGAATCTCTTAAATGTTAGCTGAGGCTGTATTGTTTCAATTTACTTTGAAGCATATTACTTGATGATTACAACTTAGTTTTTTTTTGTGTCTCAAAGTCTGTTAACTGATGCTAAATTTGATAGGGTTTGACTCAATTTGTTTATGATTTGAGAAAAAACTGTCCTGAAACACTCAAGAAAAAGCCTTCCTTCACTATTACCTCCATGTTATCCCAACTGCTATTAAAATGCCTTATGATTCTGACAATATCCTTGTACTGACATCCCTTATCATTTTCTATAATCGTCTTTCCATGAGATTCATGACTTTGGTTTGATAGTCTATAAAAAGTTTCTCATTTGATACTTCTGGGCCTATTACCATTTATCCCACTGTCTAACCATACTGATTTTATCTAATCAGTCTTGATAGAGTTTACAGAAGAAATTAATTTTACCAATATACTGCCACAGATTTGTGACTACATTGTTCCAAAACAGTGATAATTTTGATTCCTCATTGCTGATGTGACATACTAATACTATTTACGGATAATGAGAAACTCGCTTGCAATGAAATTAAATTTATAGAGTGAGATATTAACACTTTACACCCATACCTAATTAAATGCAGTTCAAAAAAGGCAATAGTGTATGGTGCTTGTAAGGTGGCTCACAGTCATTTTTACAAACCTTCCAATGTAGGTATTTTCAAAAACTTTTCCTTCTTTATCACTATCTAGTGAAGTCCTTTGTGCTTGAGTGAAATCAAACTTACAGACTACATTAAAGAGCAATCTCCTTATTCAAACTTTCTCTGTGAATCCTTAAACAAGAATGGAGATGCAACTTTTGGGGTACAATTTGAGAACAATTCCTGTATTTAAAAGGTTTTTCTCATTATTTATACTGTACTCTGTTTAAACTTTAAGCACCACAGAGCCACAGACTTTCTGACCTAGAAACGAGTGACTGACTTAAATACAGTATGTAGGCTACTTCCAAGGATTTTCTTCTGTATGTTTTTTTTTTTTTTTCCCTCCAAAACTGAATGGCAAATGTACATCATATCCAAAGTATTATTTTCAAATAGTTTCAGGTTTTCCTTGATTACACAGTGTGAATTCCTAAATTCTTTTTAAGGTCAGAACTTCATGCTGCTCTACGAGAACAATCCTAGATTTAAAATGTTTTTATCATGCAAATTCTTTTATTTTTTGGAAGATAAGAACTTTGGGTTGTACTAAAATAATAACCTCCACACTTAAAAGGTTTTTCTCTTTTCACTTACATTATTTCTTTTTATATATTTATTTATATATGCCTGTGTATCTCATCATTGTCGCGCGCTATTTGTGTACAAAATATCCATGGTTTTGATGAAAAATCATCATTAAATGCTATATATGCCACCTCAATGCCACTATTTCCACAAATAGTTGCGTTAAATTTTCATATCGGAAAGGTTGCCAGCCCTATTTTTCAGACTTTCCCTATATTATTTAGGTTAGGCTTTGCATTCTTTGAGCTTTGATGATGTTAATAATTAATGGTTGTTTTATTTTGCAGATACCCTACTGAATTAGCAAACATGAGCAAATGACAGAGACTGAGTGGTGCTGCATACAAGAATCTTCGCGAAAAAAAAAGAGGAGTAAGCCAAGCATGCTGCTAAGCAATTTCTTCAGTTAATGGGATTCTCAGACACACCTTCAGTGCCTTCTGGGAAGCAAGGAGATCAACCGCAATGTGATATATCTTTAGAGATAGATGTTCAAGTGAACCCCCAAATAATCAGGATCAACCCTCATCTACATCACAAAGTCACCCACCCACCCATCACCCACAGAGTCTGTTTAACGATTCTGGCAACTGGCCCGTTCCAATGACGGACAATTTGAGAATCGAACTCATTAAACATGGACCATCACATTTGAAAAGCATGAATGGACCCTTTCCAGCTGATTCAAACAATAGGTCAATGTCAAAAGTTTGGTATTTCAAAACTTTGGAAAATGGCAAAAAAATTGAAAGGTCATGGCTAATCTTCTCACCTTCAAAATGTAGCTTGCATTGCTTTTGCTGTCGTCTCTTCAACAACATCTCCAGTGCATTTGGAAAAGAAGAAGGGATTTTTTGCCTGGAGGAAACTGAATCCAAGAGTACCTGAACATGAAAACAGTCCATATCATACCTGATGCTTTGAACAATGGAAAGAGTTGTCTATGCGCCTTCAGTTGAATGCTACAATAGATAATGCACATCAGTTGCAAATAAAACATGCTACTGCTAAGTGGAAAGAAATACTGAGATGAATTTATGACTGCATCATGTTCTTGGCAAAACAAGATCTTGCATTCCGAGGGCACTGAGAGAACTTAATGCTAGCTAGCAATTCTGGAAACTTTTTGGAGTTAATAAAACTAATGGGCAAATATGACCCAGTAATTAGGGAACATCTTACAAAAATATGAATGACTGACAAGATATCCACTACGTATTTGTCACCTAACATTCAAAATGAGTTCATCACACTAATCGGCTGTAATGTTCGAAAATCTATAATTGATAATGTGTCTAGTGCAAAGTACTTTGCACTAATTTTCGATAGTACACCAGATATATTGCATATTGATCAGATGTCTCAGGTAATTCGCTATGTGTTGATTAAAGATGGTAATGTAGAGGTGAAGGAATCCTTTGTTGATTTTATTAAATTAGAGGGGAAGACTGCTGAGGCAGTTACTGATCTCATTGTCACTAAGCTCCGTGAGGATGGGCTGGATATCCAGAATTGTTATGGTCAAGGGTATGACAATGCTGCTATGATGGCAGGTATTCATCTTGGAGTTCGCAGAATTCTTGATGTTAGCAAACATTCTGTTTTCATTCCTTGCAATAACCACTTGCTGAACTTGGCTGGAGTTCATGCCGCTGGACTGAGTCATAATGCTGTAACTTTCTTTGGAACAATTGAACGAATTTTCGTCTACTTTTCTTCCTCTACTCATCATTGGAATGTCTTAACAAAACATTCCAAAATCACTGTCAAGCGAGTCTCTGATACGTGGTGGAGTGCTAAGTATGATGCTGTTTCTAGTCTTAAGAAGAACTTGACTCACATTGTTAGTGCCTTGGAAGAACTGAGTGAAGAGGTCTCCAAAAATCTGGACACAAAGGGCGATGCTGAAGCTCTGTTGACCTCCATCATGTCATACACATTCATTGTATACTTATTTTTCTGGGATCCAGTGCTGAAAGAAATCAATGATGCTCAGCTATATTTTCAAAGAAAGGGACTTGCTTTGGACCAGTGTGCATTAAAAATGAACTCTTTATCCGTGTTTTTAACTAATGAATGAGAGGCAGTAGTATCAAATGCTGCAGAAGAGTTCTGTATAGACCGCAGTATAGACCGCAGTCAGGAGACGGAGAAGAATGCCTGGAGAGCAAGCTCATGATGCTGGATTAACTGTGCAAGAGGATGTATGCAGAGAATTTTTGAAATCATGATCATTTATTAGCAGAAATTGAAAAACGCACAGTTTGTCTTAAAAACATGAATGGTCGCTTTGAATTTCTGTCTCCTTTGTACCTTTTGAATCAGTCCAAAGGTGAAGAAATTGATTCCAAGGTCAATAATTTTTCTTCCATCTACAATGACATTAATCCAGGAAGTCTACTGGAAGAAATAAAGCATTTGCGCAGACATTTGCTCAGTTTCGAAAGCATAAGCGTCGATGATGATCCAAAGAACTGGGATATGTTAAAACTACTTCAGTGGATCGTTAAATGGGATCTAGTGGAATCTTTGCCTCATATAACAATTGCCCTCCGGATCTGTCTAACTACATGCATGTCCATGGCAAGTTGCGAACGAAGTTTCTCAAAACTGAAACTTATAAAAACTTATCTCAGGTCAACTATAAGTCAATCTAGACTGAGCAATTTGGCAATTATTTCAATTGAACGCGAAGTTGCAGAGACAATGGACATAGAAAAAATCATTCATGAATTTTCTGTTATGAAAGTCCGAAAATTTAACTAGGCATTATACATTATATAGTTATTGTTCAAATTATGTAGTATATTATGTATGGTACATTATGTAGTATTGTTAAAATTGAAGTTGCTTTATTTAAGTTTTTCTTCGTAAAGGAATTGTTTTTAAAATTGAAAATTGTTGGGGGGGGGGGGGGCATTTTGCCCTAAGCGGCAAAAGTATTGGTACGCCTCTGTTTGTCATTATTACTTAGTCCAGCCATTTTTATAAATGCATTTGTTACGCGTGCAAGATCTTGGGCACCCAGTATTAGTCATTCTCCATCATATTGCAGAACTCTCCTAAGCCATTCCAGTGATCCTTCTTTATTGATGTAGTCCTTCTGTAGTTCTTGATAATATTTTCCAACCCTTTGATGTTGTTCCCACTCTTCTGCATGTTTGGCCTGTTGTTCCAGCACAAATTTTTTATGACTTTTCCTAGCTATTACTGTGGCTGGTATTCTTTCAGTTTCTACTTCTTCCGTCATATTATTCCCTCCAAAGTGCTGGGTCAGTTTAGTTATGAAAGTTTGTTGAGTCACCCTTGTGGTGTGGTGCTCACAGACCAGAGCTATTGTAGGTTAATAGAGTCCTCAGATACTGCCCAATACTGATAGTTGACAATCGGTGCAGCTGGTTAACCTCAATCAACCCCATTCCTCCCAGTTTCCTTGGTAGGCACAATCTGGGAAGACACTGGTTCCTATGTTATTTTATTTAGAGAGGATTTTCCTGGTTTTAACATCGTTTGTTCAATTCTGATTGAGGCCAGTCTATTATCCCTAAACTATAGTTAATAACAGGGATGGTGAGTTGATTTATAGCCATTATTTTCTTTGATGTAAGTTGGGTCTTGCAGATCATTTTCAGTCTTTGAACATACTCTCCACTGATCTTCTCTCGCATTTTCCGGTGTTCTATATTACCACTTTCTTCTATTCCAAGGTATTTGTAGGAACTATCCTCTTCCAAGTCTTTAATCTCTCAGTGTCTCTTCCTAAATTGATGTTATGGGTTTGTATTTTCTTGCCTCCTCTAAGTGTACACTTAGCACACTTATCCAATCCAGACTTCATTTTTATGTCACTGGAACAAGTATGTACGATCCGTAATAGGTATTCTAGGTTTTGGTCAGAGTTTGCATACAGCTTCAAATCATCCATAAACAGTAGATAGTTCAAAACTCTGTCTGGATATCTGCACCTAGTTTGACTGAGGTTGTAGCCATTGTTGTTACTGCTAAGTAGTTTGCTTAGGGAGTCCAGGGTGAGACAGAATAGCAAGGGTGACAAGCTGGCTCCCTGGAATATACCCCTCATAATCTTGACATGGAAGATGAATATTTTTCCATTTACATGGGTGAGATTGATGTTTGTTCTCCATTTTGTAATCTGGTTTGTTAAAGTTCTAATAATGGTAGGATGGATTTTGTACAACTTGAGGCGTTCCAAAATTCAGGAGTGTGGGACACTATCAAATGCCTTTTGATAGTCTATCCATGCCATACTTAGGTTTTTCTCTTTCTTGGCTTATACTCTTTTCAGTATTTTTAATAGCTGTAAGTGGGGCTTCCACCCGAAGCCAAACACTTCAACTATGTCTAAACTTGGCCTAGCATTGATTTGTTGCTAGGACTAAATTCTTTTCTTTTCTCCAATGGTCCAGTTTATTGTGTCATACCAACATCGATTTCTTGTTGGCCCATTTTCCATTGTAACTGCTGGGGTTCAGGGTCAATACCTTGACCTGGTGGGGTTCCCTGCATTGATCCCTTTGTTGAAGTTTCTTCTCCTCTGGGACTGAGAAAAGTTGCACCATTGCTCTCCTCACCCACCCTGGTGCATAAGCAGGTTGATGGGACCTTTTTATCCTGGGTGACATCCTGCAGTGTGTGAGCTTTCCTTAGTAGACATTACATCCCATTCTTGTTTGTGGAAAGTTACATACAGGTGGGAGGGACTTCCCCCACACCCATCCCTTATTTTCAGTCACCTTTTACAACATGCTGGGACCACATGGGAAGTATTCTTTAAATCCCTTATCCCTAGGGATTGACTCCAGTATGAACTTTTAAATGTCATTGAAGATGACTGTTCTGCGCTGCAGTGTAAGAACAAATATCACATTTAAAAGTTTTTTCTCTTTTTTGGTTTATACTCCTTTTAATATTTTTAATAGCTGTAAGTGGGGCTTCCACCTGAAGCCAAACACTTCAACTATATCTGAACTTCACTTAGCATTGATTTGCCACTAGGATTACATTCTTTTCTTTTCTCCAATGGCCCAGTTTATTGTGTCATACTGACATATGTTTTTGTTAGGCCCATTGTCTGATGGAAAAGCTGGGGTCCAGGGTCAATACCTTGACCAGGTGGGATCCCCTGCATTGATCCCTTTGGTGAAGAATCTTCTCTGGGACTGAGAAAAGTTGCACCATTGCTCACCTCACCCACCCTGGTGCATAAGTAGGTTGAGGGGACTTTTTATCCAGGGTGAGATCCTGCCAGTGTGAGAGCTTTCCTTAGTAGACATTACATCCCATTCTTGTTTGTGGAAAGTTACATACAGGTGGGAGGGACTTCCCCCACACCCATCCCTTATTTTCAGTCACCTTTTACAACATGCTGGGACCACATGGGAAGTATTCTTTAAATCCCTTATCCCTAGGGATTGACTCCAGTATGAACTTTTAAATGTCATTGAAGATGACTGTTCTGCGCTGCAGTGTAAGAACAAATATCACATTTAAAAGTTTTTTCTCTTTTTGGTTTATACTCCTTTTAATATTTTTAATAGCTGTAAGTGGGGCTTCCACCTGAAGCCAAACACTTCAACTATATCTGAACTTCACTTAGCATTGATTTGCCACTAGGATTACATTCTTTTCTTTTCTCCAATGGCCCAGTTTATTGTGTCATACTGACATATGTTTTTGTTAGGCCCATTGTCTGATGGAAAAGCTGGGGTCCAGGGTCAATACCTTGACCAGGTGGGATCCCCTGCATTGATCCCTTTGGTGAAGAATCTTCTCTGGGACTGAGAAAAGTTGCACCATTGCTCACCTCACCCACCCTGGTGCATAAGTAGGTTGAGGGGACTTTTTATCCAGGGTGAGATCCTGCCAGTGTGAGAGCTTTCCTTAGTAGACATTACATCCCAGTCTTGTTTGTGGAAAGCTACATACAGGTGGGAGGGGTTTCCCCTGCACCCATCCCTTATTTTTAGTCACCTTTTACGACACGCTGGGACCATGTGGGAAGTATTCTTTCAAATCCCCTATGCCCAGGGATGTGTCTCACTTTTGGTTTATACTCTTTAATATATTTTTTACAGTTGGAAGTGGGGCTTCCACCCAAAGCCAAACACTTCAACTATGTCTGAACTTGTCCTAGCATTTGTTTAAGGAGTGTGACCATTCCTTTTAATGCCCCTGTTTGGATTTCTATGGCCTGGGGCTGTCCTAGGATTGAGTTCAGGTAAGTTGATAGGTTCTTTTTCATCATACCTGTTGCCCCAACTATGATGGGTAGAATGGCAGCTTCTTTCAATCTCCAGTTTCTCTTTCATATATGAGCACCTGGTATTTGGTAATTTTCTCCCTTTTTGCTCTATTAAGGCCATAGTCATTTGGGACACTGACCTCAATAAGTAAGGCACTCCTTTCCCTCTTGTCCCACACTACTATGTCCAGTTTTACTGCAGAATTGTCTATAAAAGTGGCTGTTGGAATTATTGTGTCATAGTATATAGTATAATGGTTGTTTCCAGTAATTGGTGCAGGTGTGTGTTCCCATACATTTTTATTACATTCTAATGCTATCATGATCTTCCAGTGAATATATTTACAAATTTTATTGTGTCTGGCTGTATAGTATCCCTCTGCCAGGAGCACCCTGTAGCCTGATATTAGATGGCCAACACTTTCTACCTGAACATGACAGAATCTACACCTATCATTATTACTTATTCCAGCCATTTTTTTTAAATGCATTTGTTAGAAGTGCAAGATCTTGGGCACCCATTATTAGTCGCTCTCCGTCATATTGCAGAACTCCTCTCCTTAACCATTCCAATGATCCTTCTTTGTTGATATAATCCTTCTGTAATTCCTGATAATATTTTCCAGCTCTTTGATGTTGTTCCCATTCTTCTACATGCTTGGCCTGTTGTTCCTGGACAAATCTTTTGTGACTTTTCCTAGCTATTAAGGTGGCTGGTACTCCTTCAGTTTCTACTTCTTCTGTCATATTATTGCCTCCAAAGCACTGAGCCAGTTTGGTTATGGAAGTATGTTGTGTTACCCTTGTGTTGTTGTGTTCACAGACCAGAGCTATTGTAGGACTACTCGAACTTTTCAGATACTGCCCAATGCTGATGGTCGATGATTGGTGCAGCTGGTTAACCTCAGTCAATCCCATTCCTCCCAGTTTTCTTGGTAGGTACAATCTGGGAAGACATTGGTTCCAGTATGTTGTTCTGTTTAGAGTGAGGATGTTTCTGGTCTTAACATCCAGTTTATTTAGTTCTGATTGTGGCCAGTCTATGATCCCTTACACTATAATTATGATAACAGGGATGGCGAGTTGATTTATGGATGTTATTTTGTTCTTTGATATAAGTTAGGTTTTGCAGATCTTTTTCAGTCTTCGTACATACTCTCCACTGATTTTCTCTTGCATTTTCCAGTATTCTATATTCCCACTTTCTTCCATCCCAAGATATTTGTAGGAACTATCCTCTTCCAAGTCTTTAATCTCGGTCTCTTCCTAAATTGATGTTATGGGTTTGTATTTTCCTGCCCCCTCTAAGTGTACACTTAGCACACTTGTCCAATCCAAACTTCATTTTGATGTCACTAGAGAATGAGAGTGGAGAAAGTATGGACAATTCTTAATAGGCATTCCAGGTTTTGGTCAGAGTCTGCATACAGCTTCAAATCATCCATAAACAGTAGATGGTTCAGTACACTGTCAGGACTTCTTCGCCTAGTTTGACTGAGGTTGTAGCCCTTGTTATTATTGCTAAGTAGTTTGCTAAGGGGGTCCAGGTTGAGGCAGAATAGCAAGGCAATAAGGTGTCCCACTGGAATATACCCCTTATAATCTTGATGTGGGGAATGGATATTTTCCCATTTTCATGGGTAAGATTGATGTTTGTTTGCCATTTTGTAATCTGGTTTGTTAGTGCTAATAATGATAGGGTGGATTTTGTCGTTTAAGGCATTCCAAAATCCACAAGTGTGGGACACTAGTCATTCCATAGTGTCGCTTGTAACATTTCGGAGCAACTTATTGTAACATTTCTCATCATATTTCTATTAATTATAGAGCAACTGAACTTTTCTTACTATTGGGTATTGAGGGATGGTCAATGAACACAATGATGTGTGTTTCAGCTAAATCAGGCAAATACATTGTTTACATAAAATGTCCAAAGTTATGGTGTCATTCGTAACTGAAATGCAGCCAGCACTTACACTTGTACTTACATTTGTCTGAATTCCTGTGAATTGTGGACATCTACAGGAAAAATGTATTATTCCTCATCAAAAGACAATAAAATTTGCTGCAAATTGAGACCTAGCAATTATCTCTACAATTTTAGGTTCCTCACTCCCAGGGGGGAAATGTGTAGTGTCGCTCGTAACAAAAAAAAGTGTCGCTCGTAACCGTGCGATTCTGTGGACCCAGAATACAATATTTGCACATTAAGTGCACTCATACATAAATAATGAATAGCATAGTGGACACAATACACAAATATTATTGAAATATATATATATATATATATATATATATATATATATTATATATATATATATATATATATATTATATTACAGTGGAACCTCAATATATGAACGTATCTCTATTCGAACAAATCGGTATACGAACAACTTTTTTGAGAAAAAATTGTCCTTGTATACAAACCATTCCCTCATATCCGAACCGAAAGAAGCCGGTCCCTCAGGGACTTTTGGACGAATCACTTCAATATCCTCCATTGTTTGAGGATAATAGATAAAGCATGGGGGGAAGTTTCGGTTAATATTCGTTTTAATGCTTTGTTCGTTTTTGATAGGAGACATTCTATGACAATTTAACATATAAATTCGTATTCAGGACACCTTGAAACCTCAGGGAAACTGATAAAATCAAGGAAATGTAATAATTATTTTTTATGGAAAAAAAAAAATTTAGACGTAAAAAGCAGCCATTATAGGCCATTGACCGAGTGTTTAGCTCTTAACGCTGTTAAAATTTAACCGATCGTCGTCCTCTCCAGTTTTATGGGGAGACATCTCATGGCAAAATTAGGAAACATAGGTCAAATCAGCCAATTAAATCTGGTTTTTGTTTCATGTGACCTTATCCGACCAATCAGACACATACATTATTATTATTATTGCACAAGATTGACTAGGGACGAGCGCGGCAGAAA
The DNA here is from genome assembly GCA_023014485.1 of Bathynomus jamesi. Taxonomy (NCBI): domain Eukaryota; kingdom Metazoa; phylum Arthropoda; class Malacostraca; order Isopoda; family Cirolanidae; genus Bathynomus; species Bathynomus jamesi. The sequence goes on along the minus strand of JAJOZX010002313.1, from coordinate 463,046 downwards.
AAAAAAGTGTTCCTTCTCTGTTTCCTATCGAAAAGGCACGTGGGTTGAAAAATCCCACCTCAAACTGTGGCAAAACTTATTGTACATTGGGTTATTCTTGACAAAGCTAGATGCACAGCTCTATTTAGCGTTTGCTTCCAAAAGTGCAGTTAATTGGATGAGTTTTTGCTTCGATGTCTGTGAGCATTGGCTAGGGCGGCCTAGGCCAACAAGTTCAAATTTGTGGGCCTGGCAAAATCATCTATTTATTCCTGTTGGTCGCCGCTCATTTGTATAAACACCCCAACGCTGCTATTGAAGGTTAGAAATTGCGAAAAAACGCGGGTTAGGTTATTAGGTTAAGTTAGGTGGTTAGGTTAGGTTAGGTCTGAACCAAAACACATTTTTCTGGTGTTTTTTGGTGTGATTTGTTCAAATCTGAACTTCGTTTCTTTGGGAAATGAGCCGTTTTTGAGAAATTTTCAATTTTAAAATTTCTCAAAAATGGCTCATTTCCCAAAGAAACGAAGTTCAGATTTGAACAAATCACACCAAAAAACACCAGAAAAATGTGTTTTGGTTCAGAAAGGAGAAAAAGCACTAAAACGAATAATTACCGAAGTTTCTTTGAGGACAATGAACTCTGCCTAGAAGAAATTGTGGCCAGACTGTGTGACAGGCAGAGACTTTGAAGGTTTTGGGGCAGAGCCTGTGGTTGATGAAATCATGTCTCTGGGCAAGTCCATGGGATTGGATGTGGACAATGAGGATGTAGAGGAGTTGGTGGAGGATCACAGGAAGGAGCTCACCACAGAAGAACTGCAAGACCTTCAGAAGGAGCAGCAAGAAGTGGCTGAGGAACTTTCTTCAGAGGAGGAGGGGATGAGTAAGGGCAACATTTCCACTGCAGACGTTAAGGAATTGTGTTTTCATTGGGCTAAAACACAGAGCATGGTGGAGAAATGGCACCCTAACATTGCTGTAGTGAATAGTAGCATTATTTATTGTTGTTACAGGTTTCATGTATGATTTTATGCATGTAAGTCTTATTTTACAGGTTTAATTAACCAATATTTTGACTTAAAAATGTTTCGTAAGGGGTAACTTTTGGGGGTCTGGAACGGATTAATCCAATTTACATTATTTCTTATGGGAAAAATTGATTCAATATACGAACAATTCGATATCAGAACAACCCTCAGGAACGGATTAAGTTCGTATATTGAGGTTCCACTGTATATAGTGGTTAATTTGTGCCAGAATGCACCGGAACGGCGATCCGGCACTTATATTGGGCCAGCCATTTCTTTTTGTATAAAGTATTTCTTGCACTTAAAATAAATATATTTCACACATACTAAGTATATAAAAACATTGGATGAGGTTTGTTAAATGAATCTCCCCCCTGCCCAGCAGGAGATACTACCTCTTGCAACCTCCCCGAGCTCTGTGCACCATGCCCCTCCAGCTCACTAGTGTTCCACCACTTCTTTTTTTATAAATTAAGCACTATATATATATATATATATATATATATATCTATCTCATTCGATATCCCAAGGAGATCTTTATTCCACCAAAGTTTGCATCATTATGACTGCTCCGAAGCAAAATGGGTCTTATATAGAGGAAGGTTGAGTTGCCAGATACCATCTTTTATTTTAAATGTTCAGGTATACCTTATTAGGGAGAGTTGCTAAATACCTCCATTTATTTTAATGAGAATTAATTATTAAAACAATATTAACAATATAAGAAATTCACGAGACAATGGGCATAACAAAAGAAATCGTTCCATTAACATATTCTCTAAGATTAATATTCAGTTTTCCTTCATTAAAACCTTAGAATGTATACTCTGTCTATTAATTTTGTCATTCCTTACACACACACACACCCTAAGTTTTGTAATTTCATTATGCATTATAATGACACCACAATTGTGGTGTCACTCATAACCACACTGTAAATGTGGTCTAACCTAAATAAATAGAACATGTTTTCCAAAGTGCTGCCAGTTACACATACCTGGCAACTAACTAAAAGAGGAATTGTAATAGGTTTCATTTATTCCTACAAATCAGATGACCTGAGAAGAAAAACAACCAAAAAAGTGTCACTCGTAACGTAACTATAATATTTTGGGAAGCTACCGGTACCTATAAATATTTTCATTGGGTGCATGAAGACAATAGTGATAGTACATAACACACTACATGTATGTATCTATATAATCCCATAACAAAATTTAGTCAGCACGTTTTGGTTTCTACTAATTTGGGGAACTTAAAGGTTTAAATTTTAATACTTAATGCTTATTGTATAACTTGTCTTTGCATAAAACATCACATCTCCAAAACCAATAAAGATAGCTCAAATCTGTAAAAAGATTTGAAAACTACACACTTTCCCGGTTCCAAAGATGTATAATATGTTGCTTTTGATAAATTTTAACATTTCGGCCTCAGGATGACAGTTACGTGGAATGACCCACTATCAAATGCCTTCTGATAGTCTATCCATGCCATACTAAGGTTTCTGCCTCTCTTTTTACAGTCTTCAATGATAGTTTTGTTGATGAGCAGCTGATCCTTTGTGCCTAAGCAGTTTCTTCTACATCCTTTCTGTTCTTTTTCCAGATAGTCTCCAGCATCCAGGTGTTCATACATACTGTCTGCAATTAGGCCTGTAAAAAGTTTATAGATGGTGGTGAGACAGCAGATTGGGCGGTATTTATTTGGGAGATTTGTCTCGCGAGTCTTAGGGATGAGGGTTGTGTCTCCACTTGTAAGCCATTCTGGTGTTTCTTCTACTGCCTGCAAAATTCTGTGAAAGGCGGCAGTATAATGATGGTTTAATGCCATGATCTGTTTCAGCCAGAAATTTGGCAGCTTGTCTAGGCCAGGTTTTTTAAAGTTGGAGAATTTTGCCAGTTTCCTTCTTATCTTGTCTTCCGTTATAAATAACTCCTTCATTTCTGGTTTACCCCCATTTGCCACCCTGATGGTCTCTATCCAAGCAGCATCCTGATTATGCTGTTCAGGGGTTTCCAGTATGCCTCCAACTGGGTTTGATCTGGTGGTTCATGGTGGTTCATTCTTTCCCTAATGAGATTTTGGTAAAAGCCTCTCGGGTTTGATGAAAATTGTTTATGGTTTTTCATGTCAATCTGCTTTTGTTTATTCCTGATTCTATTGGCTATGGCTGGGATTTTTCCCTCCAATTCCAGTGCCTTGTCATGTAATTGATTATCTCAGGTTATACTTCCTCTTTATTTTCCGTATTTGTTTTTAGAGTTTTCCCTGTTGTGTGGGCGCTTGGAAACACTGCTTTAATTGGTTCAATTCTCATCTGGCTTGTGTAAGTTGTTTAGTTAATTTAACTTTCCAAGGAGGGGGTTTTGGATTACACCTTTGGCTGGGAGACTTTGGACTAAAGTTTGGGACAAGTTTCTGTTGCATGTATAGGCCAGCAGCGTAATTTACTTGATTAAGTTCAGTAAGGTCTGTACTGGCTGGAACTAGTCTATTAACAGCAATGTTTAGTCTGCATAATAGTTGTTTAAACTTTCTATTTTTACTAAGTTTGATCAGTTGGGGCCGGCTTTCCATATTCCTGGTTTTAACTTTTTCAATTATATTTGCTAACTCCATTTCCATTTGCTTTAAGTCCATATCTTCATATCGTGGTGGTGGTGGAGGGGTTCTTGATCTAGCTGGGGAAGGCAATGATGAGTCAGAGGATCCAGGCGAACTGAGTGGTGAACCACCCAATCCTATTTGCTGAATTGGATTGATTACAAAATGTTGGCTGGTGTGCTGTCTGTTTTGTGTGTCCTCTGGACTACCGGATGCATTGTCATCAATATTTTGGGTTGCTTCGAGGCACTGTGATAGTGGGATAGGGTTCATTATTGGGCTGGATTCATTTTGAATAAGTTTATCTATTTCATCATTCATGTATTCCATTTTTTGGTCACTAAATGCCCTCTGGGTTATGAAGTTGTGCTTCTGAGTGGTCAACCTTGCAGCTGGAGTCTCTCTCTTACATGGGCAAAAGTGGAAGATCTCTCTCCATTCCCTTGTGATGTCATTCTGCCTCTCGTGTTTCTTTCTGGCATACTTTGTAGCCCATAGCAGTGTCCATTTCTCTTATCTTGTCCACAATCTTTTCATTTTTTCCTCTCTTTCTTCTCCTTCTCTAGCAATGTAATCCTCGGCTGCTTCCCTAAGAGCGCTTTATTTAATATTATTAATTTCTTCCTCTGTAAGTCTGTAAGGTACTTACGCACTTGTGATTGTAGTTTCTTGACAGAGGTATTTTTCTTCTGTTCAGGTAAGTTGGAGTTCCTGATTTGCTCCACTTCTCAAACCTTGAGTATTCAGAGCAGTGTCTCCAGTATGAACTCTTAAATGCTTTTGAAGATTACTTTTGCGTGCTACAGTGTAAGAACAAATATCACATTTAACCCTTTAAATCCTGAATGTTTTGTAGGGTTAAGTTATAAATGTGTGTATTTGAAAAGTTACCAATTTGTACCATCAGTCCTTAAAGGGTTAAAAGGTTTTTCTTGAGTATGAACTTTTAAATGCACTTTAAGACTACTTTTTTCTGATGCAATGTAAGAACAAATATCACATTTAAAAGGTTTTTCTCTTGGTTTATACTCTTTAATATATTTTTACAGTTAGAAGTGGGGGGGCTTCCACCCGAAGCAAACACTTCACCTATGTCTGAACTTGTCCTAGCATTCACTTAAGGAGAGGTGACCATTCCTTTTAATGCCCCTGTTTGGATTTCTATGGCCTGGGGCTATCCTGGTATTTGGGATTGAGTTCAGGTAAGTTGATAAGTTGTTTTTCATCATACCTGTTGCCCCAACTATGATGGGGAGAATGGCAGCCTCTTTCAATCTCCAGTTTCTCTTCATATCATATATGAGTGCCTGGTATTTTGTAATTTTCTCCCTTTCCGCTCTATTAAGGCCATAATCATTTGGGACACTGACCTCAATAAGTAAGGCACTCCTTTCCCTCTTGTCCCACACTACTATGTCCGTTTTACTGCTGAATTATCTATAAAAGTGGCTGTTGGGATTATTGTGTCATAGTATATGGTATACTGGTTGTTTCCAGTAATTGGTGCAGGTGTGTGTTCCCATACATTTTTATTGCATTCTAATTCTAATGCTATCATAATCTTCCAGTGAATATATTTACAAATTTTATTGTGTCTGGCTGTATAGTACCCATCTGCCAGGAGCACCCTGCAGCCTGATATTAGATGGCCAACACTTTCCACCTCAACATGACAGAATCTACACCTATCATTAGTACTTATTCCAGCCATTTTTTTAAATGCATTTGTGAGGAGTGCAAGATCTTGGGCACCCATTATTAGTCACTCTCCGTCATATTGCAGAACTCCTCTCCTTAACCATTCCAGTGATCCTTCTTTCTTGATATAATCTTTCTGTAACTCTTGATAATATTTTCCAGCTCTTTGATGTTGTTTCCATTCTTCTGCATGCTTAGCCTGTTGTTCCTTAACAAATCTTTTGCAACTTTTCCTAGCTATTAAGGTGGCTGGTACTCTTTCAGTTTCTACTACTTCCATCATATTGTTGCCTCCAAAGTGCTGAGCCAGTTTTGTTATGGAAGTATGTTGTTACCCTTGTGTTATGGTGTTCATGGACCAGAGCTATTGTAGGACTACTCAACTTTTTAGATACTGCCCGATGCTGATGGTCGATGATCGGTGCAGCTGGTTAACCTCAGTCAATCCCAATCCTCCCAGTTTTCTTGGTAGGTACAATCTGGGAAGACATTGGTTCCGGTATGTTGTTCTGTTTAGAGTGAGGATGTTTCTGGTCTTAACATCCAGTTTATTTAGTTCTGATTGTGGCCAGTCTATGATCCCTACACTATAATTGATAACAGGGATGGCGAGTTGGTTTATGGCTATTATTTTATTCTTTGATGTAAGTTAGGTTTTGCAGATCTTTTTCAGTCTTCGTACATACTCTCCACTGATTTTCTCTCGCATTTGCCAGTGTTCTATATTTCCACTTTCTTCTATCCCAAGATATTTGTAGGAACTATTCTCTTCCAAGTCTTTGATCTCAGTGTCTCCTCCTAAATTGATGTTATGGGTTTGTATTTTCCTACCCCTCTAAGTGTACACTTAGCACACTTGTCCAATCCAAACTTCATTTTGATGTCACTGGAGAAAGCATGGACGATCCTTAATAGGCATTCCAGGTTTTGGTCAGAGTCTGCGTACAGCTTCAAATCATCCATAAACAGGAGATGGTTCAGTACACTGTCAGGATTTCTTCGCCTAGTTTGACTGAGGTTGTAGCCCTTATTATTATTGCTAAGTAGTTTGCTAAGGGGGTCCAGGGTGAGGCAGAATAGCAAGAGTGATAAGCTGTCTCCCTGGAATATACCCCTCATAATCTTGACATGGGGAATGGATATTTTCCCATTTTCATGGGTAAGATTATGTTGTTTGCCATTTTGTCATCTGGTTTGTTAGAGTGCTAATAATGGTAGGGTGGATTTTGTACAGCTTAAGGCATTCCAAAATCCATGAGTGTGGGACACTGTCAAATGCCTTCTGATAGTCTATCCATGCCATACTAAGGTTTCTGCCTCTCTTTTTACAGTCTTCAAGGATAGTTTTGTTGATGAGCTGCTGCTCCTTTGTACCTAAGCAGTTTCTTCTACATCCTTTCTGTTCTTTTTCCAGATAGTCTCCAGCATCCAGGTGTTCATACATACTGTCTGCAATTAGGCCTGTAAAAAGTTTATAGGTGGTGGTGAGACAGCAGATTGGGCAGTATTTATTTGGGAGATTTGTCTCGCGAGTCTTAGGGATGAGGGTTGTCTCTCCACTTGTAAGCCATTCTGGTGTTTCTTCTACTCCCTGCAAAATCCTGTGAAAGGCGGCAGTATAATGATGGTTTAATGCCGTGACCTGTTTCAGCCAGAAATTCGGGAGCTTGTCTAGGCCAGGTTTTTTAAAGTTGGAGAATTTTGCCAGTTTCCTTCTTATCTTGTCTTCTGTCATAAATAACTCCTCCATTTCTGGTTTACCTGATTTGCCACCCTGATGGTCTCTATCCAAGCAGTGTCCTGATTATGCTGTTCAGGGGTTTCAAAGAGGGGTTTCCAGTATGTCTCCAGCTGGGTTTGATCTGGTGGTTCATGAACTATTATTCTTTCCCTAATGAGATTTTGGTAAAAGCCTCTAGGGTTTGATGAAAATTGTTTGTTATGGTTCTTCATGTCAATCTGCTTTTGTGTATTCCTGATTCTATTGGCTATGGCTAGGATTTTTCCCTCCAATTCCAGTGCCTTGTCACGTAATTGATTATCTCTCTGGTTATACTTCCTCTTTATTTTCCCTATTTGTTTTTTGAGTCTTCCCTGTTGTGTGGATGCTTGGAAATATTGCTTTAATTGGTTCAATTCTCATCTGGCTTGTGTAAGTTGTTTAGTTAATTTAACTTTCCAAGGAGGGGGTTTTGGATTGCACCTTTGGCTAGGGGACTTTGGACTAAAGTTTGGGACAAGTTTCTGTTGCATGTATAGGCCAACAGCGTAATTTACTTAGTTAAGTTCAGTAAGGTCTGTATTGACTGGAACTAGTCTATTAACTGCAACATTTACTCTGCATAGTAGTTGTTTAAACTTTCTATTTTTACTAAGTTTGATCAATCGGGGCCAGCTTTCCATATGCATGGTTTTAACATTTTCAATTGTATTTGCTAACTCCTCCTCCAGTATGAACTCTTAAGTGCATTTGAAGACTACTTCTGTGTGCTGCAGTGTAAGAACAAATATCACATTTAAAAGGTTTTTCTCCAGTATGAACTCTTAAATGCTGTTGAAGACTACTTTTCTCTGCTGCAGTGTAAGAACAAATATTACATTTAAAAGGTTTTTCTCCAGTATGAACTCTTAAATGCTTTTGAAGAGCACTTTTCCGTGCTGTAGTGTAAGAACAAATATCACATTTAAAAGGTTTTTCCCCAGTATGAACTCTTAAATGCTCTCGAAGATGACTTTTAGATGCTGCAGTGGAAGAACACACATCACATTTAAAAGGTTTTTCTCCAGTATGAACTCTTAAATGCTTTTGAAGACTACTTCTGTGTGCTGCAGTGTAAGAACAAATATCACATTTAAAAGGTTTTTCTCCAGTATGAACTCTTAAATGCTGTTGAAGACTACTTTTGTCTGCTGCAGTGTAAGAACAAATATTACATTTAAAAGGTTTTTCTCTAGTATGAACTCTTACATGCTTTTGAAGAGTACTTTTCTTTGCTGCAGTGTAAGAACACACATCACATTTCAAAGGTTTTTCTCCAGTATGAACTCTTAAATGTATTTGAAGACTACTTCCGTGTGCTGCAGTGTAAAAACAAATATCACATTTAAAAGGTTTTTCTCCAGTATGAACTCTCAAATGCCTTTGAAGGCTACTTCTATGTGCTGTAGTGTAAGAACAAATATCACATTTAAAAGGTTTTTCTCCAGTATGAATTCTTAAATGCTTTTGAAGACTACTTTTCTCTGCTGCAGTGTAAGAACAAATATTACATTTAAAAGGTTTTTCTCCAGTATGAACTCTTAAATGCTTTTGAAGACTACTTTTCTGTGCTGCAGTGTAAGAACAATTATTACATTTAAAAGGTTTTTCTCCAGTATGAACTCTCAAATGCTTTTGAAGAGTACACTTCTTTGCTGCAGTGTAAGAACAAATATTACATTTAAAAGGTTTTTCTCCAGTGTGGATTCGTAAATGAATTTTAAGACTAGAATTATGTTCTGCACTAAAAGAACAATACCCACATTTGAAAGGCTTTTCTACAGTATGAATTCTTCTTAAGTGAATAATAATATTTTGTTTTACACTCGTTTCATATGAACAAGCTGTGCACTTGAATTTGTTCATTTTTACAACTTTATGATCTTCTTCATTCTTAACTTGAAATAAATCACTGACATAATTTGCATCAAAAGCAGAGCTACTTTCTGGTTGTTCATCACCAGCCAAAGACTTGTTCTTCTCAAAGTCAGCTTTATCTGGGACTGTTAAGTTGTTCTTGCTATGTCCCTGGAATTGAAAAATAAGTTAATTGCTTTACAAATACAAGATTAATTACTCTTAACTGGTGTTAAAGGTGCATTTCATACTGAATATTTGTACCTGTAATAATATAACAATGGAATCATCACAACCCACTCATTTCATAAAGCTGGACATTATTCAATTAAATTTTGAGGAGGATTTGTTTGGAGAAAAACAGTTTACGGCTTAAAATGTATAATGAATTTATTATTCAGACAATATTTGTATTTAAACCAGACTTTATTATGAATTCAACTCTGAAATGTGCAATTATTTTTTACACATACTTTAACAGATTGAATGGACATTGTACTGTAATTACCTCAGTGTTTCAGAGATAAGATGTAAATGAACTTGTCTCAACCAAAAGACATGCCACACTTTAGCCTGATTTGTGGGTGTGTGGGCTTAAACTTTGGATCAGGTGAATGTACAAAGAGGAATATACCATTATGTTCACAAATATTTAGAATGTTACAACATATCTGATAAATATACATACCAGTAATTAAAAGAAACAACTTTTGAGCATTTTGGGGGAGCTTCTGAGTTTCAGGATTTAGTTGATTCATACAAATATATGAAGATAGGTTATGTATTTTTTATTATTTTTCAAATACAGTAAAACCTCGCAATAACACTCCATTGTAATGAAACCTCTTTATCAAACACCTTGGACATTTCAAAAAACCTCTCTATCAAAAACCCATTTCATTATGAGGTGGTGTTTTTGCTAATTCAGCCTGAGCTGCATATGTTCCTCCAAAACCATTTCCACGATCAAGAAAGTAAGCAGCATGCTGATTGACTGATGCTTAAAAGCTGATACGTAATTGGCTAGAATCTTTTTCCCTCACAGAGAACTACTTTTAGCTAATGCATTCAATATATTGTGTATATATAGTAGAGCTGTCCCTCACTTAATGAAGGGGTTACATTCCTAAAAAGCCTTCATTTTGTTGAAATTCATTAAGCATGACTTAATTTTCTATTGTTTTATATGGGAAAAAGTCAGTTTGGTTCCAAGCACACTTTTTTTGCTAGCCTAATATAAATAGACTGGGTAAAGTTCAATGTTAAGTTCATCATTATCACCTTCCTCCTCTTTGTTGGATTGGGTCATGATCTACAGATCTACATCTACAGAAGCTAAGATTAACAAAGACCTTAAGATCCACTCTAAAGTTAGCTCAAGAGAAAGAAGAGAGTAGGGGGTTAAGTAGCAAAACTTATCATTCGTGGGTTAACATTCATTCAGAAAGAGAGAGAGAGACTCACCATCATCATCCACTGACCACTACTGACAAGTTAGAAAAATAGTCAAAGAGAATAGGAAAGGGGTGAAAGATGAAAAGAAGTAAAATAACAATACTTACAAACCATGCAAACATGGTCTTAACTCAAACACTGTGATACCATGATGTTGAGCTTGGATATTTTGATGCCATGCTATATACTGGGGTTACGAAATAGTAATAATAACACTTTGGTTAGAGGCACATACCATTCTTAGCATCTTGAATAATTTTAAGAATTTATTCATAAATATTGATACACTGTGGTGGACTTTTTTGTTTTTTACCTGATGATAATTATTAGGTCCTACTCTAGCCTAACTTGATGTATGGGCCTGTTATTTTGGGCCTTAATCCAGCCTAAGCTTGGAATGAATTCAGCCTGTACTTCAAGTGGGGATCAGCTTACTCTTATTTTTGTCTTTCTTGATAATTTTATAACTTTTAGTATTTAATATTAAGAGCCAAGCTTGGTTCAGGCTTAGTTTAGCTCTTCATTGGTTGGTATGTTATACTGTATTGCAGACATGATAATAATAATCATTGGGGTTGTTTAAACTCCTTCGCAACATCTAAGGTCATTTGATGAAGGGGACCTACAGCTTTACGTGGGATCTGAACCATGGGTCACTACATACAGTAATCTGGATATGGAGGACAGTCTCCCATCCAATTACTACCCAGACCCAATGTCACTTAACTTCACTGATCAATGGGAAGCTGTGTTATGGCATTGGCTATGATGTAGCCCATGTGAAAACATGAAAGTGTGACAAACAGATGGACAGAAAGACATGTGCAATCCAGTATGGCCACTCCAAATCTATTTGGCAGGGGTACAATTTAGGGTGCATCAAAAATGGCAACTTTAAAAATTGATTTGGCCCTATGTTATTATGGTTACATTCCCTAAAAAATTCACATGCAAAATTTCAGGTCAATTGATTAATATCTACTGGGTCCACCTAGCTCCTAAACTTTTACAAAAATGACAATTTTTGGGATAAATTGCCTTAAATTATTTTTTTCACATATACCTTTATTTTATTGAATTGAATGATCCTTAAGGTACTATAGACCTAGTATGTTTAGTTTGCTTGTGTTTAAACCATAGCTACTATTAATAAACATCATTTGCCATCATGAAATACCTATAGCTATTTTTTCTTATTTTCAGGCATGTAGACTACTTTAATATTAATCTATGTTTCTATTACAGGTCAATTTTTTATATATGTTGGTGATAATAGTTGATATATGATATAATGGATAATAGTGGTAAAGCCAGTGAAGCCACTTCTAGTGGTAAAACTTGTTCAAGTGGTGCAGATAAAGTTGATGTAAAAACACGAAAAAAACCCTGTATATTTGGATTAGGTCCTGGCATCACAAATAATGATGCAAAGATTGTAGGATGTCGCTTGCCAACAAGTGAACAAGTTCTTAGATGTTTCCTATTTCACCAGCAACAGGGTCTAAAAGAGAGAAGAACTAAGCGAGATATAGCTAAAATTGTTTTAACAGAAATTCAACCATTCTACAATAAAGCCAACATACCAATGATTACTGAGAAAAAAGCATGTGAGAAAATAATTTCATTGTCAGAAAAGAATGCGAAACTGAGACACATTTCATTGAAAAGAAGAGAGCTACAAAGTACAAAGACAAGACTAGAAGATATGGAAATGCAACTTAAAATGACTTTTCCACTGTGGATTAAAAATGCCGAAAAAATTATGAGTAATCCAGAAGATATACAATTTCTTCAATCTATGCAAGGGGATAGAATTGCTTCTTTTGGAGCTCATGATCAAACTTTAGCATCCAAAATGAAGCGCATTAATTTTTGAAAGTGAAGAAAATGCGAGAAAAGAAAAGGAATTGAGAGACACTGAAGCTTCTTGCAGTTATGTTGAATTAGAAAGCAGTAGCACAAGCGATACAACTACCATTGAGAGTGAGTCAGAAGCTAATGATGGAGCTGAAAAAGATGGAAAATCCACACAGTCAACAGTCTGTTTAGGTACTCAAGCTATCATTCCTCATGACATTCTGAAAAGACCAAAACTTGTTTCTTTGGCATCAAGAATGAAAATGACTCCAGCACAACAGGCTGCATTCACAAAAGCTTTTGTTGAAGAATGTGGTGGTAACACTAAGGCAGTGGCAACTTCATATGCTACAGCTGATAGAGCAAGACGCGAAGTAGCCCAAAAAATTTCAAGTTCCATTAAAAAATCCTGGAATCCTCCTAAATTGGCCTCTCTTCATTGGGATTCAAAAATAATTTCTACTCTGCAGGATAAATATGTTACAGAAGAACGATTAGCTGTATCAGTTGGAAATTCAATGGATCTCAAACTACTTGGTATTCCATCATATCATCCTAGTGCTGGTGGCAGTGGCCAATCTGGGAAAAACTTGACTGAAGAAGTTATGAAGCTACTGAAATTGTGGAACTGCTCCGATTCAATAGTGAACTTGGTTTTCGACACTACAGCAACCAACACGGGACATGTGAGCACTGCATGCATAACTATCCAACAAGAGATTGGATGGCCTTTATTATGGTCTGCATGCAGGCATCATGTTGGTGAAGTTATTATGAGTCATGTGTTTCAGGACATGAAAGTAGAAACTTTGAGTGGACCAGAAATTAATGTCTAACAGATTTCGAGAAAAGTTTCAGTGGATTTCCAAGGATGAAAAATTGAAAAAAATTGACTTCAATCAGTACTCCAAAGCTGTCCAGGAGATTCTTCAGGAATGGACTGATTATGCAATTCAAATAAGTAATATAGAAAAGCAACATACACGATATGACTACAAACAATTTTCTGACTTAGTTGTGTTATACTTAAATGCAGGACCTAGTGATAAGGATAGAACCCTTCAGCGACCTGTGCTATACATAGAGCCAGATGGATGAGTAAAGCAATATATGCTCTAAAAATTGCATTACTAGAATATAATATCTCGAAACTACCTTCAGTAACAATCACAAACAAGCAACAAATTCTGAAACTAAGAGACTGCAACCTTCATTTCACTGATTTACTACCCATGGTGGATGACCTGCTCTTCAGTTTTTGATGCACCATGGCACGATTTGCAGCTTTACAAAAAGCTTCTTAGATACGAGGAAGTAAACAAGCAAATAGCAAAAAGTGCTCTAACATCTTTGAAACGTCATCTCTGGTACCTTTCATCAGAGATGATTCCTCTTGTATTATTCAGCATTTGGTTCCAAAAAATGAACTTCGTGCTATAACAAACCATCTACTTTCCTATAAACCACACAAGATTGAGACAGTGGTTCCAGAAGGTAGACATGGATCTAGTTTTGGAAAGCCTAATTTCCCTACCAATCTACGATCGGAAACCACACTAGCTGACTTGGTTGACAAAAACTCATGGTTCATATTCTCTTCACTACAGTTAGACTATGATTTTTTAATGGTTGAGATTGTTGAATGGAAAACAACAGCATCATTTATATCTTCCAAAGAAAAACTTTTGGCTATAAATGTCATAAATGATGGCTCTAAGAGGGCAGTAAAACTATGCAGTGACTTTTATGAGGCTGCAAGGACTGAAGAACATCTTCAAAATGTTCTCCAAGTTGTAGAAGCTGACAGAAAAGCCACTCCTAATCTGAGAAAGAGACAAGCTTCTTTATCATCTGTTTTAGAAGAAAAAAGGACAAAGAAGAAGAATTAAGATATCAATTTTTACAAGTATTTTATCATGAAATACCATTTTTAATAGGTGGAGGTGGTCGGTGGGATGCTTGGCAAGTTGGGTCCTCATCCTGCATCCTGGTAACTCACTTCATGATTCTCAGAATAATACAAAAAAAAGTCTAAAAAGACAGATAATTTCATGAATTGAGGCTAAAACTAACTATATTTACAATTTTTTTTTTCAAACAAAATCTACAATGCTTACACACAAGATTTTCTAGTCAAACCATAAAATTCAACAATTGTCAAATTTTCATCTTCGAGGTGGACCCACTAAATATTGTCAGAACAGCTTGAAACGTAGACACTGAAGGTTTGTTAGGGATTGTAACCATAATATCATAGGGCCGAATCAATATCCGAAGTTCTAAATTTCACCCCTTAGCCGGTACATAGAACATAGTTTGCTTCAACAAGCATCAACTCTCAATGAATGAATAAAAATCCTTGACTGATAAAATAATTTTGACAGTGTAATAAATTTTCCATTTTTCATGAAATAAGGGAACACTATAGAGAAAAATATCTTATGATACATAAGTAAATTATTACTTTTTGAAGGGTAAATTTGGGCATAATGTTCAGCCAACTAAAAAACAAATTAAATATATATTTACCTCAATTTCATTAATGTTGAAATCTATTGGTTCTTCTTTTATAGAAATATCTTCCATTGATTCATCTTTGATCTGATGACCCTGAAATTAGGAGATATTCCTTAATCAACTCCACAATTATTTTTATTACTGTTAAAATTTTATTTCAATGTAAAGAAATTCTTTTGTACTGAATACAGTCAAGCTAAAAATTTAAAATAAACAAAGAGTAAAACTGGAAGAAGTTGAGTTGTAGCAGATACATTTCATTATTCTCTTTTGCTCTTTAATCTTATTCATGAAAAGGATGCAACTGTGTGAAAAGTCTTACTGTTAAATTGGGCAGAGACACGAGTAAAGATCTCCTATTATCATGAAGTTTACTATTTAAAGGAAAAATTGTAGTTAGTCAGTCAAGGTTCTTAGGTCACAGGAATATTTCTTAAAAATTCATTTTTATAAGGATTAGGAAAGTCATTCTACTGTATTCCTTACCTGCCATTTTAGACTGAAGCCTTTGTGGCAAAATAATTTTTTTCACATATCCCTTGTTCATGAAACTCAGTTTCTTCTTTTATTTCAAGTTCTCTTTTAATACTCATTTCTTCTTCTTTTAACAAAGTTCTCTCTCATCTTTATCCATTTTAAAATTTAATGATGCAAATGAACAGTAGCCTAATAAAGAAAATTTTAATTTTTAGGTTTAATGTTTTTCTGATTTGGGGACAAACAGAAAGTAAAAATTAATGTTTAATGAAACAGTTTACCTGACAGATCCTATGTGTCAGGGTCGCAGTGCTTAAATCATTTAAGACCAGTAAACAGCTGATATCAAGAACAAAACTCTGAACTTAAGAAAATGAATTAGTTTTTAATTGTTTGGCATAATCCTAACAATGTTTTTAAATGAAACAAAACAACAACAAATCAACAGAGAGCATGGAGCATCAGGGTATTGATAGAGTAAATACTGTTAGAGTCTTAAATACAGATTATGTCAGGAATAAGCATATCAGCTATCTAGCCAAAGGTAGGGAACCAGTTAAAACTGAGGGGTTGAAGTGTTTTTATACAAATGCATGGAGTCTTAGGAATAAGAAAAATTAATTATTTAGTTATATGATTAGTGAAAATCAGACTATAGTTTGTATTAGTGAGACTTGGATCAGTGAGGCAACATTCAATGACACTAAAGCAGAGTATGAGTTAAATAGTTAGACAAGGTATGAGGGTGGATTGAAAAGTAATGTCTCCACTTCAATAATTCTGGGTTGTGGAGAGGTAACCAGATAAAACTGGTTTTGTGTTATAGTCTAATATAACCTACACTCATTCAAACTGTTGGTTCAGTATCAATTACAATGGAAAGGAGTAAAGATGTTTGCTTCAAGCAACATGCCATAATTGAGTTTTTGACCATGGAAAGTGTTACTCTCATAGACATTCATCAGTGAATGCAAGCTGTATATGGCAAACAGTGTGTTGATGTGAGTACCATTCGATGTTGGGCAAGGCAGTGTAAAGAAGAAGCAGGCAAGAAGATCTGCAAGACAAACTATAAAGTGGAAGACCTGTAACTACAATCAACGAGTCTCATTGGAACTACATTGATGAACTGATTTGTGGAAATCATTGCATTAAACAAAATGAAATTGCTGCAATGCTTGATATCTCCAAAGAGCAAGTGGGACATGCTATCAATATTCTCAGTTACTGAAAGGTCTGCACTAGATGGGTGCCTTGCATGCTCACTGCCAAGATGAAAAATGAGAGACTACGCATTTGCTAAGAGAATCTGCAGTGCTTCGAAATAGAAGGTGAATTTCTGCACAGCATTGTCACAATGGTGGTGTTCTTGAAGATTTTATGGAAAGAGGGACAGCAACCAACTCCACATGTTATATTGAAACTGAAGTTGAAAATATGGATCAGGAGGGTTTGCACCCACAAAAACACAGTCATTGTTCACCATGACAGTGCATGGCCTCACACCAATGTTCAAACATGGGAAGCAATTGAGAATCTGCAATTCACCATCTTGCCACATCCACTATATTAGTGCCAATTTAGCACCGTGATTTTCACCTCTTTCCTAAACTTAATCTCTATGGAAATAGCAATGAATCTGAAGTAGTTAAGGCTGCTGTGAAATTTTACTTTCATAGTCAAAGCTCCAAGTTTTACTGGGATGGATTTCAAAAACTCACTTACCATTGCCATAAATATATCAAGGTAGAGGGTGATCTTATAGGAAAGTAAATGCATCATTTTGAAGAATAAACTCTAAGGTACATATCTGCTTTTGTTTCAATAAAATTCTTCAACTTTTTAAAATTTATTTGAGTGGAGGCATTACTTTTCAGCCTTGTATACCCTTGTATATTTATCAGAGAATGGATAGGCAAGGGGTGGTTTGGTCTTATACATTAAGAATGACCTAACTTTAGTTCAAAATTATATTATTAAATTAGACAATAGGGTAGAAGCAATGTGGGTAGATATTTGTTTCAAGCAAGCAGTATATTCAGATTGGTTTGGAAGTCTGTAAAATGCACCTAACACAGAAGTTGATGACAGTATGGTTCAAGAAATAAATAATGGTTGTACTGCAGGGCTAGAACATTAATTATGGGAGATTTCAACCTGACTCACATAGACTAGAGCATTTTAGAAGGAAATAATAGGGAAGGTAACTTCTTCATTGACTGCTATAATGATTGTTTTCTAACGCAATTTGTAGATGAACCAACTAGCATCAAGCAATCTTAGATCTGTTTTTTCTAATTATCATGAGGGAGCTTGCAGTAGAAAAGTCCTTAGGAAATAATGACCATTTGATAATACATTTTAAGATAGAATTAAATAGGCATCTGGTCAACGATGACCATCTAGTCCCTTGCTTCTCAAAGGGTGACTATAGTAAATTTAGGGAGTTGTTGGGCTCAGCAAAGTGGGATAATGAATTTGCCAATAAAAATGCTATTGAGATATGATCTAGATTCAGAGAAATTTTAGAGGATGTACAATGTAGGTGTATTCCTTTCAAAATTGTTAGGAATAACAGGATTAGGAAACCTTTGTAGTGGAATGCAGAAATAGCCAAACTGATTCAAAAAAAAAAAAAAGGCATTCAGGGAATTTAAAGGCAGTGATAGTATTTTGGACTTGGATAATTATAGGCAATTAAGAAATAAGCTAAATAGTTTGATTACAAAAGGCAAAGTGAAATAAAGCTAGCTAGAAATAGCAATAAAGAGCCAAAGAAATTCTTTAGTTTTTATAAATATAATAAAAAGCATGTTCTATTGGGCCAATCCTATCATGATGATAGGATGTTTGAAAAAGATGAGGATATTGTTGGTATTTTTAATGATTATTTTAGCTCTGTTTTTACTGAAGAAAATTTAAATAACTTTGATTTTAATTCCATATACTACAATTCTCAGAGAAGGGGAGGAAAGCTTATCTGAGGCACTAACTATTTTCTTTGCTTGGTCTATTAATTATGCAGAAGTGGAATGGAAAAAAGCAAATGTAGTACCCATTTACAAAAAAGGATAGTAAAAAGGAGGCAGGAAATTATAGGCCTGTTAGTTTAACATCGTTGGTAGGAAACAAGAAAGAAAGAATTACAAAGAATATTCAAGATCATTTGGAAAATTTTAATCTTATTTCAAGTTCACAACATGGCTTTAGATCAGGAAGGCAATCTCTCATAAATTTTTAAACTTAATGAAATTCTCAGAGGTTAACAAAAGAAAATTTATTGGGGCTGTAGAAAATACTCAATTCGACTGTGATGAACCTATAAATGACCCAGATCATATGTTTCAGTACCTCTATGACACCTTATTCCATATTTTTAATATTTGCTTCCCTTTAAGGAGAAAAACAGTTTTGCCCAAAAGTGTCGCAAATCCATGGATCACTCCAAGAATTATCACTTCAATAAAGAACAGAGATAAATTATTCAAATTGCAATTACAGAGCAAAATTCCTAAAATACAATATACTCAATACAGAAACAAATTAACTAAAATAATAAAAATTGCAAAATATAACTATTATAACAATCAATTTTCTAAACATAAAGGAGACATGAAAAAGACTTGGACAACCATACACAGTCTTCTCAGAAAACAAATTAAGAAAAAGTCAATAGAGAAATTAAATGTTGATAATAAAGAAATTACTGATGATACTACTGCTATTGCACTCTTTAAATGCACATTTTACTTCAATAGTGGATAAGCTTCACTCACACTTACTAAATAATGATCACTCACCTCTAGAATATATGCCACCCAGCCCACTAATAGTATTCATTTTCTTTTGTTCCTGCTACCTCTACTGAGGTCCAGAATATTAGTAAATTAAAAAATAAAAAAATAATATTTATAACTAGAAATGTGCCAATACCAAGATGTTGGCCAATACTGATACTTTTCAACTACTGATACTAACAAATGGCCGATATTTTGCCGATACTGATACTTTTTGATTAATGCTTAATGTGTTAAATTATAAAAAAAAAAATATAGTTACTTTTATTTTAATATTAGAAATAGGGGAAGTTGGAGACAACTGTTATTGGATGAAATTAACAGTTCAAAAAAATTCAAACACAGTCATACTGTCGAAATTGAAACAGAATATAATTTTATGAACTTTTATCCAGTATCCACCTGTTTGTTTCGCTCAGGAGTCAGGACCCCAGGAGCATAACTTCCCGTACAATGCTGAGCTGAGGACAGTTTCCATGACCTCAACTACCAAGCATGCCTTGGGAATAACAATATTTCTTGACTAAGTTGACTTGTTAATCTGCATTGTGTGAATAATAAATAAAACATAAAAGAGAACATTTTCTTTAATCACAAAAAACTAAAATTTTGAACAAATTGCAAAATAAAAAATTCCATTGTAAGGTATAAAAAAATAAAAAATAAAATTTCTAGTAAATAATGATAAGATTAATAGAAATTAGAAACATATGGATAATTAAACATTAAATATATTCTTAATATTCAAAATAAAAATTTGTAGCTTGTAGTGAAGGAACATTAACATTTCGCCTCTTTCTGCACTTAGACGATTCTTGTGTGGTGTAAATATTGCCCCAGTGCTAAACAACCTCTCACTTTCAACTGATGAAGGGGGAGAAGACAGGTACTTATTTACAAGATGGCTTAATGTTGGAAGTGTAACTGCATTCTGTTTCCACCACTTAAAAGGGTCTCCATTCCGTGATTGTAATTCCAACATTTGATATTTGGTCATTTCATCTTTAATCAGAAATGATGATGTGCAGTGCTTCTTATTCTTAGATGAACTTCCTGGAGTTGATTTTTTTTGTTCCACTTCCCTCACCATCATCTTGGTCCTCTTGAACCAATTGGTCCATGCACTTGTCAAAGTCAAATTCACTGAACTCATCACTTATAATGTTGTCAGAAGCACTCTCAGTCTCTTGCATATCTTCTTCATTCGTAGTACTTGTATGTCCACTTTTTTCCTCTTGAACAGCTTCGCTCCTTTTCTTAACGCTATCTATCATTGCTCTCTCCAGGTTGCTTTCTTGCATTTTGGAATCTTCACTAGATTTATTTTGGAACAAGGAGGTCTTATATCTGGGATCTAGGTATGTGGCTAGTATTGGATTGTAATCATCCAGATAGCGTTCAAAGTGACTCTTCATTGATGTGTTAATAGCCGAAAGAGTACTTCCAAGTCCAAAAAATCTGACATCAGTTGATGCTTGCTATGAAGACTTGTAGAAACTTTATTTGAGGTATTATTTCTGAGATAGTAGTAGACCTTTCACTCAACTGAACAGTAATTTTGCGAAATATCTTCAGCAGCACAGTAAACTTCCCAATCAAAGTCCACTTGTTTGGCATCAAATACAGGGAGGTTGGGAGTATCAAGGCAGTAGTTGGCAATTGCAGTTTTTTGCTCAAACATACGTTCAATCATGAAATAGGTGCTGTTCTACTGAGTTGGAACATCCTGTATCAGTTTGTGTTCGGGCAAGTCATGCTGTTTCTGTAGCAGCTAGTTTGTTGTATGCAAGTGCTGAATGGCTGAAATGTCCAACTATTTGCTTGCAACTTGCGATCATATCCTTAACTATTCGCTGTTCAAAAATACTCTCATGAACCACGAGTTGTAGAGTGTGGAGGAAGCACGAGAGACTAGCATAGCCTGTGTCTTGAATACCTCTGACAATATTAGCTCCATTATCCCATACAAAAACGTGAATCTTGTAGGATGGTATTTTAAATTCCTGAACAACACTTTCGATCACCTCAGCAATGTTTGAAGCAGTATGGGATCCTGGAAAAGGTGCAACTCTAAGTACAACAGTTTTTCGCTCAAAATTGATGTCAATAAAATGTGCTGTTAGGCTAATAAAAGCCGTATCTAAGCTGCTTGTCCAAATGTCAGTAGTAAAACTGATGTTCTCTGCTTCTTCGAATGCAGTCTTGACCTTATCCAGTACTTCTGTGTGAATATCAGAACAATTTTTGTAGAGAAATACTTTCTTCCCAGCAACTCATAATTAGGTTTTAGCTTCTTCATTAGTCTTTCAAATCCATCTTCAACAATAGAGTATGGTTGGCAGTCGGCAGCAATCATTTCTCCAATGGCTTTGTGAATGGTTTGCGACTAGGGATTGTTGATGTCCCATATTTGCTTCCAAACATAAGTTTCATCCAGAGTTATTTGAATTTCATTTGTAGAACTTGTTGATGTTGATGCACCAGTATTCTTTTTTGAAGGTTTGTTGAAATATCCCTCTAGTTTCCTCTTGTTCCATAGCCTCTCTTCTTCTTTATTTAATTCTTCATTCTTCTCCTTGTGCTTGCTTTGCAGGTGTTTTTTAAGATTTGTTATATTAAAAGATTTCCTCTCTTTTCCTCCATGTGACAATAATTTCTTGCATTCTTTGCAGACTACTTTAGACTCGTTGTTTTCATCTATGTTGAAATACTTCCAGATGAGAGAGGATGTACTTCTTTGACTAGTAGAAGCCATGATAATGAAGCAGAATGCAAGATTTATCAGCCTCAGCACGTGTGACAGTGACAAATAACGCAACCGCACTCTGTGGCTGATGCAAACTAACATGCAGTGTGAGACAGCTCCACTTTCCCATTGCCTAACACTCCTCCCCCTCCCCCGAACCCCACTAGTGGGCATTGGTCAATTTAGCAGTGTAGTGTATGTATCATAGCTCTATGAAAGAATACGTAAGCGCGCACAGTAATAAAAGTTACAAAACCAATATTTTAATATGCCCATATTATTATAGGAAATTATAAATACTACACATGCGAACATTGCAATTTTTAGATTTGAGATAGCCTGATAGGTGACACGGACACCATCAGTGAAACACTTCTCGTTTTAATTTGCTAATTTATAATTGTTGGGAATTTGTGGTGCAGCATCATTTTCAGCTGACTATATTTATCATTATTTACCATATTTATCTCATAAGAAGATGTTTTATATATAATAATACTGTATTATACTGGTTTGAAACGTAAATTGGCCAAAATTTCAATAATGGTCTATGAGATGACCATTGGAACTTTGCTTCATGCGAGTTACAGAGGCAATTGAGACCAAGTTTGGCAGGCTAAAATGAACCTTATTTATTATGGTATAAGGTCCAAATTTGTGTGCTACATAGAACTCATGTCTTTTTCAGTTGAAGGTGAAATAAGAGTGATATTTGCAGGATTATGATATGGATTAGGAAAGCCGGTGTTAGGGTAGGAGTACTGTTAATGTAGGAGCACTATAATAATTAATAATATTAATATGATATAATAATATCACCTGTGTTAATCAATTACTGTCATTAAACATAACTTTGTCTTGAATCACATAATAAATAAAGTAGAAAAGTATCGGAGTATCAGCCATATTTTCACCTTGCCGATACGATACCCCAAAAAAAAGGCCGATACTGCCGATACTATTGGCACATCCCTATTCATAACATTCCTGTACCTATATTGAAACTTGTTAAAGATATCTGTAACTTTGGCTAAAGTTATCAATCAAAGTATTTCCAAAGGAATATTCCTATTAATGCTAAAAACTGGTTGTATAACACCCCTTTTTAAAGGTGATGATCCCACACTAGCAACAAATTACAAGACAGTGTGTTCATTATCTGTGTTCAGCAAAGTTTTTGAAAAAATTGTTAAAAGTAGAATCCTACAATTTATTATCTCCAAATCAATATGGCTTCCATAATAATAAAACAACGGAAATAGCCATTTTAAATCTTATGGAAATTGCAAATATAGCTAAAGAGAACAAAGAAATAATATCAATATTTATGGATTTGAGTAAGGCATTTAATGTTAATAGACCATAATATTCCACTTAAGTTATATTGTTATGGCTTTAGAGGAGCAATCAGTGATTGGTTTAAAAGTTATTTGTCCAATAGATATCATTTTATATCAGTAAACAAGTTTTGCTCAACTAAAGCGCTTGTCAAACTGTGTGCCACAGGGCTCAGTTCTGGGTCCACTGTTATTTTTATATATAAATGACCTTCTACATTCATCTGATATACTGAACTTCATAATGTTTGCAGATGATACAACTGTCTTTTTCTTGCAAAGATGTTAATACAACTAAGAACATATTTAATTCAGAATTCATCAGTGTAATGAAATGGTTGACCACCAATAAACTCTTCCTAAATACCAGTAAAACAAATTTCATAATTTTTACTAATAAAAGAAATGTATATCTTAATGAACTTAATGTTAATGAAATCATTATAAAGGAATGTACTGTAACAAAATTTCTTGGTATAATGCTAGATAAGAATTTGCAATGGAGTGATCATTCAGAGATTCCCAAAGTGGTCTGTACAGACCCCCAGGGGTCTGTAGGAAGCTTCCAGGGGGTCTCTTAAGCTTTTGGAAAAATAGTAACATTATGAAATATACTATAGTTTGTAACTGAATTCATAATTTTTTTTGTCGGGGGTCTATGTCCATACGGAATTAATATTTAGGGGTCCTTGGTGGTAAAAGTTTGGAAACCCCTGAATTTTTATTGTAAATTATATCACGAAAAAGATTTCAAGGTGTGTTGCTATAATGTTTAAACTTAGAAATGTAGTCCTAAAAAAGTTTTATTGACTATTATTATACTCTTGTTCTTCCTTATATAATGTACTGCACCCTTGTTTGGGGAAACCAGGGCTGTGGAGTCGGAGTCGTGGAGTCAGTCAATTTTGAGTGGAGTCAGAGTCGAAAGTGCATAGTTGGATGGAGTTGGAGTCGGTGCAAATCCTTCAATTATAACCATAGCAGCCTAGGCCTAGCTCAATTTTATGAATAAAATAGATTTAACTTAATGTTTTAATATATAATATAATACCGTATATAAATAATATATAATATATAACATATAAATATAAATAATATATAAATATAGTTGCTTTTAATTAATAAGGATTATAATTAATTAATTAACATAATTAATAATAAGGAAATTTAAAAATTTTGTATTAGCAACCCTAAATCTTTTTCAGATTTTTAGATTTCAATTTGATAATTTTGATAAGCATCACTGAAAGAAGATTTAATGGAAGCGATCCTTTTTTAAGAACAAATTCAGTTTAGGTTAGTACATTTTGTTACGGATGTTTATAATAATACAAAAACATCTTATTAATTTGCTAAACCAATAATAATCTTATTTTGTTTAAGTTTCAATCAGTTTGTATTTTGGGATTTATTGTAATTTTTGAATAAAGAGAAAAAAAGCCATTAAGGCATAGTTACAGCCACTAAGTAACCTGATGAGTCATGTGGTGGTGACGAAATGCCTTGTTTATGAATCTCCATTGGCCTAATAAAGCTAATCGTAATCAATTTGGCCTTAACATTCCATCGGAGTCGGAGTCGTAATTATACAAGTCAGATTTCTGGAGTCAGAGTCAGCAAATTTTATCACCGACTCCACAGCCCTGGGGGAAACTCCACTAACAACGCATTAAATGGTATCTTTGTCATCCAAAAATGAGCAATAAGGTTATTATCTGATGCTGATTTCCTTGATCACTCTAGTGCATTATTTAAAGAGCTAAACCTACTAAAGCTCAATGATATAACCAAACTGGCATATTTTATTTTTATTTACAAATGTAAGAACAAATCATTAATTTACAATAGGTAAATAGATATTTTGTAACTCAAGAAATCCACTCGTATCAGACCAGAAATAGATCAAAGCTTGTTATACCTTAATTTAGATTGTCTTCATCTCAAAAACTACCCATTTTCATTGGATTGAAACCATGGAATGACTTACATGCTGATATAAAAAATATTGTGAATGTAAATTTGTTTAAAACGAAGTTGAAATCCTGATTAACAATGGCATACTAACAAAAATCTAGGATTAATGTCCATTAATATTGTTTACTAATTATTAATTTCTCCTGTGTAATCTAGTATTAAAAACATTTCTTGGAATTGTCAGTTCTTATCTCTCATGTATAATATTGGTTTCTTTGTATGGTATTGGTATACTGCCTTCAATGGTGACCTTATATTTGTCATGTCAGTAGTGATAATTTAAGATTAATACATGTTTTAACTATTAATAATACTTATTTATTTATTATTATTAATTAATAACAACTAGCTATTTATTTTTAATAAGAGCCTAAAGCTTAAGGGCCAAATTAAATAAAATAAATAGTCAAGCTTCACAATTATTCATGTCATTGTAAATTGAAAAGAATGTATTTTATTATTAATAAAGGTTGAATTATTCAATTCAATTGTTTGTCCAATCTCTTAGACTTTTTAGAGTTTGTAACTGATCAGGTAGATAATGGAAATGGTGTAATGTTATTCATTTGGATTTTAATAAAGCATCTGACAACATTCCACATAAGAAACTTCTATACAAATTAACCCTTTAAGGACTGAAGATGCCAATTGCTAATGTTTCAAATACACGCATTCATAACTTAACCCTACAAAAAATTCAGGGCTTAAAGGGTTAAAAGCTCATGGGATATTGGTTGGGGTCAGTTATAAATTGGGTAGAAAAATAGAAGACAGAGAAAAGAGAGTAATTCTAAATGGTCATGAATCTGGGTGGCAGAAAGTGAAAAGTAGGATACCACAGGGATCAGTTTTAGGTTCATTAATCTTTATTTTATATCTAAATGACACAGGGGGAGTAGGTAGTAAAATCTCTAAATTTGCAGATGATACAAAAGTAGTTGCCCCAATTACAAATATAGAAAATTTGCATCTTGTGTGTTATAACCCATCATTTACTTCATTTTTCATATAATACAACAACCCACACGATCCAATTTTTCTTATGTAGAATTTAAATCTGAATCTATTTTCGTTTATGGTATTTTTTGTGCAAATTGATATCAACAAGAGTTATAAGCAATTTTTGGATTGATTAAAATCAATTGAAATAGTATGGTGGTAATTATTTGTTTTACCCCTGCAGGTCAATTTTGATATGCAAATAGGTTTTTCTAGTATATTTTGGTGTTTTATTCAAGTCTGACCTTCATTTCTTGTGCAAATGAATTATTGAATTGCCTGGTTAGGTTAATTGAATGCCCTGTTAGGTCAACTGTACACCCTTGGTGATTGGTTAGGTTCTCGTGATATTTTCATTAATTTTAATGAAAATATTGTAGGGTTTTGCTGATTCTCATTTCTCAAGTCTTTTTATTTTTAAATTCGTGTTTTTTCTTTCCAGCCACTCAGCTTTTGCAGCCTCGAGTTTAGTGTTCATTAAGTCAATCCAGTCAAGCATAGGCAGATACTGTAATTAATGAAAAAGTGCTTAAATCATTTAATAGGGCATTTTGCTAGAAACAGCTCTGGACTAGTGTTAAAATCTAGTCCAGTATTTAGCCCTGATAGTCCCTCTTGAACTAAGAAACGGCAAGATCATAGTTCATTACTGAAGCCAGAAGGTATGTTTTGAAGTTTAGCACTAAGGATCCAGAACTTAAGTGCTCCTTCTAGGCAGACAATCCAGCATGACTCCAGATTCCTAGGATCTTGGGAGCATTGCTCCAGTAAATTTGACCATGAGAAAAAGTAAATTTGGGTTTGGGTTTTGTTCATCCGCTAGACGTTATGCAATTTTTTTGCGTATACATTCTTGTACAAACCAATTTTTTTAAATTACAAATTTAGTTATTTTAAGTTTAGTTGGTAATTCCATATTTAACAATTATTTTTATTTTTTGTTAAGCTTCAATGTTTTGATAATTAAAATTTTATTAAAACGTATATTTTTTTAATATAAAATTATCAGGATTGGACTATGTTCCATTGATCTCGGCCAGGTTTGATAAATTGGCCAGATAATTACTTGTGCGGTTTTAAGTAATCCACCATGACTCTAGAATTGAAAAGTTTAGTTAAGTTTAAACTTACTTTTACTTACTTTAACTTACCTACTTTTACTTACTCTTCCTTACTTTTACTAAGTTTAAAGCACTTACTTTTACTTACTTTCATTGTACTATATTTACTTACTTTTACTCACTTTTACCATACTATATTTACTAACTTTTACTTATTTTGTATTTTTTCAGGTAGTCAATAATCAATAATGGATCCTAATATTGATGAAGTTGGAGAGAAAAGTGAGGGTGTTAAAAGGGGTTACTTTTGTGGTCAATGCAAGAACAAATATTCAAAGAAGCAAAACTGGGAGGAACATTTTAATTCCAAAAAAAATATTTGTTACAATACAAGAGGTCCCAGAGTTTGGGCCCACAGCTTAGATATTGCAGTAAAGAAATACCAGGATGAAGTGCAGCAGAGAGATACGGCAA
This sequence comes from Bathynomus jamesi, assembly GCA_023014485.1. Taxonomy (NCBI): domain Eukaryota; kingdom Metazoa; phylum Arthropoda; class Malacostraca; order Isopoda; family Cirolanidae; genus Bathynomus; species Bathynomus jamesi. The sequence continues at coordinate 435,421 of JAJOZX010002313.1, read as the reverse complement.
AGCAGTCATTTAGTTTGTTCACAAAATGTGCTAGTGCTAGACCTCAGAAAAATGAACCAACTTCATCAACTGCTAATCTAGAAAATGAAACTTTTTCACTAGATGTTTCACAGACTGAAGAAAGTGCTTCTCCTCCACCTAAGAAACAAAAGGTAAGTGAGGAATCTGCGCATCAGACTAACAAAACTGCTTTAGAGGAATTTGAAAATTCCCAAATCCAGAAGACATTGAATGCAATTTTGCGCCTAACAAAAGAAACTCACCAAGCTGTTGTGGTTAATAAAGAGAAGAGTCAAAATATGCCTTCAAGTTCAAGTGTTGCATCCAAATCTAATAAAGCAAAAAGCAACAAATTTGACATTTCCATAGCCCATTTAAGCAAGTGTAAATCAATACAAGAAATCCTGAACAATGATTTGATCAAATCTACATTCAAATTGGTGGAAAAGAAGGATCTAGGGCATGCTGATGATTCATTTTCAGTACCAAGTGATATAATGGAAAACATTGCAAATAGTGACACTAATATGCCTGATGTAGATATAGCTGTTGAGGATGAAGATGATGATAATTAAGATGATATTGATGATGCTTCTGATGATAAAATGTTTACATTATATTGCATAGCTTGCACAGACCCCAAAGCATGTGCTTCAGACAAACATTCTAACATAAAAGGTTACTTCAATGTTAAAGATTTAACCTATGTATGCAAACAAGGAGAAAATCAAGAGATGGTTTAGAAATCTGAAAACCCACCTGAAGAGACATTTAATTAAACTTCATCATCAAAGAGCTGCTGTTTATGAAGTGATGAAAACATCTTCTCGGAACACTACTAAATGCATAGAAGACTTACATGGCAACATCTTATACTACATAATGAAAACAAACACTGCATGGGCTCTATATCCAGTACTTCTAGCTGTATTACATAGGTCAGGTTGTGAGGTTGGAAATTTGAATCATAGCACACATGCGTGCGAGACAATTTGTGAGCTATTAGATAATCAACTTAAAGAACAAACTGTAAAGTGGTTCTTAGAACAAACTTCAGTAACAATAACAGCTGACATTGGAACAATTTTGGGATTAAGCATGCTAGTTGTATTAGTTATGAGTGAAGAAGATAAGACTGTAAAACTTGCTGGGATAAATTTAGTACGCAGCAAATCAGGAGTTTATTTGGCCAATGAAATTTTTGATGTGTTGAAGTCTCCTAATCACTTGAAACTATCTGAAGAAGCAATTAAATCCAAGGTATCTGGAATGGTTGGAGATGGGGCTTTTTGTAAGGACAACGAGCCATTTAAAAATGAAATGAAAAAGTTGTTTGGAGAAAATTTCAAATTTCGATGGGACTTAATGCATCTTGTGAACAGAGCCCACGTTGATGCATTGAAGAAAATTTGTAAACTAAGTGAGCTTTTAGACTTTATTCAGAATCACTCTTCAAATCTGAGATCAGGCCTTGACTATACCAATATGGTTCTTGACAATATCATTGGTTTTAAGAGACCAAAACTCAAATCTGATACTCGCATGGTTAATTACGAATTTGATCAATTTGACAGATTTGTGGAAAATTGTGTTTTTTTTTATCATCCACAAGAGAAAGAAATTAGTGCCAAGTTATATGTATTGATTTCCTATGTAACAAAGATTATGTTGCAAGTAGCTCAAAAAACCACAGTTAGTGCAGAATTTGTAGAAAATATATTTTATAAAGAAGGAGGGAAAACTGTTATGTTAATGAGTGATGGAAACAATTTCCAAATTAGCTAATGGAGGAAATGCAAATGATGTAGTTTCTGAATTTAAGCACGATACCACAGGGCAGCAAAAGGAACTAACAGCTGAGGATTACATCCTAAATGAAGTTTACAAATACATCAAGAAACGTTCTGATTACTACCAGGTTGCTGAAGTTGCTAGACCATCCAGAACCAGATCTGAAAGTAGTTTTACAAAAGACTCAGTGATAAATTGGCTGACAGAATATATAGAACAGCTGTGGAAAGGAATCACAGAGATTAAAGCATTTTGATAAAGATGGATCAACTGCCTGGAGTGAAGCACCAGCTGAAGGGACATTCTCCATTCTTGGTTACATTGTTGAACACAAAGGATCCATTAAGCCATCTCATTTGACTAAGCTGTGCAGAATTGTGAAGGAGGGTCCAGCTCCAGGCACTAGATCTGCTGTAATGATCACACAGAAAGCCATTGATCAGTGGCCAAGCATACATGGTGGTAAATTCACAACAAATGCCTACATGCAAGGTCTAACATCGTCCACTGTTGCTGCTGCAATGAATAAATAAACTTAAGGTGAGTTATAAACTGTACATTATTGTATTATTATGTTTAGCTAAAACAATTTGTAATTGGTATGTCGTCAATTCAAGAGTTTACTATCATTAACCTATCTAGTGGTGTAAGGGGAAAAAAGTAAATTCAGAGCTGTGCTCCAGTAAATTTTTTCAAATCTGGAGTCATGCAATCCAGTATTGTGCATGAGTCCAAATTTCTTGAAGCATTGCCAGTGTGCTTTGGCTTATAAACCTTTAATTAAGCTATTGCATGTGAATTCATTAAGTGCCTATACACATTGTCTTGTCCAGATAAATTGGGAAATAAACAAGTGAGAAGAATTCTAGCAAATATAATACATTTGAAATCTAGGAAGTTAAGACCCTCCAAAGTTTAAGAAAGTTATTTAGAATTTTGGGGTTTTGTACATAAATTATCTTTATATGCTCATTATCATAACTAACCTTATTAACCCCATCATCATTTAATTTAAGATTAAAGTTTCTTATTGTCTGGAACCTCCAGAAGAAATTGTAAATAATTACTGGGTCATTCTCTGTCAGATCAACCAGTGCCTAACACCCTCATCTCTCAGATTTTGCTGAAATTTGGTTTATAGGGAGGTTGTGGGCCCTGAATCCATTTCTGAAATTATAAGGTCAATCCGACCAACGGTTCAAGAGATATGACCTCGGGAAATTTGAGGTCACTTGCGAGGTCACTAACATTTGGCGACCCATAACTTGGGTAATAATGGTCACAATTATATAAAAGTATATATATTTAGAATCAGAAAACGACAAGGAATCCAAATATGCAAGTTTTAAAACTCTAGGTTGAAAAATAAAAAAGTTACACTGTAACCAAAATTTGAGGTCACGATTTGACCTCTGGGGTATCAAATGAGAATTTTTTTTTTAAATGTAAAAAATGAAGGCATAGGCATTGGCTATTAGAATCAGCAAAAAAAAGTTTGTTTATGTTAGTATTTTTCATGTAACTAACATATAAGTGAACACCATATTCATAAGTTGTGCGTCAATTCTACCTATTTTTTCACACTTAAGCTCATAATTTGACCTATAGAAATTAAAATTACATTTTTTTATAGATATAAAAACAAAGGCAAAAAATGTAAAATTGTATTTCACTGCTAATCTACACTGGCAATAATAGTTATAATAGTGAAAGGGGAAGACCTACTTAGAGGATTCATGTGCTAGCCTAATACAATTTTTGCATGCTCGATGCTCTCATCAATTTCTTTTGTGGAAAAATGTATTGAATTCTGCTGCCTCCTCTTAGGGTAGGACAACTCATTACAGTTAATATATGATGTCCTGGCACTGCACATGAATCCTTGTTTGATGGATAATAATATGCACTTGATCCTGATGACCCAGAGGGATGTAGAAAGTTCACAGTGAAATCATCAAACTCTTCACAATATTCCTCCACAATTCCATACCAAACTTGCATGTCATAAATGCGGCCAACATACTCTCCTGGTTTGACACATTTTAGGTTACCAAGCATTGCAGGTTCATTAGTAAAATGACTTTTCCTTATTCTTTTCTTTTCTCCAATGCCACTTGAAATGGGATACACCATCAGTTCTTCCTTGTTTAGGGGAACAAATCTATGATATTTCTGAGTTCCAGGAATAGCCCTACTATCCTTGAATCGATGTTCCAACCGTTCTTCTGCATCTTTCAAATCAGCTGTAGTTACAAAGAAAAAATTTATCTTCTTGCTCAAGTTTTCTTCACAAAACTGAAACATGTGTTCTGGTATAAGAATTTGCCTCTCTGTAGTTCTCTGCAAACTGGCACGAGCAGTAGCTCTTTTCACTGTTCCTCCAATCCCATCACATGCATTTTTGCCATGGGATGTAGCAAAGAAGTGCCATTCACAAGACAGACCAAAATCCTCTTCATGGTAACAGAGATTTGTGAAGTTGTATCTGTTCTTATATTGGCCAGCACATCCATCTGAGAAATAGTGCACCTTCTTCAATTGTGGGCATCTGAATTTAACATATGTCATAAGCTTCAATATGAATGAGTAAACCATTATAGTGTTGTGTTTTAGTGATGCAGATAAGAAACAGACACTAAAATGGCTAAGTTCCTGGTCTGCAGATGATCTATAATAGATGACAAAAGGGTGAACTGTACACTGTGAATTGTCCCAGTGAAACCCTTGGGCAGCATCCTGGACAATGAAAGAATAATTCTCAGAGAAATCACCTACTATAACTACCTCGCTCTGAGGTGGTAGTGTTTCTTTCAACTGCTTGAAGTACTGTGATTGTTGCTGAGCAACAAAGTGATGACGAACCATGCGGGATATTTTCATGCTTAGGGATGATAAGTATTCATGAAGTGGCTCCACCTTATCAACCATTGTACAACGGTCAACAGTCACCCATTGCTTGTAAGATATTTCATTTGGAGCTGATTTCACACTGTCAAGTAACTCAAGAAAATCCAGGACACCCTCTTCTCTTGGGCAATCATTGCAAAGTTGCATCATGCAAGTCTCTCTTTCTGTACTGCAGACACTGTAATCCATAAGATCCTTGTATGAAAGACCTCTTTCTCCCAATGCAGCCAGCTGCAATTTTGGATTTTGATGGTATGTGCAGACACAGACAGAATGAGTCCCACCACTACCGGCAAGCACACAATATGATGGCCGTAATTTTGCAAATGTGGAAAATCCTATTTTGGGATTCTTTTCATCATTTTTATATAGTTCAAACATCTCTCTTAAATTCCCGAGGACCAATCGTTTTTGCACCTTCATTGCACCTTCAGCACTGATAACTTTCACGCAATCCTTTTGGCCAGGACACATACGACTAACCTCTTCTGACTCATAGAATCTTCTAACTATATCTTTGTGTTCTTCAGATATCACTTTTCCTTTGCTCATTAGTGGAATCTTTGGAAGGATTCCATGTTCTGATTTAAGTGAATGGCTTCTTTTCACCATGTATGTTGTAGTTTGAAAGAAACTAGCTGTTTTTTCAATTGTGTATGGTGAGTGTGTCAATATTTGTAGTTTGTGATGGTGACATTTGCTCTCCAGGAATGACTGTTTCAATTCATTCATTAATTTGTCTAGATGTTTTTCAGATTTAGCTTCAGGTTTTGAAGTATCACTTACCTCCTCGGTAATTTGAACACCATAACTGAGTTCTAGCCTCTCCTTCGGGTGTTTCTGAGCAGATGATAGCTTACCACGAGCCTTGCACTTTTCCTGGCTTAATGACAGCCCTTCTGAAAAGAACAGAAAAAAAGGTTTCACACACCTGAATATTAGTAATTAAATATTAATTATAGTACCTTAAATGCTATATAATTGGCTATATAGTAGATCAAACAGACCTTGTAGTAAAGTATAAGTTATTATATTAATTTATTACTTACTTTTTTTAACTGGTGTTTGGTCCAGAAATGCTAGAACTGGTTCAACTGAAGTTGAAGGATTTTCCTTTATCAAGCAATCACTGTCATTGTCCAGATCTTGAATTGAAGAGATGTTACTCAAGCCACTGATAGTAGATGATTCATTTGAATCCTGCTCAGACTCGTTGTTTTCAGTGGTACTAAGTATAGTGGGGTTTTTCATTATCAGTGTCCAGCAGTTCATACACAACAATGAGTCTTTTTTCACTCTTCCAGCACATTTTTCAACAAGTACATCAGTCACTTTTCTAAGATTGATTGTTATGCGTTTCTTGTGTTTTGAATAGGGTCCTGGCAGTATTTCAAGTGCCGAACCATTGTATTTTGATCTGTAAAGATATAGGATTTACAATTAGGTAATACATATTTTTTAGAAAATATATAGCTATACACACTTAATATTTTAGGCCTTGATAGTCTCTGAGGCTCATTAAAACACCATACCCACCAGCCACCCACAGTGCTGGCTGGAACTGTACTAACCTGTAGACAAGGAATTTTGCAACTATCTGTGTTGATTCTGCACTTAGACAAGTAGCAACATGTTTCAACAGGTTTGTTTAGGCTACATGTGAGCTTAGTCTTCCCCTTTCACTATTATAAAATTTATAACTATTATTGCCAGTGTAGATTAGCAGTGAAATACAATTTTTATTAAATTCTTGGAGCTTGAGGTCAAATTGATAGCTAAGATATAAAAATTCCTTGAAATGACAAGCAATTTATAAATATGGTGTTCACTTATAAGTTAGTTACATGAAAAGTACCAACATAAACAAACTTTTTATGATTGTTTCTATTAGTCAAGAACTCTGACTTTGTTTTTTATATCTATAAAAAATGTAATTTTAATTTCTATAGGTCAAATTATGAGCTTAAGTGTGAAAAAATAGGTAGAATTGACGCAAACTTATGAATATGGTGTTCACTTATATGTTAGTTACATGAAAAATACTAACAAACAAACTTTTTTTTTGCTGATTCTAATAGCCAATGCCTATGCCTTCATTTTTTACATTTAAAAAAAAAATTCTCATTTGATACCCCAGAGGTCAAATCGTGACCTCAAATTTTGGTTACAGTGTAACTTTTTTATTTTTCAACCTAGAGTTCTAAAACTTGCATATTTGGATTCCGTGTCGTTTTCTGATTCTAAATATATATACTTTTATATAATTATGACAATTATTACCCAAGTTATGGCTCGCCAAATGTTAGTAACCTCGCGAGTGACCTCAAATTGCCCGAGGTCATATCTCTTGAACCGTTGGTCGGATTGACCTTATAATTTCAGAAATGGATTCAGGGCTCACAAACTCCCTATAAACCAAATTTCAGCAAAATATGAGAGATGAGGGTGTTAATTTCAATTTTTTTTGGTTGATCTGACAGAGAATGACCCTACTGTTAAAGTTTTTTGTTAAAGTCTAGAAATGGGAGGTTTAAAGTTGTTCATTAAATCAAGTTATAAATAAAATCAAAAAACCTAAATTTCTAGTTTGCTTTCTATAAATCATTAAATATCAGTCATGTTACATGATGGGGAGATCAGTTCCACATTTGATCATCAAAGGGAATAAGACTAGATAAAAAGTCATACACTAGAATAAGGTTTACTAAATTTGATGATATTTTCAAGTCAAGGGAAAATTCTTGAATTAATTTTCAGGGCTGTGGAGTCGGCACATAAAAAACCGACTCCGACTCCGACTCCTCAATTTTTTGTCTATCCGACTCCGAAGGTATATTAATTCTAAATCTGCTATGATGATAATTACACAAGAGGCATTTCATCACCACCACGTGAATCATCATCATCTGTGGTCATTGTTACGGTAACTTTGTCTGTAGTAAAGTATCTTGTAAGTGGTGCTTGTCGTTCAGTAGATTTCTGATCTTTTGTTAACTTTGAAGTAGTTGCAAGGTTTTTATTACTATCTTTCTCAATGACTTCTAAAATTTTGGGATGGAAACGCTGCAAATGTCTTTTCAATTTTGATGCTCTGGTTGGTGCATTTTTATCAGAGCCAGTAAAACCACTGATTTTTGCTTCACATAATTTTTCATCATCATCATCTTCTATCATACACTGACACACGAAATGTTTCCCATCTGTGGTTATTGTAAAATATTCAAAAACTGCAGACTTTGTTAGAAGTGTCTTTGCCATTGTGAAAGGGGTTTTAGACTTGAAAGTTAAAAACTTATGAAATTTAGAAAGAACTCGAAATTAAATAAGCATTAAAAATAAAAAATATTATCTGAAAAGAAAAAATGAATTAATGGCATTAGTGTCTGAAATGGAAAACATTGTTTATTATTTAAGTGGTTTAACCACCATAGCTGCCAGTGATATCACACACAAAAACATTTTATTAAAATTTATATTGAGGTCGGAGTCGGACTCCGACTCCAGCACCACCAAAATTGCTTCCGACTCCGACTCCACAGCCCTGTTAATTTTCAGTAGCATAGGGTCTTGCCCATACTGTGCTTGTTCCTGTTTATTGTTTATCCTGAAGTTCTTTCTCTTCCTTTTCTGCCTGAACACCTTTTTTTCCTGCACCCACTCCTTAACACTCCAGCATATACTGTTCACTTGCCATCACTTGAATGCACTGTGGTGGTCTTGCTCTTCCTGTTTGACATTTTTGTGAATGGTCCTTGCTCACTTGATGTCCAGTGTACTGCTTGGGAAAAGATCTTTGAGTCCAGCTTCATCTCCTGCCTTCCAGTCTATTCACTTTGCATGTACTTTGTGGCTGGCCAGTAGAATTGGATTCCTACCATAGGAAGAACTGTTTCTAGAGTCAAATCCAGGTAGGTTCTCCAGTTTTCCCACAACAATATCAACTTAACCAAACTGACAAAAATATTACGACAACCTAACCAGGCATTCAATAATTCATTTGCACAAGAAATGAAGGTCAGATATGAATAAAACACACCAAAATACACCAGAAAAATCTATTCTCATATAAAAATTGATCCACAGGGGTAAAACAAATAATTACCATCATACTATTTCAATTGATTTTAATCAATCCAAAAATTGCTTATATCTCCATCATCATCAATTTGCACAAAAAATACCAAAAAAGAAAATAGATTCAGATTTAAATTCTACATAAGAATTAACTGGATCTTGTGGGTTGTTATATTATATGAAAAAGTAAATGATGGTTTACAACCCACAAGATCCAAAATTCTTATAAATTGCAAAGAGAATTGATAGATAGTTTAGTTTGCTTGGGCAAGCAAATGGCAGATGGAATTCAATGTTAAAAAATGCAGTCATTTATTTTGGTAGAAATAATGAAAACTTTAGTTAGGCCTATGAGATGCAAGGGAACTAGTTAGAGGCTGTTAGACAGGAAAAAGATCTTAGCATTATAGTTAGTAGAGGCTAGAAATAAAGCAAATAAAATGTTAGGTATTATTAAGGGAATGAGATCACCTGAAGATCCATCACCCCAGGCTTTTTTAGTTCGCTTAAAAAGGCTAACTAATGAAAATATCATGACCTAACCTAACCAATCATCAAGGCATACAGTTGACCTAATGATTGGTTAGGTTAGTTTGTGATATTTTCATGTTAGCCTTATAAAGCCAACTAAAAAAGGCTGGGGTGATGGATCTTCATGTGATTGAAGGAATGTTAGTTACAAGAATAAGGAAGTCATCTGTAAATTATATAATTCTTAAGTTGGGCCTCACTTAGAATACTGTAATCAAGCTTGGTCCCCTCACCTTAGACATGAAATTGATATGCCTGAAGATGTGCAACATAAGGCAACCAAGCTTATCTTTAACCCAAGTTGGAATACATGGAAGGATTAAATGAATTAGGTATGTTTAGTTTTGAGAAACATTGTAGGAAGAGAGAGATGATACAGATATTCAAAAAATTCAGATTTAGACAATTTAGATGTATGCAACTTTTTCTCACTAGAGGCTGATGGGATAACTCATGCGCAAAATTATAATTAGAAAATTAGAAAACAGCCTTGTAGACTTGATCTACAAAAATACATTTTCTATCATAGTAGATTTTTGGAATGACTTGCCATATGATGTGGTAACAGTAGCTCATTAGTTAATTTTAAGAAAAATTTGGGTGCTTTCATGAATGAGATAGTTTGTAGATTGTAATTACTGTATATTTTCAGCTTAAGTTGTAGGCTACTTTGATAGTAGTAAATAGTTGTATATTAGGTAATTATGTATATTGAGTAACTCAGTCATTTTACACATACCAAAATACATTTTCCTAGTAGTATTTGATGTGATTTGTTCAAATCTGACCTCCATTTCCCTCGGAAATGAGATCCAACAAAGTTATAGTACTTTGAAGTTTGGCTCATTTTCAAGGGAAATGGAGGTCAAAATCTAAGCAAAACACATCAAATATTACTAGAAAAATGTATTTTGGTATTAATTAACCTAACATGAATATATTACATTATCATTTGTATAATTTAGGTCACGGGGGTACGGGGGTAGAGCCCCCGTAAAGATCACGCATGACAAATTGATTGATATTGATCGACATTTACTGTCGGAAAATAAAAAATATAAAACCCTATACCGATCAATTTGTGATGCATGATTTTTACGGGGGCTCTGCCCCCATACCCCCGAGACCTAAATTATACAAATGATAATGTAATAACATATTCAATATTTCTATTGCTCGGGAGTCATTAGAATGTTCTTCGTATATAATCCTCAAAATAATATTCGCACCCTTCACGTATCGCAACCAACATCTATGAAAAACTAACAGAAGTGGAACTAGCAACTTAAAAAGCCTAACAACTTAAAAAGCCTAGCTCATATATCATGTTCTCATGATGTCACCAATCAAATATTGGAAGGGTGGGAAAAAAATGCAAAATGTCATAATATTCAAATCTACATAATTTGGCAAGGACGCATCTGCGAGCATAGTGACTTATATGAAAATGATAAGAAAATTATGCTTTAATATTTCATAATTATATTTGCTTTTGATATTCTGAGTACGATAAAACTCATATTAACCGTATATTAATTACCTGAATTGAGATTGATGTTTTGCAGGATTCTATTATTATTAGCTCTTGACTTGCATAACCTTGATAGCCCCAATAGCTTCATGTTTTCCAAATAAAATGTAATGTAATGTAATCTCTCCTACCAATGATGTTAAACTAACAGGCCTATAATTTCCTACCTCCTCCTTACCAGAGGCGTACCAATACTTTTTGCCGCTCGGGGCGAAAATGCCAACGCCCCCACCCACAACAATTTTCAATTTTAAAAACAATTCCTTTACAAAAATACACTTCTAAACAAAACTTTTATTGGAAGAAAAACTTAAATAAAGCAACTTCAATTTTAACAATACTACATAATGTACCGTACATAATATACTACATAGTTTTAACAATAACTATATAATGTATAATGCCTAGTTAAATTTTCAGACTTTCATAACAGAAAATTCATGAATGATTTTTTCTATGTCCATTGTCTCTGCAACTTCGCGTTCAATTGAAATAATCGCCAAATTGCTCAGTCTAGATTGACTTATAGTTGACCTGAGGTAAGTTTTTATAAGTTTCAGTTTCGAGAAACTTCGTTCGCAACTTGCCACGGACATGCATGTAGTTAGACAGATCCGGAGGGCAATTGTTATATGAGGCAAAGATTCCACTAGATCCCATTTAACGATCCGCTGAAGTAGTTTTAACATATCCCAGTTCTTTGGATCATCGTCGACGCTTATGCTTTCGAAACTGAGCAAATGTCTGCGCAAACGCTTTATTTCTTCCAGTAGACTTCCTGGATTAATGTCATTGTAATGGAAGAAAAATTATTGACCTTGGTATTAATTTCTTCATCTTTGGACTGATTCAAAAGGTACGAAGGAGACAGAAATTCAAAGCGATCATTCATGTTTTTAAGACAAACTGTGCGTTTTTCAATTTCTGCGCATACTGCGCCCGCCTGACAGTAATTTGCCGCCCTCGGGAAGTGCCGCTCGGGGCGGTCGCCCCTCTCGCCCCTCCCTTGATAGCCACTGCTGCTTACTACCTTTTTTGTAAATGGGTACTACATTTGCCTTTTTCCATTCCACTTCTGCAAAATTAATAGACCTAGCAAAGAAAATAATGCCTCAGATAAGCTTTCCGGTATTATTATAGTATTACACCCGTCTAATGTCCAGCAATTATTATATTATGTTCATTAAGTAGATTTTTTCCATCGCAAATGTTCGTTTTTGATATAAATTTTTTTGGTGTGTATCTAGTGTGTTCGTAGGTTCATTTGGTGTGCGTGCGCGGCTGACCGTTACATGTCTGCCCAATCACTGCGCTCCATCCATTTCGAATTTGAATTACTTTGCTACAGGAATGGCTTCGTGTGACACGTGCTTGTTTGATTATTACCGCTGTATTGTCGCTTTCTACGAAAATTTAGAAAAAAGTGTTGAGTTTCCGCGTGCTCACGGTGTTCTACCGACAGTAGTGAAGTGTCCACATTGTAAAACGGAGTGTACATATCGTCAAGACCAGAAACTGTGGCGTTGTAGAAAAAGTTACGTTGTGCTTAAAACGAAGAAAAGACGGTACTGGGATTATTCTGTCTCAGATTTTAAAGGTAATTCCTGTTTTTCTTTTAGGTTACGTTAGGATAGGTTAGGTTTAGTTAAGTTAGGATAGGTTAGGTTAGGAAGGTTAGGTCAATTTTGAAGGTGAAATTTATGTTTTTCCTATGGTTTTTGATGTCTTTTGAAAGAATCTGACATTCAAAACCGTCGGAAATGACTCGTTTTCTGTGATTTTCCCCACATTGCCGACTGGGGGGGAGGGGGTTATCTCAAGAACGAGTCATTTCCGACGGTTTTGAAGGTCAGATTCGTTCAAAACACATCAAAAACCATAGGAAAAACATAAATTTCACCTCCAAAGGGAGACGGGTGTAATACTATAAATTTACCAGCTTTCCTCCCCTTCTCTGAGAATCCTAGCAAATTATCAGGTCCAGCAGCTTTGACTTCAATGTAGGTATCAATCACTTGCCTAACAATCATCCTTCCTTATATGAATATCTACAGATCTACAGAAGATAAGGCTAACAAAGACCCTAAGATCCACTCTAAGGTTAGCCCGAGAGAAAGGAAAGAGTAGGGGGTTAAGAGAAGAGAATAAGGGGTTAAGTAAGGAGGAACACCTATCACTCGTGGGTTAACATTCATTCAGTAAAAGCGAGAAACGATTCACCATCATCATCCGCCGGCCACTGCCGACAAGTCAGAAAAATAGTCGGAGAGAATAGGAGAGGGGTGAAAGATGAAAAGAAGTAAAATAAGAACGCTTACAAACCATGCAAACACAATCTTAACTCACTCTCATACCATGCAAACTATAAACATGCAAGAAAAGAGAGTTACAGACATGCAAAGTAAGGAGGATAAGGCAAAAAAAAAAAAAAAGTAAGTAAAGTTAAACAAAAAGTGGGTTAGTTTACGCTACGAGCTACATCTACGTTCGTGTTAGTCTAATTTTTTTTTTTTTATTGCTGGCATCACACACTGGCATGTCACAAGCTGGCATTCATCGTCAACAGACTCATCCTCGAGCACCACCACCAGAGCTCCTGTTGCTAACTTTGTTTTTTTTATTTTAACAACGTTAATACTTTTAACATGTCTGTCAAGACGGTTCTTAAACATATTAACGCTGGTAGAATGAACGACTGACGCGGGAAGATTATTCCATTTATCAATTACTTTAAACGTAAAGAAGTTTTTAGCGATATTAGTAATGAAACGTCTGCCACGCAACTTAAATCCGTTATTGCGAGTAATTACTATTATCGAAAGTGAACAATTTGTCAAAATTTACGTTATCGATGTTATTAACGATTTTGAAAACTTCAATAAGCTCCCCCCTTAATCTCCTAGTTTCGAGTGAATACAGGTCTAGCTCTTTAATTCTATCTTCATAAGGCTTGTTGCGCAATGACGGAATAAGTTTCGTGGCACGACGCTGAACCCTTTCTAACCTATCAATATCCTCACGCAAGTACGGGCACCAAAACTGAACAGCATATTCTAAATGAGGCCTGACTAGGGACTTGTAAAGGGGCAATATAATATCCTTCGATTTAAATTTGAAATTACGCGCTATGAAGCCCAACATCCTATTAGCTTTTGCGCAAGACTCCAGGCACTGGTTCCTAACCTTTAAATCCTTAGATACGCGTACGCCTAAATCTACTTCCTCGTCAACGCTCGCTAACTCCCTATCATCCATCGTGTACGTGTAATTATTGTTGCGAGAACCTATATGCAAAACTTTACATTTGTCTACGTTAAATTGCATCTGCCACTTATCTGTCCACTCCATAATCCTATTTACATCGTCTTGGATTCTATTTCTATTTCTATCGTCCTCGTTAACAACCTTACCGCCTATTTTAGTATCGTCCGCGAATTTTGACACGTTACTAGTCAATCCTACATCTATGTCGTTAATGTAAATTACGAATAGCAATGGGCCTAACACTGAACCCTGTGGGACACCGCTGCCTACAGCTAACCACCCTGATTCACTACCATTAACTACGACCCTCTGCCTCCTAGCACGAAGCCATTCTTCTAACCAGTTAGCTACCTGACCGCGTATACCGTGCGCTTTGACCTTCGCAATTAGTCTCCTAAGCGGAACTGTATCGAACGCCTTTTTAAAATCTAAATAAATAACGTCAGCTGCTCTATGCCTATCGTATTCGCGCACTATTTCGTTATAAAATTCTAACAAATTAGTTAAACAAGACCTATGGCGTCGAAACCCATGCTGACTACTATAATCAAATCTCTACTTTCTAAGTGATCGATGATACGATCCCTAACTACGGATTCCAAAAGTTTATCGACAATTGACGTTAAGCTAATGGGCCTATAATTGCTAGCTACTGCGCGGTCGCCTTTTTTAAAAATAGGCGTGACGTTAGCTAATTTGAAGTCTTCAGGAATAATCCCCGTTTCGAGTGACTGATTAAAAATCTTCGTTAAGGGGCCTACGATAACGTCTTTCAAATCTTTCAAATGTCTGGGATAAAAAGCGTCAGGGCCTGGAGCCTTGCTAAATTTTAGCCAGTGGTGGGCACCGTTAACCAAAAAATTAACTTCGTTAACCGCTAATCCGTTAACCAAAAAGTTAACTTCGTTAACCGTTAATCCGTTAATTCGTTAAACATGTAACGGAAGTTACCGATAAACCGTTAACGTTAACTTTTATTATACAAAAAATGAAAAACACAATATATATATAATTTAATTTTCCCTCTTCTTCTCGTTCTCCATTTTGTCCATGAGATGCATGTTGCCCTTCATGAAAATTAGCATATCAAAGTTTTCATCAGACAGGGATGATCTCTTGGCCCTCAGGATGTCCTTGCCCATAGAGAACAAACGCTCCACTGCAGCACTGGAGGGGATGGCTGTGTTGAACTTGATGAACAAGTCCACCAACACTTGCTCACCCAAGAAGGCAGCATCTGTCAGCAAGTCCTTGGAGTTGGTCTCCAGCCAGGTCTTGACCAAGTTCTGGGCCTTGCCCTTGAGTGACCTGTGGCTTCTGCTGCTCTCTTTTGTCTGGATGACAGCACTGAAGAAGTCATCCTCCTCCTCCTCCTCCTCGTTGTTGCTGCCCACTTCGTTGGACTGCTGCTTCATGGCCTCCTCGACTGTACCCTCCATGCTTTTCCTCACCCTGGCGACCTTGGTGTTGTCATACTTGTCCAACCAGATGAGGCGAAACCTGGGATGGAAGGCAGCAGCCAGCTGGCATTCGTCATCCTCCAGGAGGGGCCCAAACCTTTTTTACTCACAGACATATTATAAATATACATGACTTACTTGACAACGATTATTTTTAAATATTCACTAGCACAAACATGTGCGCAAGAGACAGACTGCAAATGAAACGAATGTAGTTATTTGTTGTAATTGTTACATATATATTATTGAAAGTGCCTTAAAATGCTCGTGATATTTCTTGAAAGAAGTTGAAACATTCAGCTCAAATGGCAAATCTTTCCGCCTGATTTTACAGTCGACCATGTTTTGCTCAAACCAATGCCATAAATAACTATCATATTTGGTAAGACACAAATTGTGGCGACGGAAACAAATATATCGCCTGATTTTGCACTGCGGAAATGGAAATTCGTTCATCACTATTAACAGTGGCGGATTAATTGCGCACCTGCTCAGCACTGAAAATAATAGAAACTTTTAAACGTTCATTTATGAATTTTTTGGGTTAACGGACTTGAGTTAACGGAAGTTAAATGTAACGGAAGTTAATTAGTCCGATAATGATTTTCAAAGTTAACTTAAAAGTTAAATCGTTAACGAAAAAGTTAACTTCGTTAATTAACGATTAACGGATTAACGGTTTGTGCCCAGCTTTGCTTTTAGCCTATCGATATAATGCGCAATCTCACCCTCGTAAACAGTTATTTCATCCAAAATAGTCTCGCTACTAAATGGAACGATATCGTCGACGTCGGGGACATTATTTACGTGTTCTACGGTAAAAACTGTCGCAAAAAAGTTATTGAAAATACCCGCCATCGCCTGAGCGTCAGAAGCCAAAGCGCCATTAACATCCACTAGAGGGCCTATGTTATCTTTTATCGGCTTACGATTATTTACGTATTAAAAAAATTTTTTTGGATTGTGTTTACTATCCGCAGCTATAAGTATCTCTAAATTACGCTTGGCATTCCTAACTGATCTTTTAACCTGACGCCTAAGCCCGATATATCTATTATAGTTAGCTGCCCGTGCCATTGCGCTTATTAAGTCTATACGCTCTATTACGCTCGTTTAGGAACTCGCCTATTTCCCTAGTCCACCACTTCGGCCTACCATGATTTCTAGCGCGCTTGGGCCTACGAGGAATAAACTCCCTTTCAATATTCCTAAAACTTTCTTTAAACGCCACCCAACGCAAATTTGTGTCATTACACATAAATAAGTAATCCCAGTCCACTACTCTCATCCTATCCGCAAAACTATCAAAATTAGCCCTACGAAAATCAGGAACTTCTATTACGTTACTATCCTGAGTGTTTATTATCACTAACTTAAACCTAAGAATTTGATGATCACTACATCCTAAACTCTCGCTTACTTCTAAACCTTCGACTATATTCTCGCCGTTCGTCATCACCAAATCTAAAATATTATCACCGCGCATTGGTTCGGTAACTATCTGTCGTAAAAAGGCAAGAGATATCTTGATTCGGTAATTGTATACAATATCCCCATCACCTCAGTTTCTAATAAAAATTATTGCAATCATTTTTCTAGGTTAGATTAGGTTAGGTTGGTTTTTAAAAATAAATAAAGTAATTACATGCTATAAATAAAGGTTTTACATCGATTGTGAAGTCAATTTCATAAAATTGAGGTGAGGGGGATGTTGTATACAATTACCCTTGATTCTTAGGAGTAATCCTATATAAATAGGAAGCCTTCACTGGGTCCAAGAGGTCTGAATTTATATGGGCCATAGGCCTATTAGGAGGAGCCTGGCTAGGCCTAACAGTGCCCAGTCCCTGGAGACCAGACTGGGAAGAAACATTTCCCCCAGCCACATCAGCATCACCAGGCCGACCCACCTCTCTACTCCTAACCTTAAGTGGGGGTGAACGTAAAGAGGGGGAGAGAGCTTCAATAACTGATGGGGCAAGAGAGACATCCTCCTCCGAATCAGATTCATGCAACATTTTACTTCTCAACCTCTCGAGATCGGAACTGGTAGCCATATCGGAACTAGGCGAACCCGCCATGTGCCATAATCCCCAGAACTCAGCCTAGGCAAAAGGCCTGAGCCGAGTTGAGAACCCCTAACACAACAGGCCTATCCTATTCAGAGACTAGAAGGATACAATTAGAAAGTGATCAAGTCGAAATCATAATTAACAATCGAAAGAAGTTTCAAGTATGAATCTTAGTATATAAGCCAGGCCTAATTGGGCCCAGCCTAAGCCAGGCTTGCCCTTTGATGTATCACTTAGTCCACTTTTCTTACAGTAAGGGCAGGGACTATCAAGTGTGTAAATTGGGTATTATTAGAGCGTTTGACCCTACTCGTTTTGATAATTAAAAAGATGCTTTTCCGATAGTTTAGACAATTCTAAGACACTTTTCTTCTATAACACTTTCGTCGCAAATGAATAGTTTCCGAGAAAGTCGCAATAATTTCTGGGGAGGCCCTAGATTTTTTCAAGTTGGAATGTTTATGTTACGAGCTTTCTCAGAGAGCTCCTATGTGTTCGTATGTTGGTTACTCGTCGCCAGTAGGCATGCGCATGACGTCACAGTCATGCGCATTAGTTCTTTGTTCATGTTAACCAATCACAGCCCCATATCGCATCAGTGATGATGCCGCACGATTTGAAATCAGTGTAGTCATGGCTTCAGAGTGTAGTGGCTGTTCGTTCCGCGAGTACGATTTAGTTAAAGTAGCCTACCAGGATAATGAAGCAGCCCTTCAAATATTGAGGAACCATGGAGTTTTGCTTAGGTCCGTAGAGTGTCCTCGCTGTAAAAAACCGTGTAATTATCGGCACGACACAAATCAGTGGCGGTGCAGGCGTTCATTTGTGCTCCCGAAGACCAAGAGACGCCGTTTCTGTTATTTTACCACCGCAGATTACAAGGGGACCTTCCTAGAGCGTACTCAGTTGGAGCCGTGGCAAGTGCTATGTTTCATTAATCTGTGAGTGCGCAAACATCGGGCTCACTCGGACGTACTAGAAAATTTAGAAATCTCGAGGAAAACTAGCGTCGATTGGCGCAGCTTCTGCAGTGAAGTAACCGAATTTTGGTTTAATATATAATCAGTCCTCTATTGGTGGACAAGATATCGTGGTGGAAATAGACGAAACTCTGGTCGTACGGCGGAAATACGAGCGTGGCCGAGTGCTGGGCCAAACATGGCTATTTGGTGGGATTGAACGGCTCTCAAAAAAATGTTTTGTGGTGCCGTTAGTTGAACCGTTGAGCAAAAAATGCGACGCCGAAACTCTTGTGCCCCTCATTAAGAAACACATTTTGCCTGGTTCGGTGATTGTGAGTGATGGTTGGGGGGGCATACAAAACTCTGACGGCCGAAGGGTACACCCATAAGGTGATTAATCATTCAGAGAAATTTGTGGACTCGGTCGACAAGGAGGTGCACACTCAGAACATAGAAAGGTTGTGGAGGGACATTAAGGAGTGGGTTAAGCGGCCTGGTATTTGGGCCAAATTTCTCCGCCAGTACCTTGGCCGTTACCTGTTCCTCAAACAGTCCGAGTGCAGGCAAGAACTCCACAACTTTCTTAAACAAGCGGCTCTTCTATATCCACCACAGTCAAACCGAGGTGCTTCTGCACAGGCTACTCCAGCACCTATCCCCAACCTGGACGACGAGTCATCGGATGAAGACCCGGACATTCCATGATAAGGTACTTACTTAAAATAGGTTAGTTAGGTTAGGTTAGGTTAGGTTAGGTTAGGTTAGGTTAGGTTTGGTGAAAATATGTTTTTCCGATGGTTTTTGATGTTTTGAACGGTTTTGATCTTCACTTCTATTGGAAATCAATAGTTTTTGTGTTTTCCTCCCCACCCAAAACCCCGGGTTCCCACTGGGGGTCCCCCATTATTGTTGGATAAGGGGGGATATCTTAAAAACTATTGTTTTCCGATAGAAAGGAAGGTCAAAATCGTTCAAAACACATGAAAAACCATCGGAAAAACATTTTCAACTTCGTAACAGAGTAGGGTCAAACGCTCTAATTTTATGGTAAATTGTATAACCAAGCCTCAATCTAACTGGTTTTAGTAAAAAATATTTGAACTTTTTGTTTACAAGCTTGCAGTTCTAGGTACGTCCGATTACCACAAAGGTTCACCGAAAAGTCCAATTTAATTAAGATTGTTTTCTGTTATTTATTATTGTTATTATTATTATTATTATTATTATATTATATTATTATTATCCGAGTCCGAATTTCACTCTGGCTTATATGTATTTTTATGTAAAACTTAATTCTAAGAGGGGTTTCTTTTCTGCAACTTTTCCCAAAAATCGCGTTATCATGTTCAAAATTGCCGTTTTCTGTTCTACAGTATGTTGAAATACGGAATATTCAATTGAACACAACCTCATATTTTTAACTCTGTCATAATTTGTTGCCATTTAGACGCATTAACTTTGCTTAACTCTTACACAGGTTTAATACATACATACATAAGAAAAAAATCTACTCCATTTGAATCTTTGTAACCATTTGGACGCACAAGGCGAAGTTCAACATTCTCTCAATAGATGGCTCTGGGCAATTACGCCAGTTATAATTGTGAACTCGAAGTGAGTGGACGCCATTTTTTTCGTTAAGTGTTTTTTGTAATTTTCCTAAGTTTAATCACCATTATTATATTTGTTTTGACTACATATAATTTCATTCTAGAAGTATTAAGGAAGCTCCCTGTTTACTTTGTTTAAGTAATATTTTTAATAAATGTGAAGAAAAGACTTTATTCAAAGTTCGTTTCGAAATGGACACAAAGTTTTCATAGGGTAAATGTCTTGTATGATAACACGTGTCCAATTGGATACATGAAATGAATTTTTCATTACGATTGTTTTTATGTACTGTTATATATAATATATAGATATATATATATATATATATATATATATATATATATATATAGAGAGAGAGAGAGAGAGAGAGAGAGAGAGAGAGAGAGTTACAAGGAAAAGAAGTACCTCAAAAGGCCTTGCGGCCCATACCGAGGAGGTACCAATGGCAACGGGTGCCAGGGAAAATTTTGTAAAAGTTTATTTTTCTTTCAACTATCCTAGCAGTAGTAGAAAACTGGATAGAAAAGTAGAAGGCTCTCTCCCCACCCTCTGCTCCCTCCCTGCCAGAGGCAGGTACGGAAAAAGGTTGAAGAAAATACCTTGACCCTGGAAAAGTAGCCAAGGAAATTTTACAGGAAAGTGGAGAATATATAAATAGCTCTATATTTAGCTTGCTCACAGAGACACCGTGCAAGCGATCTCCTGCAGAGTTTTCATATGTTTTAGTCTAAACTATGAGAGTATTCAGTACTTTGTCTAGCCTATTTTTAAACACATTTACACTTTGACTGGAAACAACCTCTGAGGGAAGTTGGTTCCAGATATTAACTATTTTATAGGAAAAGAAATTTCCGCAGACTGAGGTCCTAAATGTCTTTACACACTCAAATAGTGTGCAAGATTTCGTCTACCCTTTTCTTGAACTGATCCACAGAGGAACTGTTCACAACTTCCGAAGGTAACCTGTTCCATGTGTCACAGATCTTATACGTAAAGTAATTCCCACACACACACTAGTCCTAAAACCGTTTCAAATCCAACTTCCAACCATTGTTGCGAGTTGGGTTATCATTTAAACTAAAACTACTTCTAAAATCGACATCGTTGAACCCGCGTAAGAGCTTGAAAACCTCGATCAGTTGACCGCGCAGCCTCCGAGTTTCAAGCGAAAACAAGTTCATGGCGCGTAACCGTCGATTGTAGCCCATATGCCTAACGGAAGGGATTAACTTTGTGGCCCACGCCTGCACTCGCTCCAGCCTCTCAATATCTTTCCTGAGGGTGGGCGACCAGAACTGCACAGCATACTCCAGGTGCGGCCGAACAAGGGAATTGTACAGTGAGAGCACAATCTCCTTGTTCCGAAACTGAAATTGCCTCCTGATATAACCCAATAGTTTCTGGGCTTTCTTTTCCACCTCTACACACTGTTTCGTAAACTTAAGATCGCTGCTAATTAGCACACCCAAGTCCTTTTCTAAATCAGTCACCTCGATATTACTACCTACCCAACATCGAGTAGTCCGACTTGGGATTGGCGTAGCCAATGTGCATCACTTTGCATTACCAAGTTAAACGGCATTTGCCATTTTTCGGACCACTCTCCTATCCTACCTAGGTCCGCACGCAGTTCCTCGATCGCTTCGGGCGTCCCAACACTGGCCCCAAGCTTGGTGTCATCAGCGAATTTGGCGATCCGACTGACGATGCCACCGTCGATATCATTTACGTAAATGATAAACAACAGCGGCCCAAAACGGAACCCTGAGGAACCCACTAGTGACCGAGGCCCAACCCGAACTAGCCCCTTTAATTACCACCCTCTGCCGCCTATTCCTCAGCCATTTTCAATCCACCTACCTATTTCGCCACCGATACCCAGCGCGCGCACTTTCGCCATTAGCCGGCGGTGAGGTACCTTATCAAAGGCTTTCTCAAAGTCGAGATAAAGTATATCAATCGCCCTACTCTTATCGTACTCACTCAACATGACGTGGAAAAACTCGAGCAAGTTGGTGAGACACGACCTATGCCGTCTAAACCCATGTTGGGAGTCCCCAAGCAGCTTGTAGGAGTCTAAATGGTCAACGATCCTATCAGCTATTATCCCTTCTAATAATTTACCTACAACTGAAGAGAGAGAGAGAGAGAGAGAGAGAGAGAGAGAGAGATTGCTAAAAATGCTTATATATACACAAAGCTGGGCACAAACCGTTAATCCGTTAATCGTTAATTAACGAAGTTAACTTTTTCATTAACGATTTAACTTTTAAGTTAACTTTGAAAATCATTATCGGACTAATTAACTTCCGTTACATTTAACTTCCGTTAACTCAAGTCCGTTAACCCAAAAAATTCATAAATAAACGTTTAAAAGTTTCTATTTTTTCAGTGCTGAGCAGGTGCGCAATTAATCCGCCACTGTAACAGTGATGAACGAATTTCCATTCCGCAGTGCAAAATCAGGCGATATATTTGTTTCCGTCGCCACAATTTGTGTCTTACCAATATGGTAGTTATTATGGCATTGGTTTGAGCAAAACATGGTCGACTGTAAAATCAGGCGGAAAGATTTGCCATTGAGTTGACATGTTTCAACTTCTTTCAAGAAATATCACGAGCATTTAAGGCACTTTCAATAATATATATGTAACAATTACAACAAATAACTACATTCGTTTCATTTGCAGTCTGTCTCTTGCGCAACATGTTTGTGCTAGTGAATATTTAAAAATAATCGTTGTCAAGTAAGTCATGTATATTTATAATGTGTCTGTGAGTACCTTATTAGTAGTCTCCTTGGTACATTTCAGAACCATAAAACTGATCAGGTAAGATTTCAATTCTCATGTCCTTTGTTCTCTATGGGCAAGGACATCCTGAGGGCCAAGAGATCATCCCTGTCTGATGAAAACTTTGATATGCTAATTTTCATGAAGGGCAAATGCATCTCATGGACAAAATGGAGAACGAGAAGAAGGGAAAATTAAATTATATATATTGTGTTTTTAATTTTTTTTATAATAAAAGTTAACGTTAACGGTTTATCGGTAACTTCCGTTACATGTTTAACGAATTAACGGATTTACGGTTAACGAAGTTAACTTTTTGGTTAACGGATTAGCGGTTAACGAAGTTAACTTTTTGGTTAACGGTGCCCACCACTGTATATACACCTCCTATGCATATTTCAAGTAAAAAATTAACCTACGCTAAAATTAAATGGTACTGAGTGACAAAGGGTTAAGCTTATGTTACACCATTATTACGAATTTTAAATTAAATTTGCAATGCCAAATTCAGTTTTCTATTACGAAAATAAATATTCATTACCAAATTTAGGTTAATTTGGTAATTAAAAATGCCGGTTGGCAACCCTGATTATAACCAAAAATTATATTCCTTGTCTATATTTATGGCGAAAGAACACTAAACATACTGAAATAAATTTGTTACAGATTGGACAAGAGCGAGAATAAGCACCGACTAGACGTGATGGCTGAATCTGCCCCAAAGCCAGGAAAATGTCAGGTTCAAAGCTCTCGGACGTTGTGGGCCCGGGGAAGGAGTTCATTCCCAGCGAGGTGCCGATTTGGAGAGCCGTTCTTCAGAGAGGGATTCGTCTGCAGGAGGAAAAATTCCTCATTCATGACATCCAAAGGTCTAAATACCCTATCCGAGAGATGACTGACGAGCTGGCTTCACTCGTGATGACTCAGTGGAGGAAGTCGAATGTAAAGTTCTCCCCGCCTGTGACAATCACGGAAAAATCGCTCTCATAAAAGACCTTGTTGAAATGGAAGGAGATGACAGACGTTGTGAACAGGAGAGTTAAGTCTGCTACCCAGGAGAAGAGGATGGCTGATCTGGATAAAGTCTGTGAAGTCTGCGTTTGCAAGCATCAGATCTTCTTGTGCGGCTCAGAGGGGAGTGGATGCTCAGGATGCTCCCTCAAGGCCCATGTGAACTGTAACTGTCCTTTGGAGGTGAAGATTCCTAAACTAGACCTTCAGTGGCTGTACTACCAGAGAGTGAAGACTTCCGAAGCTTCAGAAATCCAGATGTCTTCTGTAGACTTCGAAGACAGCAGGAGACAGATCAAAGCAGCGAAGAGGAAGGAGGACGAAGAGCCAAACTTGGAAGAAGCTGCAAAAGAAGCCTCTGGCAATGCTGAGGCTACTGAAGCTCCTATGGACGTTCCCGTTGAAGTACCTGCCGAAACTCCAACTTCTGCTACACGAAACTACATGAACATCCAAGGGACAGCTTCAGCAGCTTTGAGGTACAGGGTGGCAAATGTTCCGGCAGCTGCAGTTGCCACTGGCTTCCTGAACGACCTCATCAAGGCCGGTCATCTTTCCAAAGACAAGGCTTACTTGGCCATAGATGGCATGAAAGTCTGGAGGGCCAAGGAGGAAGTAATGGCCTCATCAGTTGAAGCTCTCACGCAGAGGTCAGAGGAGGAGAAGATCTCTGGGATATTCTTTGATGGCAAGTAGGATAGGAACACAAAGGTGTTGAAATATGACGAAGTGACAGGGAGATTTCATCCTGGCAAAATGATCGAGGAACATTACACTATCACGTGTGAGCCTCAAGGAAAGTACCTCTTCCATTTCACTCCCGAGGAACCTGAGGAAGGAGAAAAGCCTGCTCATAAGATCGCACATGGCCTGCATGCGTGGCTTCTGGATCACGGAGCTGACGAGAGCCTTGCAATGATTGGAGGAGACTCTACCAACACCAACACGGGGTGGTCTGCAGGCGCAGGGCCGGATTAACCATTAAGCAAAATAAGCCCGTGCTTAGGGCATCAAGGGAAGGGGGGCACCACAGAAATTTTCCATTGTCGGATTTACCATGGATTTATTATACTATTATAATCGCGGCTTATAGCCTGTAAGCTGTTGAAAACTGAATTATATATATTCATATATAGTATTTATTTTTTTTCATTGTTTGAATTTGTAGTGAACAACAACCCTTTTGAGAGAATAAATATATTTCGTTGTAATCACACACTTTACGCTTTGCGTTATTATTTTGTTTATATCAAATCTTTCAGCGCCATATTAAAAATACATATAGATTAAATATTTTCGTGTGCTATAGTAAATGTAAAAACAAGATTCAGTCATGCTGAACTTTATAAAATAATTGTAGAAGACAATATTGAGTGTGCCTTCCCAAATGTAGAAATTGCCTTTCGTATATTTTTAACATTAATGGTCACAAATTGCTCAGCTGAGCGTTCATTTTCTCAGTTGAAGTATATTAAAAATACCAACAGAACAACTATGCAACAAGGCAGGCTGGATGCCTTATCTCTACTAAGTATAGAAGCAGATGTGTTACGTAAGATTAGTTTTGAGGATCTGATCAAAGACTTTGCAATTAAAAAAGTAGGAGAAAACTTTTCAAATATAAATGAAGTGGAAGTATACAAAAATAAACATTATTTTCCATCTTACTGTAAGTTTTGTTTCATTTCAAAAAATAAAATTTTATTTTATGGTTTATTTTTGTTATATTTTGAATTACATATATATGGGGCACCAAAATCTTTTAAGTGCTTAGGGCCTCTAAAGGTCTTAATCCGGCCCTGTGCAGGCGCCATAGCACTACTGGAGAAGAGTCTGGGTCGCAAGTGCCACTGGATGATCTGTCAGCTCCATGTGAACGAGCTCCCCCTGAGGCACTTAATCATCAAGCTGGACGGCCCTGTAACTCCCCGGTCAGGCTTCAGTGGGCCTATTGGAAAACTTCTTGAGAAAGTGAATGAACTTGAGGTCAACTTCAGCTTCAAACCAGTGGAAGGAACTGAAGATATCATAGAGCTGCCAGTAGAGATAGTCAAATCTCTCTCCACAGACCAGCACAACTGCTATCTTCTGATGAACGCCATCAAATCTGGAAGTCTCAGTCCACAGTTGGCTGGTCTCAAGTGCGGACCTCTGAACCAATCCAGGTGGCTCACTACTGCACAGGCCATCTTCACCTGAGGATCTCATCAACTGCGAATCAGAGAATATTTACAAGCCTATTTTCACCTGCAAGATGACCTTGACTGAGCTCGAGGATCTCAGGAAAACTCCACTCAAAGTGGACGCTTTCTCTGTTCATACTCAGTCCTGCGAGAGAGCTGTACAGGAAGTCTCAACTGCTTCCCAAGCTGTGTACGGTCACGAGAGGAGAGATGGGTGGGTGAGAGCCAGGATAGATCATCGAGAAATGCTCCCAGTGTTCAGAGCGAAGCAGGACATACTTAAGAGCTTTTCAGGTTCGAGTGGCTGATGAAGAGGCTGAAGCCATCGTTAACGCTCATAATAGCTGAAAGTCCTCATAAGATCATAATATAAGATCTTATGAGGCCACGCTTTTCAGGGATCCAGGAAGAACAGGCGTGTAAACCTACACGTGGAGGTGGCAAGTCTCCCGCTACTCGATCAGAGTAGAGCTGGTGAGCCGCGCCTATTGTTTGAAGAAAAACTTAAAATTCTTAAGTTTTACGTGAAATCTAAAATTTTTTCAGCACACAGAGGTGTTGAAACACGCAAGAAAGCAAGGATGAGGTCAGAAAAGCAGCTTTTAGACTAAATCATATGCAGAACAGCTGCGCGCTTTGGTTTGGGTGCCCTGAGGCTGCGTTAGGCAGCCTTCAAATCAGAAGATCGCGATTTTGACCATGAAAATGAGATTTTTCGGAAAAGTTGCAAATAATAAACCCATCTTAGAATTAATTTTTACATAGGAATCCATATCAGCCACTTTGTTTTTCCAAAATTTCAATCCTGAACCCAGAGTATATGCCCTAGTGGTCCATAGAATGTTCGATCCTCAGATACAATGTACAGTCCCCTGCAATGGTTCCGCTCCACCTTTTCCGAGATGTGTCAGCAACGCAGTCCTTCTTTCTCCTTCACCCTTACTCCCTGCCACTCCTCCCCCCCCACTTCTCTCTCTCTCTCTCTCTCTCTCTCTATTCTTGCCTTCTTACTATTTTCTTTCGATTTACCTTCATTCTTATTTTTTTTTTTATTTTTTCCTTCCCCTTCACCTCATACTAATACATGACCCTTCTCTTTCTCCCCCCCTTGCTCCCCGATTATTCTGTCGTTTGTGTTTTTGCTTCTTTCCTTTTTATCTTCCTCTCCTAATCCATTTTCTTTTACATAATAATTGACTCACTCATCCATTCATGCATTTAATTTTTAAGAAAATTTCCTCTATAAATACTCAAAATAGATATTAACATATTAATATATTAACAGCCTCCGAATATGTTCGTGTATATCAATAATCTTGTTTCTCTTTAATAATACACTAAAAACGACGATATTACCAGATCAAACTGTCTACAGTACATGGAATCGCACAACAGCTGAAATTAATTATCATAATATCGAGGGGTAAAACACTTATTTGTAAGTGTTAATATCGAATCAAGATATGACAAAAAGTATTGCATCACGAATGATCTCAAAATTCGAAGGACACTGTAATTCGGCATGTCATATTACGATTCGAATAGCATCTAATTTTAAACTGTTATTTGAACCCAGCGACGAAATATATAAAATAATATATATATATATATATATATATATATATGTATAGTGTAAAAATGAATAACTTTAACATTCATTTTTGTGTATAAAGTCCAAACTCGCGTGACACTCTAACTGTATATAAAATGCAAGTTTGGGAAAAAATTTTAATTTTCTTTCTATTTTAAATTTGCTAAGTAATTGATGAATTATTTCTTTTTACATCACTTAATAATTTTTTGATTAAGCTTAATCGTGTTAAATTCTGCAATGTTCATTTTTTATATACTCGTACATTCCTCTTAGTTGTAAAAGATGAAGTCATAACTTGCCAAAACTCTAAATTAACACTTAATTTTTACATTTTAAGCATTTAATTTTGGCTCGTATGCATGTTTAATTTCAATTAATAATAAAATGCATTTTTCAATTTCCATTTTTAGTTAACTCGGCCAAATCATGATAACATCAGATCTGTCAATGTGCTGTTTAAAAGAAAAATATGACTTCATCTTCAAATATCTTGCTTATCTTCTAGTATGCTGTTACAGCCAAAATTTACGTTTATCTTCAAAATATTTTGCAAAAAAAAATTCAGCCTTTTGAAAGTAAAAAACAAAACAGGTCAACATTAAATAATAATGAGGTCACCAAATTATTAATATATAAACTCATGTAATTTTTCAAATTATTATTCTGATCTGACCTAGAGGCTGAAGCATTACTTGTAATATTTTAGAAGCGGGCGGTAAAATTCAGTCAGATGATCTCTTTGCCTTCTGCTTTGAGCCCTGCTTTCTTCAGAGAACTTTGTTTTAAAATAGAATAAATAATTCCCCGATACGTTACAAGAAGAATCGGGGAACCGTCAGATAATTAGAAAGTTTTCACAGAATCATCCGATCCACTACAAGAAGAAATGGGTGTAGTGTGTATATATATATATATATAATATATATATATATATATATATAATATATATATATATAATTATTGCGATTCCCTACACGGGGCCAGCTACCCTAGTGAGAAACTGTTGAACTGGTCCACCAAAGGGTGTGACCTAAACCCTATTTCAAATGTGTGGGCAAATGTGGTTAACGCCTGAGAGCCTGAGCAGGAGTGGACATCTCGGCACCTGCTGGAACACCATGACAGAGTGGGAACTTTTCCGCACGAACCCATAAGTCATCTACAATCACGTGGCATCTGTTCCAAATAGGCTACGAGAGGTCATTAATAATAATGGAGGATAGACCAAGTATTGAGTAATTTCTGTATAATAATGTTATGGTTGTGATGTAGTAAATATATATTTATTAACTTGAACATCAGTTCCTTATAATTGGAACATTATGTTTTGTATGTTCTTTAGAAAATCCCTAAATTTACTTGATTCAGGTTTATTTTTGTAATAAAAAAAATTGAACCATGTTATGAAGCCCAGTAAACCCTAAAGCTTAAGGGCCAAATTAAACAAAATAAATAGTCCAGCTTCACAATTATTTATGCCATTGTAAATTGTAAAACTAATTAATTTATTTTATTATTAATAAAGATTATTCAATTCAATTCAATAATCTCTCCATGGATAGACCTTTTTCTAGATAATCATTTGTTGATGATGCATAGACTTTAAACAAAAATGTTATTGCCTGGAGGAAAAGTCAATACTAGAGCTTATCTTACACTTTAACCGTAACATGGCCACATCAAAATCCTATGATTGAAAGTGAGGTGACGTATGTGTGTATATATATGTATATAGTCTAAAGTCACTAAAGGGAAAAGTCACTAAAAGAAAGCTGAATGGCAACCCAAAAGGATAAACGGCGGAACGCGGCATGGTTATTCATATCTGACTAAATCGTTGGTGCTAAGTTTAATTTGGTGATGTTTCTAAGGTGACAAATGAAGTAGAAAGTTGTCAAAGTGTATATCAGTTAGGGGGAATGTCTATAGCTTCTAAATTAGTAAAGTTAGAGAGTTTAGGTAGACTGCTTTGTGGGACGCAGGAAATCTATGGTGGACCCTAAAGAATATCTAATTCAACGCACCGGTAAGTGCCTTTGTTGTTGTTTAGAAACCTAGTAACTTAGCGGGGTCACTAACCCCACGCTATTACATTTGGCGACGAGGATGGGATTTAATTTGGCTCATTGGATTTAATTTGGCTTATTGGGTTCAATTTGGTTGTTTGGAAAATTGGATGTAGCCTAGCCTAGGCGGGTCGTTCGATTTGGTTGGTTTGTGTGGGTAAGCTACCGTACTGTAGCTTAGGTCCCGCCAGCCTAACTCTAATACTAATTCCTACTCAGCCCTAACTCTAATACTAATTCCTACTCAGCCCTAACTCTAATACTAATTCCTACTCAGCCCTAACTCAGGGCCGTTTCCTGGCATAAGCAGATTAAGCGGCCGCTTAGGGCCCCGCTGCTACTAGAGGGCCTTAAAGAGACTGGAAGTAAAATTTTTCAATGTGGTGGTGGATTGTGCCATCTGGTCAATAAATGAGAGATTCAAAACATTAGATGATGTGAGGGACATATTTGGGGTTCTCCTAAACTTCACCACAATGAACAAGGAAGACTTGTCCTGCAAGTTTGAAAAGCTCTCTAAGATACTGAACTCTGGTGCTGACTCTGACATTGATGGAAGAGAACTGGCCCTCGAAATTAAGAACTTGCCGACTTCACCTTCACACAACATGACTGCATTGGAGCTTCTCTCCTTCATTCATCAGAAGCAACTGGAGGAACTATACCCCCAATCTCTGGGTTGCACTAAGAATTGCCTGCACTCTACCTGTGACAGTAGCGTCAGCCGAGAGGAGCTTCTCTAAGATGAATCTAATCAAGAACTACCTCAGATCATCAATGGGGCAGGATCGCCTCAGTGGCCTTGGCATCATAAGCATCAACCAGGACGTTGGCAGGGAGATTTCATATGATGATGTTATTGATGATTTCGCCCAGAAAAAATCTAGGAGGCAAAAATTTTGAAGATACAAACTGTTCTGTATAACTGTTAGCTATTACACGATTGTATCGTAGAGTTAGTAATTGTTTGGTAGTTGATAATTGCATTATTTTTTTATGTACCCGTATAGTTCTGTGTCATTTATTCTAAACAATGTATAAGCTAATTTTCAGGAATTATACCCCTGATTATACCCCTATTAGTCAAAAGCCTAGAAGATTTGATAGGGAAATGAATGAGTCAGTTGAGAGAGAATGTGAGAAGCTTTGTATGTTAGATCAGGGCCGTTTCTAGCCATTAGGGGGCCCTAAGCAGTATACAAAGCTGGGCACAAACCGTTAATCCGTTAATCGTTAATTAACGAAGTTAACTTTTTCGTTAACGATTTAACTTTTAAGTTAACTTTGAAAATCATTATCGGACTAATTAACTTCCGTTACATTTAACTTCCGTTAACTCAAGTCCGTTAACCCAAAAAATTCATAAATAAACAATAATAGCATTGTTTACGTAAACGTTTAAGAATACAATTATTCCAACTATATTTATTTATTGCAATAAAGTTATATTTTTCTTAACACCAGCCAGTAGATACGTTTTAGTTTTGCTCATTCAATTATCGTTATATTATTGAGTAAAATACAGCAGAATAATATTGCAGAATAATACAAATTTGAATTTCTACAATTTACTAATTCTCCATTGTTTTATTTCCAGATCATGTCACCTGTGGCCAAAGCACTCGACAAGATCCAGGGGGAGGAACAAGCCTACCTTGGGACTCTGCTGCCAACAGTTGCTGCGACAATCTTCAGGCTTAAGGACTTGAAGTCCAAGTGCCTCGTCTACTGCAGCGCCTTGGTCGACGCACTTTTGGCAGGCATCGACAAAAGGTTTGGGCCCCTCCTGGAGGATGACGAATGCCAGCTGGCTGCTGCCTTCCATCCCAGGTTTCGCCTCATCTGGTTGGACAAGTATGACAACACCAAGGTCGCCAGGGTGAGGAAAAGCATGGAGGGTACAGTCGAGGAGGCCATGAAGCAGCAGTCCAACGAAGTGGGCAGCAACAGTGGAGGCAGCAACAACGAGGAGGAGGAGGAGGATGACTTCTTCAGTGCTGTCATCCAGACAAAAGAGAGCAGCAGAAGCCACAGGTCACTCAAGGGCAAGGCCCAGAACTTGGTCAAGACCTGGCTGGAGACCAACTCCAAGGACTTGCTGACAGATGCTGCCTTCTTGGGTGAGCAAGTGTTGGTGGACTTGTTCATCAAGTTCAACACAGCCATCCCCTCCAGTGCTGCAGTGGAGCGTTTGTTCTCTATGGGCAAGGACATCCTGAGGGCTAAGAGATCATCCCTGTCTGATGAAAACCTTGATATGCTAATTTTCATGAAGGGCAACATGCATCTCATGGACAAAATGGAGAACGAGAAGAAGAGGGAAAATTAAATTATATATATTGTGTTTTTCATTTTTTTTATAATAAAAGTTAACGTTAACGGTTTATCGGTAACTTCCGTTACATGTTTAACGAATTAACGGATTAACGGTTAACGAAGGTAAAATTTTTCAATGTGGTTGTGGATTGTGCCATCAGGTCAATAAATGAGAGATCAAAACATTAGATGATGTGAGGGACATATTTGGGGTTCTCCCAGGGCCGGATTAAGACCTTTAGAGGCCCTAAGCACTTAAAAGATTTTGGTGCCCCATATATATGTAATTCAAAATATAAACAAAAAAAACCATAAAATAAAATTTTATTTTTTGAAATGAAACAAAACTTACAGTAAGATGGAAAATAATGTTTATTTTTGTATACTTCCACTTCATTTATATTTGAAAAGTTTTCTCCTACTTTTTTTAATTGCAAAGTCTTTGATCAGATCCTCAAAACTAATCTTACGTAACACATCTGCTTCTATACTTAGTAGAGATAAGGCATCCAGCCTGCCTTGTTGCGTAGTTGTTCTGTTGGTATTTTTAATATACTTCAACTGAGAAAATGAACGCTCAGCTGAGCAATTTATGACCATTAATGTTAAAAATATACGAAAGGCAATTTCTACATTTGGGAAGGCACACTCAATATTGTCTTCTACAATTATTTTATAAAGTTCAGCATGACTGAATCTTGTTTTTACATTTTTTTTTGCACTGAACTTATGGCACACATATGAGTGAAACTGCTGAAGCTCAGCAGAGAAATTAGTGTTCAAGTCCTCTGGGTAAGCATCAATCATCTTTTTACAACCCTGAGAATACTTTTCAATTTCAGTAGATGATGAAGTGGTGACATTATGTGGCACATCACTTAGAAAAGAAAATCTCTCTGCTATTTCTTTGTATATCTCTCCTCTTCTTCTCATCTCAGTTTCAAGTTTGTCAACAATTGTGTAAAAGGTGGTGATAAGAAATTTATCTCTGGCATTCAGATATACTTCTGGTGCATCTCCGTCATTGGGTACCTTCTTTCTGATACGTTTGCGAGTTTGAGCTGCCTTGTAATCAACATCTGGTAGCATTTCCTTTGTAGCTGCTTCATATCTTTCAAATTCATCTCGTGAAGTGCACAGTTGGTCAGCTAATGATCCATACAGATCTGCACATGTTTTTAAGTTCACATCCTTATTCTGTAGAACTTTGCTTACTCTATGAAAATTTTGCAAAATCTCATCCCAAAAATTCAACATAAAAACGAACTCTAGCTCTTGCATCTTATTTGCAATATTATTTGCTTCTCTTCTAGTGTCTCCCTTTTGTGAATTGGTCTTCAGCTATACATTCTAATGCTTCTAAAATTTTAAGGAAAGATTTCAAAATTGCTGCTGTTGCCATAGCATGTGCCTCCCATCTGGTATCAGAGAGGGATTTTAAGACACTTTCATTTCCAATACAACCTTTAAGAATTTCCCACCTGCTGGTTGAGGCTAAAAAAAAGGTATAGAGCAACTGCACTGTAGAGAAGAAATTAACCGCCTCTTGACAGCAGTCAACAGCACTTCGGCCTACCAGATTTAGTGAATGGGCTGCACAGGGCACATATATAGCAAACTTGTTTGTTTCTAAAATTTTTTGCTGCATCCCCTTATAACGCCCAGACATGTTGGCAGCGTTGTCGTAAGATTGACCCCTACATTTTGAAAAGTTTAGCTTACAAACTTCACGTAAGTACTGCAACACCTGATTTGCCATTTCCTCACCAGTAGCACAAAAAGTGCTCAAAACACGGAGAAAATCACTTTTTGGTACAAAATTTTCATTTCAATGGCTTTTCATTTTCAGAAAGGTTAAAAAGCGTTCAATAGGCTGTCCATTTTTTAAGTACCTAAGTACAACACTTAACTGATCGATATGTGATAGATCTGGTGTTGAATCAACTGACAAACTAAAATAACCAGAAGATTTTACTTCGTCAACAATGAGTGCGTGGACCTTTTGAGCCATTAGTTGAATGAGTTCCTCACAGGTGGTTTTGGACAGGTAAGAAGGATTTCCTTTGCCAGAATTTCCATATTTCAAAATGTGACCTGCTAAAAATGGATCAAACCGGCTTATGAGCTCAAGCAGCCCTAAAAAATTCCCATTCTGCAATGATCCAAATCTTTCTTCTGTTCCTCGAAAAGACAAGCCACGTTCAGCTAACGTACAAATAACAGCTATGACACGCCTCAAGACATGTTCCCAGTAATCACACTCTTCCTGAATTTGTTTTTCCAACTGTTGTCCCAACCCCGCACCTTGTCTGCGAGTTAAGTATGTTAGCATAGAGTCTCGGTGAGTAGTGCTTTTTTCATGATGATCAATTACAATAGTATTTCGCCAGTCACTGAACCCTTCTCTTATAACAAAATGTGAGACATTTTTAGGAGCAAACAGTTTACAAACATAACAGTAAACTGATCCTGTTGATGGTGAATACAATAACCACTCTCTCTTGTATTTCTCACCATTGGCTTTTGTCCCAACGAAAAGTTTTTGTGAACAGTATCTTGCTGGTTTGCCACTACTGAAATGCCGGTAAGACTTGTCAAATGGCCCATTGTGGTGTTGACAGTCACTGGGTCCACAAGCAATCCAATAAGCCACATCATCAGCAGAGAAATCAAGCCACAACCCTGGATCTTTTTCTATATTTACTTCATCTTCTGCAGACTGATTCATTTCACCACCATCACCATGGTCCACTAAACTTTCATTTTCAGCAATTATTTCAACCCCAGAATGTCTTGTAAAGCAACTTGAATCAACAATCAACATTGCAGTAGAGGTATCAAGAGAATTTACAGGCAAAGTGAGATCAGTAGTGAGACATGTGGTAGATGAACCTGCTTGTGACACCTCGGTGATTCCAACGTCATCATATTTTGATTTTGAAGTGATCAAAGTGGTATTTGTGTCCACTTCTGATGACGGAGATTGGTTTTGATTCAGAATCGGTATATCATGTTGACGTTGTGGTCGTGGAACTTGTGTGAAGAAATCAGTCAACTTTGCAGTCTTGGACTCTAAATCCAAAGTCTTCTCTTGTTTCTCTTTTGATAGTTTTCGCTTTTGTGCACCACTTAACTGAACACGTTTCATCTTGGTTCTTGGGGTCTGTAAAATACAGAAATAAAAAGAATATTTTATTTGTATATTATGTGGCAATCAACACAGTTACACATATCACAATCTTGGCTTTGTTCTTTTATTCTCAGAAAGACAAAATGGGAACCGTACACAACCAAAGTGGCAATTTAAATATAAGTGGCAATTAAATATAACTCAACCGAAATATCAACTCGAAATGTTGAATACAAATCAAATCGAAAGAAGGAACCAAAAGAAGGAACCGAAAGAAGGAACCGAAACCTATAAAATAAAAATACTTAACATTAGAATTAATAATACGCAATCTATAAAAATATCAATATTAACATTTCACTATTAACGAGCCACATTTTATATTTACATTTATTTATTTATTTAAAACACAATATTTAATTATAGGAAATATGAACATTTGCTTAGGGCCTAAATTGTCCTAACTACGTTTGATGTTATATATACATTACAAATTATTCACTCTGGTTATTACAATCTAAATTCTTTTATACTGTTATGACAATAGATAAATAAATTATAAAATAAAGATACGTGTATGATAAAATATTGTTATATATACAAATAAAGTACACTTCATAGACTTACCCTAGAGAAGAAGAGAGAGCAACAGATAAACTTCTTCAACGCTAATTAACTTAGGTCAGTATATCTTATTATTATAATGGCCGTGATAAACATCACTTGATACAACAGCAATATAGAGAGTTTATAGTTTCTTTTATTTTAATATTAATTTATATTACAATTCTATAAACCTAAATCTTTCTGTAAAACAATACCAAATGATTATGTAAAATATATATTTAATATTATATGCACAAATCACACGTTCAGAATAACTTCCTATAGCACACGAAAATATTTAATCTATATGTATTTTTAATATGGCGCTCAAAGATTTGATATAAACAAAATAATAACGCAAAGCGTAAAGTGTGTGATTACAACGAAATATATTTATTCTCTCAAAAGGATTGTTGTTCACTACAAATTCAAACAATGAAAAAAAATAAATACTATATATGAATATATATAATTCAGTTTTCAATAGCTTATAGGCTATAAGCCGCGATTATAATAGTATAATAAATCCATGGTAAATCCGACAATGGAAAATTTCTGTGGTGCCCCCCTTCCCTTGATGCCCTAAGCACGGGCTTATTTTGCTTAATGGTTAATCCGGCCCTGGGTTCTCCTAAACTTCATTATAATGAACAAGGAAGACTTGTCCTGCAAGTGTGAAAAGCTCTCTAAGATACTGAGCTCTGGAGCTGACTCTGACAATGATGGAAGAGAACTGGCCCTCGAAATTAAGAACTTGCCGACTTTACCTTCACACAACATGACTGCATTGGAGCTTCTCTCCTTCATTCATCAGAGGCAACTGGATGAACTATACTCCAATCTCTGGGTTGCACTAAGAATTGCCTGCACTCTACCTGTGACAGTAGCGTCAGCCGAGAGGAGCTTCTCTAAGATGAAGCTAATCAAGAACTACCTCAGATCATCAATGGGGCAGGATCGCCTCAGTGGCCTTGGCATCATAAGCATCAACCAGGACGTTGGCAGGGAGATTTCATATGATGATGTTATTGATGATTTCGCCCAGAAAAATCTAGGAGGCAAAAATTTTGAAGATACAAACTGTTCTGTATAACTGTTAGCTATTACACGATTGTATCGTAGAGTTAGTAATTGTTTGGTAGTTGATAATTGCATTATTTTTTTATACATAGTTCTGTGTCATTTATTCTAAATAATGTATAAGCTAATTTTCAGGAATTTCATGAAGAGTATTTTTTCTGTTTGTCTTCTGAAAGTACATATTTGTTGTTTTGAACATAAATGTTTCACTAAAATTGTTTCATAACTGTTTTTTATTAACACAGCCATTTTTTGTGTGTGTGCTGAGTTGATGCAGTAAGGCGTGAGTTAGTGGATGGAGGGGTGGGGCCTCAAATGGGTATACTGCCAGTGGTGGGCACCGTTAACCAAGAAGTTAACTCCAGCCTCTTTAAGGCTTCTGTAAGTGGTTCGTCAGGAGTTTCGTAAGCAAAGTGCTTTTTTGTGGATCTGAGCCTCTTCTCCTTCAGCACAGTCTCCACATTCATTTCCTCACATATGCCCCGAGCTACGACTTGTGCTGCAACAAAACCTGTGTTTCTGTGGCCCCCTAGTAGCAGCGGGGCCCTAAGCGACCGCTTAGTTTGCTTATGTCAGGAAACGGCCCTGCTTCCATACCATTTTTTCATTCTACTCCAGCCACGAAAACGCAAGGTCAGATAATGATATATATGGTTAGACCAACTGTAGATCAAAAAGAGCAACTAGATTTGCAAATGGCCAGATTTTTCTTTTCAGCAAATATTCCATTTGTAGTTGTAGAGAGTAAAGAATTTACTAAATGGGTCCAAAATTTAAGACCAGGCTATTCATTCGTAATTCATAAGCATTCATAAGAATTCATAAGCATTTAAGATCAAGTAATATTTGTGAATAATATATACACACACACACACACCTTTATTTAGCATCCATTAGTTTTACTGTACTCTATTTGTGTCTGTAGTCTGGACACCATTTAAAAGGCCAATAAAACTTTTCAATTTTTCATAATCTTTATTTACACATTTTGCATAATTTAAGAATTGTTTTATAAATCAGCTTACTTGAAATAATCAACATGCCAAAGCATTCTAATTAGCTACAATTGAACAATGTAGCAATCAGAAAAATTTCAATTATTTTAAAATAAACATCTCAGATAAAAAACACAAAAACCCACTGAAAATTCCAGTGGGTTTTGGGTTGGGTTTTTGGATTGGGTTTTTGGGTGCCAACCCTGATCTTCAGTCAATGATAAATTCATTCTTAAATCAATGTTGTTAATGCGGGTCAAAGGAACATTTCTTGATGCGAGAAAATTCACTTTTATAAGGATTAAGAAAATCATTCTTCCATACTCCTTACCTGCCATTCAAGACTGGGGCCTTCATGGCCAAATAAATCTTCAAATATACCTTGATCATGATATGCCATTCCTTCTTTTTATTCAACTTCTGTTTGAATATTCGTCATTTGTTCTTTCAAACAAAGTTCTTTTATTTTTGTCCACTTTTAAACTTAATACAAGTGTGGGGTAAAGCAGGAAATTTAAATTTCTTGGTTTTTAGTTTTTCTCATTTAAAGAGAGTAAATATTGAACTGAAAATTGAAATAATGTTTAATGAAGATGTCTGAACTTAAAAAACAGAATTAGTTTTTATCGTTCAATTTCCAAAGAACAGCCATAATTAAGAATGGCATCTAATCCTCAGTAACAACAGTTTTGAATCAAACTAATTTTTAGACCATGCCAACAAGTAAATTAAGTCCCAGCCAGACTTGTTGTAATCGTAATCAGGAATCATAATCATTGGAATTGATTCCACATTTTTGAGGAATTGTAATCATAATCGATTCCATTTGTCCTGGAAAACCAAGCAATCGTAATCATAATCAATTCCACGGCAAAAGGTATCATAATCATGATTACATGCCATGATTACAACATATCAATGAATATGAAAGTCAAGTTGTCATTACGATAAAACCCACTTTTTAGACAGAAGTATGTTTGGAAATATATTTCTGTCTAAACAGTGGGTTTTATTGTCACGCTTTTGACATTCATATTATGGTAAAAAATTCCATTTATGAAGTTGCCATTGTTTCATAAGATTTTAAGTTTGTGTTTCCAAAATTACAAAACAAGCAACCCCAAATTTTTTAATTGAAGCAAATTGAAAGAATCATGATTTTTTTCACTTAAATTTTTTTTTTAATTGGATTTTTAAAATTTAAATTAATTAATTACAATCACTTATAAAATTTACTTTGAAGATTTATCCAAGTACTTACACTTAAACACTTTTCAGTTATTATATTTAGAAATATGTTAATTTATTTGCAACAAGTCACTTTAAGCATGGAGTATGTGAAAAAGTTTATCACATGAAATAAAAACTTCACATTTTTGAAATGCAAAAAGTTTAGAAAATATAAGAAATATGCACCATGAATAAAAATCTTCCTCAAGAACTAAAATTTTTTATTTAAATGTTCTCATTTACTTGTGACTTATTGAATTCTGTCATTTTTTGTACTATCTAATATTCACTATTATATAGCATTAATTGTTTTGCAGCATATTCACACACACACACACACCACACATTCCGCAATACTTAGAAAATAACTAATATAAATATTGTCCAAACTCACCCATACATATTAAGATATAACTGAAATGAGATTATGTCGATGGAATAGTACTAGTCCTTATCCGTGAGAAAGAAAAATCATATTTTGATTTAAATTGGTTATTTTTCCTTATAACTTAAATTGATTTAAATAACTCAATTTAAATCATTTTATTTCAGTCATTGCAACCCTTTATGAAGGTGATTATGTGTTGTCATTCTTCCGTTCACCTAATTTGGAATTGTAGCAATCATGATTACAGTTTTTAATGTAATTATAATTGCAATTGATTCCATTAATTTTGGAAGGAATTGTAACCGTATACCAAATCGTCTGGTTGGTTTGCTCATTGTATCAGTTGCTCGAAGACACTAGCACCGGACCTTCATTGGGGGAGGGTTGAACTATTCATTCATGGAACAATTGTAAAATCACCAATGTGATGAGTTTGCCTCTTATACTGACAATGCATCAGTTTTTTTACAACAAACACTTTATTCCAGACTCAACAGGTACAAACATTATACAAGTGGTCCATAGAAGGTTAAGAGATAGTTGTCTGGAGCACTATGTAGGCCAGTGAAGCACTATGAATAATGAACATACAGTTGCTTATGCCACTGCTTCCAGATTTGAGATCTATAAAATATATCAGAGATCACTCCACTAACCATGGCTTCTATTATCTTATTGACTAACTCACCGAGTCTAGTGATAAATCTAAATACAAAATTGTGTATGACACTGGCACAGTTAGGCACCTTATTGACTACAAACAGCATACTGACACTAGAAGGAGCACCATTTACAAATCTTGGAATTCTTAATAAACTCCTAAAAATATTATTATAGACAACATATAATTTCCTCAAATTATACATCCTGTAGTTCCACCACAAATGAGCTGTATACATTGGAGTACAAAAAAGTTTTGAACAAAATCAACTTAGTGTCTAATGCACACATGAAATTTTCTAACCAAAGTACAGTATTTCCCTGAGCATATAATTGTTTAGACTGCCTTAGAATATCACAGTCATCCGAAAGACTATCAGTTAGTACGTGACCAAAATACTTAGTCTGGGTCACTTCTGACAGCACCATACCATTCAATTGAAATTCAGGAAATTTTCTATTCTTGTAGGCTTTGGACCTCATAATCATAATATGACTTTTTGCAGGATTATATATTACGTCATTATCCTTCCCATACCTTTCACACACCTTCAAAAGTGTGCTGAGCCCTTTCACAGATGGAGAAATAAGAACTAGATCATCCGCATACATTAGATGATTAACAATCATTGTATCAAGATAGCAGCCTATTTTACGAGCGTTCAGTACAACAGATAGATTATCCATATAAACATTGAATAAGTTGGGGGGTAATATCCCTCCCTGCCTGACACTATTGGTCACCAAGAATGGCTCTGAATTAACCACACCCGATCTTACAATCAGTGTCACACATTTGTGAGTCACATTTATTAAGTTTCACACCATCTTAAGACAAAACATGTATGTCAGATTTAACATCTTTGCAAATCTGAATAAAACCAGTTCTATTTCACTCTATATTTGCATCAATTATAAAATGTTAAAAAAAAAAGAAGTTTTTCAAGAACATGAATCAATTATTAAAATTATTGAACAATGTGAATCTTACAGTTTGTACCCTAAAAAGTTAACTCCTCTTTGTGCAATCACATGTAACTCGATGATGAAATTGCTCAACATGGTTCACACTGTGCCTGTTGATACTGAATGCACTTTTATTGAAGGTACAGTCAATTTTAAAGTTTGAGTTGCAGAGGAACAACTTTACCCCTTTTCTACAGGGTTTTGTTTTTATCAGAATTAATGAAGCTTCATTTCAACAAGATTGTGCAAGGCCTCTCAGCTCGTGTTGCGTAGGAATTACTGTGAGAGATGTTTGGAAACAGAGTGCTGTCAAACATACGGTATTCCATGAAATCTATGGCAGAGGTTTGGCTTGGCCACCTGTGTCTCCTGATTTAAACCCTTGTAACTATTTCCTTTAAAGGTACTTAAAAGAGAGAGTCTTTGAATCCAACCAATGCACACTGAAAGCTTTACGAGTGGCAACTGAACAAGAAGTGTATTCAATCTCAACAGATAGGGTACATTGGGGGCTGTACTGGCAATTTCATCATCCAGTTATGACATGTGATTGCACAAACAGGAGGTTGTACTTAACATGTTTTGGCATGAAGAGTAAATTTCCCATGTTTGATAAGTAAATTTCCCATGTTTGATAAGTAAATTTCCCATGTTTGATAACACAGGCCTGCGATGATTTTGTTGGCCGAAATATTTTATCACTTACATAGTAATTTTTGCACGCTGATTCTGAAAATAATAATTTTTTGCCATCACGTACAAAGTTTTCACAAAATGTCATATTACTCTAG
Source organism: Bathynomus jamesi (assembly GCA_023014485.1). Classification (NCBI taxonomy): domain Eukaryota; kingdom Metazoa; phylum Arthropoda; class Malacostraca; order Isopoda; family Cirolanidae; genus Bathynomus; species Bathynomus jamesi. Next base: position 393,410 of record JAJOZX010002313.1, on the reverse strand, counting down.
AATTATTACGTACATAAAAAAAAAGGAACAGTGCGTACATTCGAGACTAAAAGGCATACAGTAGATCACACAAGAAAACTCAGGACAAATAAAGATGAATCTGTAATTGACATTAACAGTCTTCTTTGTTTTTAAAATTGTTTGCATTTGTAATTAGTAAGCCGCACGAATCCGGCGAGGCAGAGACTCTACGAGGTTGTGCATGTACTGAACATCGATTTGCTGCCACTCGTTCATCAGCCGGTCCCGAAGTTCCGCCAGAGTCCGTGGGTGTCTATTCCTGCGCTTCACTTTCTGTTTCCAGCCTGAACAACACCTTCGACGCATTCAGGATTAAAGGCTTCATTGGACCTGCGATGTACTCGTCGCCTCCCATCATTGGAGAACAAACAAAAACGGGACTCATCGGACCAAATTACACGTTTCCAATCTGCCGCAGTCCAGTTTTTGTGCCTCTGAGCCCATTTATAACGTGTCAATTTGTGACTTGCTGTTAACAGCGGCCTCTTCCGTGGTACCCTGCTCCAGATGTCCATCGCATGCAGTTCTCGTCGCAATGTCCGTTCGGAAATTGTTCGCTGGAGAACCTCATTGGTTTCTTGGAGCAATTGTTCTCTGGTTTGAAAACGATTTGCAGTTACTAGACGAGAAACATGGCGGCGGCCCCTATTGTCGAGAATTGTTTTCCGGCCACAGTTACGCCGTCGATTGTCATTTGATTGCGAACTACACCACTCTTTGTAAACTCGCTGGACAGTACGCGTTGACACACCAACAAATTGGGCTACTTCAGACATTTTGTGTCCGTGGGCTCTGCCAAACACGATGGCTCCTTTTGCCACTGAGTAACGTCTGCCTCACGACCCATTTTGCAGACTATATCCAACACACACTTTGTTCTTCACCATCTCACGAAACAGATCTGATCCTGTGTGCTACGTCACCGCTACTTGTCACTTACCAATGCTACATCAGCGCCCTCTGTGTGACCTTGAACTTCCTACTATCGGTGCTATTAGGGGTGACTAATTTTTTGTCCGGTGTGCATATATATATATATATATATATATATATATATATATATATATATATATATATATATATATATATATATATATACTGTATATATATATATATATATAAACAAACAAACAAATCAACTTAATACCTTTTTATATCTGTTTCAGAAGCAATATAATGTCACACAAGAAAAGTGATACTACCATACAGAAGAACAAGGATATCTGGACCAATAATCTGGTGAGATTCCAGCAGTCACATAGAAGAGGAAGTGTGCCTTTAGAAGAATCTTCACTAGAAGAAAAATGCAGAGTGCCACTCCAAATCCAAATCATTGGACGGTACCAGTTTCTTGGAACAGAAATCAAAGGAAGAAAGGAGCGAATAGTGGAAATTTCCAAAGAAGTTACAAAATTATGGAAGAATAAATTGAATTTTCCGCATGTGTCAGATCAAGTAATACGAGCAAAGCTTGACAAGGTGATGAAGACTTATGATGACTGTGTCAGGAGGGGAAAATATGATGCCCTGAATGAACTTTTTGATATCACTAAAGTAAATGGCCAATGGTTATCCTCGGAAGACAAACGACTGTACCACCTTCAAGTGGAAAGCAAAGGAGAAGTGGGGTACTCTACAGGTCAAGTTGCAAGTGAAGAAACGATTCACCCTTCAAAGAGACGAAAATTGCCTGCTGAATCAGCATCAACATCTTACAATCATGTATCTGGTGGTAGTGGTACTGAATCTGAAGAGAACGAGCATGAAGATGAAGATGAGAGTATTACTCCACCAACCAGAAGACATAACAAAAGTAAAGTTGCAACCAACTTGGTGACATCCACAGGAGTATCAACAAGTAAAGCCGCTAAAATATGCAAACAGTTGTCACTTGATGGTATTGACATTCCAACACCAAGTCAAGCAGCAATTTACGAGTCAGCATACAAAGAGGCTGCTAAATTGAAGGAGGAAATGATTGAAAATTTACAGATGGAAGAGTGGTCTTTACATTTTGATGGAAAGCGCATTGAGGAAAATGAGTATCAAGTAGTGGTACTTAAAAATGAAAGAACCGAAGTAAAATTGGATGCATTGCGTCTGAAAGATGGCAAGGCTGAAACTATTGCTGAAGGAATTGCAAAAGTTATTGATGAATACACCTTATGGAATGCAATAAAGATGATCGTTGCTGATACAACAAGTGTTAACACTGGGAAAAAGAGTGGAGTTGTTGTCAAATTGCAACGAATGTTCTCAGAGAAGGGTATCTGCAAACCACAATTTATCAGTTGTCAGCATCACATTCTGGACAGGATTCTCCGTTTGGTAATGGACGAAGATCTTGGTGCTAACACCAGTTCTCCAAACATCGAATATCCATTTGTATCCCAACTGGTGAAGAATTATGAGGAACTAAAGGCACAGTTTGTTAATGGAACAGAAGAGGTCCTCGAGAAATCAGGATGGAGAGATGATATTAAGTTTTTGTACCATCTAACACGGGTGTTTAGATTCTTTGAAGAAAAAGGGAATTTTCCTTTGATTAACTTTCAGAAAATTCCAAACATCAGCAATGCGAGGTGGCATTCAAGAGCCATTCTAGCTATCCTTGCATTTATTCTTATACCTACAACAAGGAAGACTTTGGAGAAGGTATGCAGATTCATTTCATACAACTGGGCAGAATATTGGTTTACTAATCAGATGTACAATGAAAATGACTTCAAGAACTTGTCAGAAATATTGAAACCTTACAAAAAAGCATTGAACTCATTGGAAAATCGCTGGAAGCAGGAGCCATCCCCACTCAAGATACCAAGAAGTAATCAGTGTGCAGAACGTGCAATCAAAGTTATGCAGGAACTGTATGCTGCCTGCAGAAACAAAAACAAACTGCAACTTCGGTTTATTCTAAGCAATAAGCATTAATATAATTATGTACAAGTATTATAACAATTATCTTGTGAGTTCTTTTATTATATTACATGGAATATGCAAAAAAGTTACGTATGCAATAATCGATTTTTTGATTTCGGGGTGACCTTTTCTAAAAAGATATTAAAATGAAAGTTCATTTCTTTGTTTTTAGGCAAAAGTTCATCGAATTAAAGTACAGGAATATTATGTTGTAAAAAGGTTATAACCCTAATATATATATATATATATATATATATATATATGGGATGAATTTCACAATTAAACACGTGAAATGAATGAATGATGCAAATCCACAAGGAAAAAGACAAATGATTCCAAGGTCTTCCGTGTATTCAGAAGTACACCTCGTCAGGGAATGAAGGGAGAAGGCGAGATGACAAAATATATACAACAGGACAGAAAAATAAAAAGATTAGCACATGATTAACGGGAGTTAATTAAAGGCAAAAAGTATTTTAACAAGATATTGTCAATTTTATACATTCCCGCACTGTTATTGAAATTATTTTTAAAAAGGATAAATGCACATTCTAGAATATTCCTTTCAATTATATCTGTTTTTAACGAGCGCTTTAGAACTGTGCCACTTGATACTATGATTACATCTATATATATTGGTTAAACAATGCATTAGAATTATTTGCTGTTCTACACGCATATTTGTTGTTTTACCCTAATATCTAACGTTTTACCCATTTGACCTACAGTATATATACTGAGTCACATTGTGTACAGCCGATCGAATACACACAACCAACCACATTATCCGCGCTATTCTTTATTAGGCGTGATTTAACAGTATGTATTATTATACTTAAAGACTACATTAATATCAATTGCTTTAAGTAAAGTTGGAAGATATTGAAAATTTACATGGTAAGGTAGGCTAAGGATATTTTTATGCTCAAATTCCTTTACAGTTACAATATTATAATACATATTCTCAAAGGTGGGCAGTTGCGCCGCAAAAAGTTGCGGCGCAACATTTTTGGTTGCGCTTGCGCTTGCGGCGCAACTTTTTGAAAAGGGTTGCGCTTGCGCGTGCGGCGCAACTATTTCAGCAGAGTTGCGGTTGCGGCTGCGGCGCTACAAAAATCGTTGCGCGTGCCCACCACTGCATATTCTTCACTTTCCTAAGGTAGTTATCTAGAAATGAAATAGGATAACAATTTAGTACCAATACTCATGATATTGCATAACTCGGAATCTAAAAATTCCAGACTGACATCTCTTAATGCTCTAAGAGACATAACAGAAAATAGAAGATTTAATCGAGGGATGATGGTCAGAATAGAAATGGACATACTGTAAGAGTTATTATTAGTAGGCTTACGAAAAACTTCAAATTTAAACTGATTCAAGCATCTCTGAATTTTTAGATCCAGAAAAGATAAGCTTCCATCATTTTCTTTTTCAACCGTGAACTTAATCGATGGGACTAAATTGTTAAGCCTACCAAGAAATAAGTCAACATCCAAATTGTTAGGCCAAAGGCATGAAACATCATTTATATACCTGTACCAACCAAGGTTAAAATTAACAATAGTTGGCAAAATTCTGCTTTCAAAATATTCCATATATAAGTTAGCTAATACCGGTGAGAGCGGATTACCCATCGTCAATTTTTTTTCTTTTTCCTTGTGGGTTTGCATTATTCATTCATTTCACGTGTTTAATTGTGAAATTCATCCCATATATATATATATATATATATATATATATATATATATATATATATAGAGAGAGAGAGAGAGAGAGAGAGAGAGAGAGAGAGAGAGAGAGAGAGAATCCATCAAAATACAGCAAGATTCAAAGTTTATTGTAGAAACAAATATTTCAATCATTTCAATCTATGTCTTAGATTGTCATCACGAAATTGAAGATCAGAAGATCAGCAATGGGTATATATATATATATATATATATATATATATATATATATATATATATATATATGTTCTGTAGGCTCATAATGTCAGAATTTAACTTGACGAGCCTTCGCCGCTGCGAACTCCTGAACTGCGCTTGTTACTGTTACTGTTACTCGTTACTGTAGTTCCACGCTCTAGATAATGTTCAAGGTTATCATTATCATTATTCGTATTCTGACATGCTTCGGAATGAGTTAAAGCAAGCAATTCGCACAAAACGGAGAGGGAGATTGTCGGAAGGTGTTATTTTCTGTTACACGACAATGCACGCCCTCATACCGCTGCACAGACTAGAAAATGCCTTCAAGAACTTAAATTTGAAGTTCTCGACCATTCAGCCTACAGTCCAGACCTGACACCTTCGGATTTTTACCCGTTTCGAACACTAAAAGACGCTTTGAGAGGTCAGCGATTCCAAGGCGATGATGACCTGAAGGAGGCGGTGCATGACTGGCTACGCACACAGCCAAAAACATTCTTTTGTGATGGCATTAGGAAGCTTGTAGATCGCTGGACTAAATGTATTGAGAAACAGGGAGACTATGTTGAGAAGTGATGTGTTTATAATCTATCAGATGTGAAAATAAAATTGTGAAAATAAAAAGTGCGGATACTTATTGAATTACCCTCGTGTGTGTGTATATATATATATATATATATACACACACACTGTATATTATTATTATTTTAACAAAATCCAGGCCTGTATACAGTTGGTTTAAGATTGCGGATACTTGTGGTTTTTAGTTCAGTTTGTGTAGAGCAAACCTGAATTAGTACGAGTGTGACGGTGATTGATACAGGTAAATCTGTTCTGCCTTACGGAGGAAACACAAACTCGCGTTGCATCTTGCTCCTGAAGAATCATGCACCAAGACTGATAATACAGTAACTGAGGGTGTTTACAATACAAACTAACGAAAATTGCAATAACAAACAAACGAAAACAAACACTCTATTTCAGACTCAAAAACAGGTACAAACATTACACAAGAGGTCCATAGAAGATTAAGAGATAGTTGTCTGGAGCACTGACTAAGTAGGCCGGTGAATCACTGTGTATAATGAACAGACACTTGCCTACGCCAATGTTTCCAGATTTATAAAATATATTCGAGACCAGTCCACTAACCATGGCTTCTATTATCTTATTGAATGACTCACCAAGCCCAGTGATAAATCTAAATACAAAATTGCGAATGACACTGGCACAGTTAGGCACCTTATTGACTACAAACAGCATACTGAGTCACACTAGAAGGAGCACCATTTACAAATCTTGGAATTCTTAATAAACTCCTAAAAATATTATTATATGCAGCATATAATTTCCTCAAATTATACATCCTGTAGTTCCACCACAAATGAGCTGTATACATTGGAGTACAGAAAGTTTTGAACAAGATCAACTTAACATCTGATGTACATATATGAAATTTTCGGTACTTACGTATTATCGGGACTACCAAACGTCATTTTCGTTTAAACTAACAAAAATATCAACTTAACCTAACCAATCATCAAGGGCGTACAGTTGACCTAACCGGGCATTCAATTAACCTAACAGGTTAATATTGGTTATTTCACCTAAATATCTTCTGATCTTTTCATATTAGGCACTAACTGTCACATTTCAGGCAAGTTAAGGTAAACTGTACGCCCTTGATGATTGGTTAGGTTAAGTCGTGATATTTTCGTTAGTTTAAACTAAAATGACGAGAGCAAAAATACATAATAAACAGTTTGGTAGTCCCGATAATACGTAAGTACCAAATTTTCTAACGAAAATATTTCCCTGAGCATATAATTGTCTACATTGCCTTAGAATATCACAGTCATCTGAAAGACTACCCGTTAGTATGTGGCCAAGATACTTAGTCTGGGTTACTTCTGACAGCACCGTACCATTCATTTGAAATTCAGGAAATTTTATATACTCGTAGGCCTTGGTCCTCATAATCATAACATGACTTTTATCACGATTATATTTTATGTCGTTACCCTTCTGTGATGATTCCCATTCCCTCCCTTTTTATAATTCATTATTTTCTTTTCTTTCTATTATCACTCGTTTTCTCCGTGTCTTTATACGGACGCGGACCGACGACGGTTGAGCCATTTCACTTTCTAACAAGAACAATGCAAAAGGACGGGGATAAATTAACTTCATTAACCTTTAACTCACTGTTTATTTATAGCGAAACCACATTTAGATAAACGGGGTAATGCGAGGGGAGAAATTAACGTTAACATTTTAGCCGGAGAGAGAGAGAGAGAGAGAGAGAGAGAGAGAGAGAGAGAGAGAGAGAGAGAGAGAGAGAGAGACCCGAAATAATATGTTAAATTTATAAATACACAAACACCTTGTTTGGACGCTGTCCGATGACTGAATTTGGGCATTCTCTCGTTCCAAGACCATTTCGTGGCGTTGCCAACTAGTATTTTATAAACACCATTATTTAACGTAATTACATTTCTTATTAAACAGACATTATTAAATTCTTTATAAAGAAAACATTTTAATTCTTACTTAGACATTACTACACTTCCCATACCTTTCACACACCTTCAAAAGTGTGCTGAGCTCTTTTACAGATTGAATACGGATATTGATGTTCTTTTAATCCGACTAACACAAATCAATTTTGCTTTCAGTTGAAATGAACCACGTACGAAAGCCTCGTCAGTAGTCTGACCACTTATTTCCTTGTCATTGCTGCTGAGAGTTGCTCGTACCCTCGTAAACTATGAAAACATTAGTGATTATATATATATGCGCCTCGGTGGTGTAGTGGTTAGCGTCGCTGACTATGAATCCATCGGCCCCGGGTTCGAGACCTGAGGGCAGCCGGCGCGCAGCAAAACCCAGCTGTTCATCCTTCCACACAATAAAAAAAAAGTGGTTGGTAGATAAATGGGTACCCTAGGTGGCCTAGTGGTTAAGGCGCTGGGCTGCTGATGGGCGTGGTTCGGATTCCACGTTAAACTGTAGGTCTAAGGTGGAGTGAAAAGCTTGACCTTCGTCAGAATGAACAATTCGGGCGGAAGCTAACCAAAGGTTACCAAAGGTTATATATATATATATATATGTGTGTTGTGTGTGTGGGTGTGAGCGCGCGAAGGCAAAGCTGTGTTATTGGTAAGTTACAAGATAAAAGAAAGTACCAACCAACCAAAAAAGGGCGCCACCAAAAGCCTAACGGCCCTAACCATTCTTCCTAAAGTCAATGTTGTTCGCAAGAATTTTCAAAGGAAGCCAATTTGAAAATAATAATAATGTTCTTAAACTAACGTAAATTATCAGTATTATTTCTGTTGCCTTTTCGTACATTTCACAAAAGAGAACTGAATTTTGTACAAGCGTGGTCTGACTAGGTATAAGTAAGCTTTGGTTATAATGATAATGAGGGAACAGGGCTAGAAACTAGTACAGATCTCGGGCCAACTAATGCAGCCTATTGCTCTAACTTCTGTGGCATTATTACCAGCATTATCGGAATTCGAACTCCGGACCTCAGTGTTTTTACTTCGCTTACAGGAAAACGGCGTTACCCACTGAGTTACTGGGGCTGAGTAGGCTTTGGTGAAACTAGCGAGAAATTTCGATAAGTTCGAGGTTTAATCATTTATTTTTCTGTGGGTTTAGAATTTATAATTGCCAAATGTACGAGTATTTGTAGGCTGAAGGACTTAATTGGCCTTACCCTGACTCCAGTAGCTGCGACGAAGTCTTCGACGAGAACACTTTGAGGGTTTTCCCGTCTGAGGTTCCGTACTCTATGTTCCTCTTCGACTCCTTCAGGAGTTTGTTGAGGACGAAATGATGGTGGTTTCCCATCGTTTCGTGAAGAGGGGGGATTGTAGCACCGTGAGGAATGACCCCCAAATGAGAGAAAAGGTTTGGGGAGGAGCTCTTTTGAGGTATGGCTTTAGGCGGGATACAGGTACCTCTGGGTAAGACAACTGGCACTAAAGAAGCTGGCACTCCGTTTAATATATGATAATGTTCAGCAGCAGCAGCAGCCCCAGGAGATGAGTTTGCAGGACTCAGTGACGTCGTTCTCTCAGAGTCGGACTCTTTCGCTTTTGCAGCATCGTCGAGGGACAGCAAGCTAGACCCTTCGTCAGGTTCTCTGCGCTTCTCCTGAAGGTTAATCGAACTGTCAAGAGGGCGGATTTGTATCCGATCTTTGTCATTGTTTATTGTGACCGGCACGACAGTGAATCGGGGCTTCATCTTACTCCTGACGTCCTCAATTTGCGACTTCCACGTTGAAAAAGACTCCATCTGGTCACCATTCGTAGCATCAAACGGTTTTCCTTCTATCTCCAGACTATGAATAGATTGGCTTGGCACTTTTTTGACCTCTGAATTATCGGACATGTTGACCTCCACTCAAAAGTAAAAATTTACCTCATACCCAAAATATCTTCAATTTTATCACACGACAGTTAAAAGAAACTCATTTACCTTAATTTTCACTTCACAGTTTCACACTCAATAGAATTATTATCTAATTCACACCACTGCACTTGGTTTTTTACAATGAACCACCGTATATTGACGATTATGGCTCTATTTCAAGTATATTTTAACCAATCAGCTTCGAGAACACTTTCCATATACGCTTGAAGCGCTTTTGTGCTTCTTATGATCGTCTACAAAATTTATTTTGGTCAAATGGTTATCTTCGGGGCTGATAAGGATTAACTTAAGAGTGGTTCTGTGATTGTGGACAGATAAACTGAGATATAAACAAACGAATGATGACGTCATTACCTTAGTGTTAAAGGAAATGAAACACTTTCTCCATTTTCACACACACACACACACACACACAACAACATGCACAGTCTGTGTGTAACATAAAAGTTTCTCGGGTTATCATTCTGAGTTGTAATATATATATATATATATATATACTCGGTAGGAGTCTTGCATCGATTTCTCATCGTACGGAGGTCAGGCTTGTGGCTTGGTGAAGAAGAGAGTTGTTTTCTTCAACTCTATCTCACGTCCAGGTACACCTGGTTCATCAGGGAATGTCCTGAGCCAGGCGCCTAGCCTTTTTTGAAGATGTCCACACCGACACCAAACGTGTTCCAAATAACTTCCTGCCACTGCCATTTTTCTCCCTCTTCCCCTGACTATTTGACCAACCCATTCCCATACTCTGTGCCTCCATTATATCTCTCTTAATCCTTGACCTCGAGCAAGCGTTTAAGTCTGCTCAGATAAAACTGGTTACACGCCAGACCAACTCACTCCGGAGGTTTTTAGTGAAAACCAAAATGATAAAAATTGAAATCAGGGAAAGAAAGATTTTGTGTGAAAATCTCTCTCTCTCTCTCTCTCTCTCTCTCTCTCTCACTCTCTCACATAGCATTATTGTAGAACTAAATATATATAGTCTCTTCTTTTCAATTTCCTTCGCTACTTTTCCAGGGTCAAGGTATTTTCTTCAACCTTTTTCCGTACCCACCTCTGGCGGAGAGGATGTGGAAAAAGCTTGTGCTTTTTTATTCACTTTTCTACTCTTCCTAGAACAGTTTAAAAAATCATCAGTTTAATAAAAGGAACCTCCCCGAGTGGACCGAAAGGTCTTTGAGGCTCTTTCTTGTCCTTGTAACTCCTCGTAACTCCTCGTAACTCTCTCTCTCTCTCTCTCTCTCTCTCTCTCTTTCCCGACGACATTTCGCGTAAGAATACGCTGATTCAGTTAGCTGAACCACAAAATAAAAGAATACAGAAGGAAAATGGCAAATATATTGTGGAGATTAAATCCAAGTACGAGATAATCTTTGTTATTGTTCCATATGTATCGTATAACTTAGAAAATGGTTTCGCTTTTTAATAAAGAGCCCTTTTTATTTCAATTTTGGGGTTGAAGTTTTGAGGCTTCTGTACTCGTACGAAAACTCTTCACAGGGCTTGACAGAAATAAATAGACACCTTTAGTTTTTTCCCATAGTTTCAAATTTGATACTAAAAGTGAATATATTTATTTATTTTATTTGTTAAATGACTATATTTAGAATAGTATCGCTTGCGTTTCCTTTTGCATTATGTAAAGCTCTCTCTCACACACACACACACACACACACACACACACACACACACACACAAACGTTCTGGCATTCCATTGCTGAGATTTGCCATTTATTATCTTGAGGACAATCATCATGGCATTTATTTTTGTCAACCCTGTGTATGTTGTGTGGCCAACAGCAACCTCAGACAAAATTCACAAATGTTAAATAAAGCGAAAAATGCTCATAATGAACATTAACTAAAAATAAATACTAATAAAGCCATTTAACGCCATTATATTTATGGTCCTCACATGACAAAAGTCTTGTCACTGCATTGACCCTCTACGTACTTGGCACTGATACCCTGAGATGATCGTACCTTGGGCACAGCGATGCTTTGTGTAAAACAGCGAAACCTTTTCTCAAGTTTCAACTTAATATATTTACACGTCTCGAACATTTGATGCCCTACACACACACACACACACACACACACACATATATATATATATATATATATATATATAAAGAACGACGCTTGTATAGAAGAACGTTCCGCACAAGATGAGGAGGGAGAACGAACAAATGAAAAATGAGGTAACCACCCGGGAATCGAACCCGGGATCTTCCGATTGCCGGTCAGATATGCTATCCACTACACCATGGGCCTCGATTAATCAGAAGTCGTAATTCTCCTACATACGAGCAGAAACCAATGCCTTGAGGGGGCACCTCCCGCATGCCGCACATATATACATTTTAACTGCAAACAACACCAGTATAATTAATGTAAAAAACGACGCTTGTATAGAAGAACGTTCCGCACAAGATGAGGAGGGAGAACGAACAAATGAAAAATGAGGTAACCACCCGGGAAACGAAGGTAGGAAAAAACATAGTTTTTCAAATATCAGAAAAGGAATTTGGATAATTAAAGAACTGAAAAGTGTATCGAGGTTAGTGGATTTCAGTGTGACCTTTCAGTATGAATAAACGAACATAATACGCAAAACAGATTATGGCCCTCGTATGTCCTGACTTTTGGGTTACCTTGTATATTTTATGGTTTGTAACTTCGTGATATGCACCAAAGAAAGAACGTTTGCTAATCTTGTTTCCTGCCAATAGATAAGACGCGAGTGCTAAACTGAAATACTTGGTTACAAAACAGCTTGAAGAAAAAGCTAAAATGTTCTGTTTATGTCCGAAATGAGATGAAATTATAAACGATATAAAATAAAAATAAGTTGATCAAAATATAAAGTTTCGAAAAGTTTCGCTCAAAATTTTGATTTAGAATTTCACTCATAAATATTCGGCATATTGTTTGTATGATAATAATAAATAGCATCTCAAAAACTCATTATATATATATATATATATATATATATAACGTAAAGAACGACGCTTGTATAGGAGATATTTCGCGCAAGACGAGAGAGAGAAAACGGAACAAATGAAAAAATGAGGTAACCACCTGGGAATCGAACCCGGAATCTTCCGATTGCCGGTCAGACGCGATACCATTACACCATGGACCTCACCCTTCCAAATGCCGTAATTCTTCTACATACTCGCAGAAACCAATGCCCCAAGGGGGCACCTCCCGCATGCCGTAACATTATATACATTCAACTGCAAAGAACACGCGTCGTTCTTTACGTTATTTATACTGCGTGTTCTTTGCAGTTGAATGTGTATATATATATATATATATATATATATATACAGGGTCGGATCTAGAAGTTGCGAGGCCCTAGGCAGATCTAGAAATTGTGAGGCCCTAGGCCTATATATATGAAAATATGGACTTAATTATCGGTACTATACCAGCAATATTAGAATCATGCATAGACAGAACTATGCCAGCACTTAAAAATTAAACCAAACCAAAATAATCACGCATGGAAATTGTATAAGAAATATAAATAAACCATACAAATAAGTATAAATTATAGTATGAATCAAGATTTGTATCGAAAATATAAGACAATGATTTCTAAGATTTATATAATATTATAGGTAATGACTTTCCAGAGTATACAAACGTTTTTCATATGTGATGTATAAGAGATGTTGACATTTCATTTTTTATAATAGTGAGCGATCGACTTATCAGGCTAAATATTAATGCTTTAATATTTGGTTCAGATGCTCCTTGAATATTACAGCAATGCTTTTCTACTTTCCTTCGAGCTAAACTCTTCAATTAATTGAGAATAATCTAATGAATTTGTTATATCGTTTTCTATTGATAACATAGCTAATGATTGCAATCTCGCTTGAGACATGGTGGAACGCAAATATGTTTTAATAAGTTTGAGACGCGAGAAACTTCTTTCAGCCGAAGCAACAGTAACTGGGATGGTTAATACCATTCGAAGTGCAACATAAACATTAGGATAAATCTCACTTAGTTGTTTTTGCACTATATAAACAAGGGCATTTCCGAGATCTGTTTTCTCAGGTATAAATCTGCAAAGTACTTTAAGTTCTTCATAGAGTTCTAAATCATTAATATCGCTTGAACAGAAAGCGCAAAACGGCTTAGCGAGGCCCCCTTTGGCGCGAGGCCCTAGGCGATCGCCTAGTTCGCCTATAGCTAAATCCGGGCCTGTATATATATATATATATATATATATATATATATATATATATTTTTAAGTTCGGGAAGAACCGATTCGTCTCTATTTACAAGGGCATATCTCGGCGGAAAAACAAAGAAAAAGTGAGAGGAGAGACAGAGGAAAAAGAAAGGGTGGAGGACACAGTCGAAGTGGAAAAAGACCAAGGATGACAAGAACTGCAGGGTCGAGCCCCATCATCCTTGGGTGCTAGGGCCGGGAGGGCGCACGTGAAACCTCCAGGAACAAGCACGTACAAACGAGCACAAAGAGCACTCAAGAGCACGAGCTTAGAACCCCCTTGCGGGGATATATATATATATATATATATATATATACACACACACACACACACGTCAGATTGCATACATCAAAGAAAAAGGGGTAACTATTATATTTTAGCCAAAAACCAAAACTTAAACCTCAACTGGCAGAATTGAGCGTCCACTTTTCAAGGCACATAACATGTCCGTTTCAAGATGGGAATGAACTCAGAATGGTCCCCTGAGTTTTTTATGATACACACAGACCGTGCATGGAACAAGGAACTCTTCTGGGATAATTAAATCCACTATATGTATCCACTGATGTATGCAATCTGACGTGAAGACAGCGAGTCTTTTGCTTATATTGAGGGTCTAAATGTAGCAGGGCTAGGCTGCTTTAAACCCTAGATCCATGTCCCAAAGCTGGATCCTGTCTGCTTTGCAGATAGCTGGTGAGGGAAGCTATATTTATGGGACCTCTTTGCGAGTGACCCGTTGCCCGCGTCGGGCTTGCATCATGAAAAAGAAAAACTATCGTGTTTGTCATTTACCATTACTTATTCGGACTATAGTGGATTTAATTATCCCAGAAGAGTTCCTTGTTCCATGCACGGTCTGTTTGTATCATAAAAAACTCAGGGGACCATTCTGAGTTCATTCCCATATATATATATATATATATATATACACACACACATTGTGGGCTATGTGAGGTGGAGAGTACAAGAAACCAACTCACTACTGCACCAGGCCAACTCGAGAGGAGGGGCGAGAAGCTTGATCTTCGTGAAATGAGGAATCATCGCGCGGAACCTTTGAAAAGTTGAAAGGAAAGGTATATAGTATATCCCTGACTAGGATTCGAACGCGGGCCCTGAAGAAGGATAAATCTTGCATAAGCAAGAAATGCGCGGTTATGCGTTTATATTTTGGTGTAATGGTGTCGTCTTGTTTTCGAGAAAGATTTGAATTTAATTTGAGACATGGTGAAATACGTAGAGGGAAAAACCTTGGTTGCGACAACCAAACAAATGACTCGACAACCACCGTAAATGTATATGGTAATAATGTGTTTATTTGAATGGTAACAAACGTGGATTGTTTATGGTATCTTGCCATGGTTACTTAAACACTGAGACTCTTTATCGAATAACTTATCATCGTATTTGGTGGTTGTAGCCAACAGTTTTATGTGGAGAACCTCATTTCTTTTCCCCCATCTCACGCCAGACGATTTTATTGTCTCAGAAAAGACTCAGAAAAGCCTTTAAATTCTTTATTTAACTCATCATATTTGAGTCACTTGAGTCACGATGCGGCGATTTGAGTCACCGATGACTACGTAACATTATGAAAGGCAGGGGAAGAGTATATATATATATATATATATATATATATATATATATATATATAGATAGAGAGAGAGAGAGAGAGAGAGAGAGAGAGAGAGATATATATACACACTTTTGTTACTTACTTTTGTTGAGTTTGAAAGACGGTTCAGGATCGATCTGGGGTCGACCCCTCTGCAGCATCCCGCCTAATTTGCGGGACTTGGTGAAGGAGGGAATTGCTCTCTGATCTCATATGTTGATTTTTTAAATTCATTTTTCTTTCAGGGTAGATAATAATGAACACCTGCGTGATTAACACATGTTAGGTGTAAAGTTTCATTAAATAAATCATCAACTCTATACCTACTGTACTGAACGGACGCATTTCCTGAGCTCTCTGATTTTGCATCTACTTTTGTATATTGCTGAGAATTTTACTTTGGATAGTTTTTGAATTTTATATACTTGCGTTTAAATTTACATTGTTATAGTTAAGTAATTGAATATTAGTGGTTTTTAGCGATTTAGAAGTTTTCATAGCGTGCCGGCTTAATTTAACTTATACCTGTGACGGTTTAAATTTTTAACTCCGCGATGCCGTCGCAGAAAGCGTCGTGTGTTAGGTGTAGGGTTAACCGGTGGTATTCGGAATTTAAGGATTATAACGGCGGTCCAGTGGCGATTACCGATAGATCGGTTTGTTTCTTTTGCGAGTTCATGGAGGAATTAGTGGACATAAAACGCAGTGTACGTGAGGTAGTGGATAGTCTTGCAACGCTTGATGATGGCAGGGTTAGGGCTACGGTTGACGGAAGCCGAACCAATATTAACGTTGAAGACGTTAGTAATTTGAAGGGTGAGGTGCGTAACTTAGTTTCTAGTTTAGGTAGCTTGTCGGGAAGGTTAGATAGAGTTGAGGAAGAGGTTAAGGTTAGTCCGAGAGTAGTAGATAGCGAGGGATTTAGAGAGGTTAAGGGTGGAGCTAGGCCGCGTACATTAGGTGATAGGAATCCCCCCCCTATCGAGGTTTCGAACCCTTTCGCCCATTTGGAAAGGGACGTGAATGAGGGGGAACTATTTTAATTGGGGATTCTTTAGTGCGCCACATGGACAAAGAATTCGTTAAACGGAATCCAACCAAGAGGAGGAGGGTCTGTCTCCCAGGGGCCAGGGTTGACAGAGTTAGAGACGAAGTGGATAGGGTTGACGTTGCTTCCCGTCACTCAATGTTGGTGACGATGGTAGGAGGCAACGACTCGTATAGGCCCGATACGAGAGTGCCTGACCTTTTGGAGAGATATAGGGGGTTAATTAGGTCCCTGAAGGCGAGGTCAGATAGGTCTTTAGTTCTAGGTATTACCCCTAGGCACGGGTTGGGTCTTAGAATTACGTCCAAAAAATATTTTTGAATAATAAATTAGAAGAGATTTGTGCTGAGGAAAATGTACCCTTCGTAAGCTGTGGTCCGAATTCAATGATCCTAGCCTTTTTATAAAAGATGGGGGTGCATTTTAATGAAATAGGTAATGCTAGGCTAGGTAGGTTAATAGACGAAAGCGTGCGAAAGCTGTATAGGTCGAAGCCGCCTTTAAACGTTGTGGGTCCGGGAAACGCGGGCCCGACGTGATAAATAGTTTAAAACGCGGCCCGTGGTAAAAAATAACTTAAACGTTTTTTATTGCAACGCGCGTAGTATTAGAAATAAATTAAATGAATTTAAGGCGGTAATTTATTCCGGCAACTATGATATAGTTGCTATCACTGAAACTTGGTTAAATACCGTGACTCGGGACTTGTTGGGGGAACTTGAGATACCGGGTTTTAAACTCTTTACTAATGATAGGTTACATAGATTTGGAGGCAGCGTTTTGCTGTACATTCGTAATTCCCTTAGGGCTATCGAGGTTAAGTTAGATTTTCCGGCAGCAATTAATGCGATCTGTGTTGAAGTTAGGGCGCGTAGTATTAGTTTTATTTTGTTGTTGTTTAGACCTCCCGTTCAACCCCTCGATATAAACTAGATTTTACTCACTTCTTGGTAATTTTATTGACAATCGGAATAGTATAATTGTCGGAGACTTTAACTGCCCTAATGTTAATTTACGAGAATTTTACGGGTAATGAAGAGGGTTTGAGATTGGTTGAGTTTATGGACGATAACTTTTTACGACAGATAGTTACCGACCAACGCGCGGTGATAATATTTTAGATTTGGTGATGACGAACGGCGAGAATATAGTCGAAGGTTTAGAAGTAGGCGAGAGTTTAGGATGTAGCGATCATCAAATTCTTAGGTTTAAGTTATTGATAGAAAACACACAGGATAGTAACGTAATAGAAGTCCCTGATTTTCGTAGGGCTAATTTTGATAGTTTCGCGGATAGGATGAGAGTATGGACTGGGATAACTTATTTATGGGTAATGACACAAATTTGGGTGGCGTTTAAGAAAGTTTTAGGAATATTGAAAGGGAGTTTATTCCTCGTAGGCCCAAGCGCGCTAGTAATCGTGGTAGACCGAAGTGGTGGAGTAGGGAAATAGGAGAGTTTATAAACGAGCGTAATAGAGCGTATAGACTTAGTAAGCGTAATGGCCAGGTAGCTAACTTTAATAGATATATCGAGCTTAGACGTCAGGTTAAAAGATCAGTTAGGAATGCCAAGCGTAATTTAGAGATACTTATAGCTGCGGATAGTAAACATAATCCAAAAAAGTTTTTTGAATACGTTAATAATCGTAAGCCGGTAAAAATAACATAGGCCCTCTAGTGGATGTTAATGGCGCTTTGGCTTCTGACGCTCAGGCGATGGCGGGTATTTTCAATAACTTTTTTGCGACAGTTTTTACCGTAGAAGATGTAAATAATGTCCCCGACGTGGATGATATCGTTCCATTTAGTAGCGAGACTATTTTGGATGAAATAACTGTTTACGAGGCTGAGATTGCGCATTATATCGATAGGCTAAAAGTTAGCAAGGCTCCAGCCCTGACGCTTTTTATCCCAGACATTTGAAAGATTTGAAAGAAGTTATCGTAGGCCCCTTAACGAAGATCTTTAATCAGTCACTCGAAACGTGGATTATTCCTGAAGACTTTAAATTAGCTAACGTCACGCCTATTTTTAAAAAAGGACCGCGCGGTAGCTAGTAATTATAGGCCCATTAGCTTAACGTCAATTGTAGGTAAACTTTGGAATCCGTAGTTAGGGATCGTATTATCGATCACTTAGAAAGTAGAGATTTGATTAATAGTAGTCAGCATGGGTTTCGACGCCATAGGTCTTGTTTAACTAATTTGTTTAGAATTTTATAACGAAATAGTGCGCGAATACGATAGGCATAGAGCAGCTGACGTTATTTATTTAGATTTTAAAAAGGCGTTCGATACAGTTTCGCATAGGAGACTAATTGCGAAGGTTAAAGCGCACAGTATACGCGGTCAGGTAGCTAACTGGTTAGAAGAATGGCTTCGTGCTAGGAGACAGAGGGTTGTAGTTAATGGTAGTGAATCAGGGTGGTTAGATGTAGGTAGCGGTGTCCCACAGGGTTTCAGTGTTAGGCCCTTGCTTTGTAATTTACATTAACGACATAGATGTAGGATTGACTAGTAACGTGTCAAAATTCGCGGACGATACTAAAATAGGCGGTAAGGTTGTTAACGAGGACGATAGAAATAGGATTCAAGACGATGTAAATAGGATTATGGAGTTGACAGATAAGTGGCAGATGCAATTTAACGTAGACAAATGTAAAGTTTTGCATATAGGTTCTCGCAACAATAATTACGCGTATACGATGGATGATACGGAGTTAGCGAGCGTTGACGAGGAAGTAGATTTAGGCGTACGCGTATCTAAGGATTTAAAGGTTAGGAACCAGTGCCTGGAGTCTTGCGCAAAAGCTAATAGGATGTTAGGTTTCATAGCGCGTAATTTCGATTTAAATCGAAGGATATTATATTGCCCCTTTACAAGTCCCTAGTCAGGCCTCATTTAGAATATGCAGTTCAGTTTTGGTGCCCGTACTTGCGTGAGGATATTGATAGGTTAGAAAGGGTTCAGCGTCGTGCCACGAAACTTATTCCGTCATTGCGCAATAAGCCTTATGAAGATAGGATTAATGAGTTAAACCTGTATTCACTCGAAACTAGGAGATTAAGGGGGGCTTATTGAAGTTTTCAAATCGTTAATAACATCGATAACGTAAATTTTGACAAATTGTTCACTTTCGATAATAGTAATACTCGCAATAACGGATTTAAGTTGCGTGGCAGGCGTTTTTACTAATATCGCTAAAAACTTCTTTACGTTTAAAGTAATTGATAAATGGAATAATCTTCCCGCGTCAGTCGTTCATTCTACCAGCGTTAATATGTTTAAGAACCGTCTTGACAGACATTTTAAGGTATTAACGTTGTTTAATTTAAAAAACAACAAAGTTAGCAACAGAAGCTCTGGTGTGGTGCTCGAGGATGAGTCTGTTGACGATGAATGCCAGCTTGTGACATGCCAGCGTGTGATGCCAGCAATAAAATTATTAAAAAAAAAAAAAAATTAGACTAACACGAACGTAGATGTAGCTTATAGCGTAAACTAACCCACTTTTTGTTTAACTGTACCTACTTTTTTTTTTTTTTTCCTTACTTTGCATGTCTGTAACTCTCTCTACTTGCATGTTTGTAGTTTGCATGGTATGGCAGTGAGTTAAGACTGTGTGCATGGTTTGTAAGCGTTCTTATTTTTACTTCTTTTCATCTTTCACCCCTCTCCTATTCTCTCCGATTATTTTCTGACTTGTCGGCAGTGGCCGGCGGATGATGATGGTGAATCTTTTTTCTCTTTTCTGAATGACTGTTAACCCACGAGTGATAGGTGTTGCTTCTTACTTAACCCCTTATTCTCTTCTCTTCTCTTAACCCCCTACTCTTTCCTTTCTCTCGGCTAACCTTAGAGTGGATCTTAGGGTCTTTGTTAGCCTTAGCTTCTGTAGATCTGTAGATATTATATAATATATATAATATATATATCAGTGATATATATATTTCAGAATGTTTATGAAAGTTTGTAAAAGTAAGGGACTCTAGGTATTCACTAATTAGTCACCCTGTTTTGAGTTGCCACGTTTGTCTTGCGGCGGGGTGGGTCTGGATTTTTTTTAGTTTAGCGCTACAAAAAAAAATCCCCCCCCCCCTCCCCCGTCAGATTAATTAAGAGTAACCACCAGGCACTGCAAGCAGTTAATCGACAAGCTGATCGAAGGAATTATTCGTCGCTTCAAAGGGGTATTCGTCACATGCAAGATGGCTGAAAAGGACGGTGCTCATGAAGTTCCCTTGCCATTTGCCAATAGCATCTATCCAATTGCAACATTACTTGACCCACAGTTTGGTCTACAGTGGGTGGACATTGAAGTACGAGCTGATAAAGATATTAAAGTAGAACTTAAAGAGGAAATAAAAGGTATGTTATAATTTCATTATAAATTTTTAAAATGATCACAGAATTCATTATACCGGTATATTTTTTATCATTAAAATTCATTATAGATCTCTTTGGGCTATATATATATATATATATATATATATATATATATATATATATATATATATATATACAATTTAGACCTTATGCTAATTGTCATGCCTCTGTTTATAGTACCGATATGTCAATTTATTTTTCATAGAAATGGTGTTGAAAAAATGCTATACAGGAAACTCAAGCACGGAGAATGAGCAGATACAGAGAGACAGCGCTCATTCTCACAGCAGCGATGACGAAATAAAACAGAGTCAAACCAAAGTTCCGAGACTAATGGCAAAATATCAAAGCTATCGGTCCAAGCAGAAGAACGTTGAAACTGGGAAGATTTTGAACCGCAGGCAACAGTTGCCGCGGTACCTCTTAGAGATCGATGAATCTCATATTTTAGACAAGTGCTCTCCAATAAAGTTTTGGCACCAGAAAAGGATAAATTCCCATCACGGGCAAATATTGCCATGACCGTTTTAACAGTGCCTGCCTCCAGTGCTCCAACTGAGCGTGTATTTAGCAGAGCTGGGCACTTCCGCAAACCGCAAATTCCGCAATTGCGGAAGTGTTTTTCGTTTGCGGATTTGCGTTTGCGGCAAAGTCATCGCAAATTAGTGAATTTGCGTTGCGGAACTAAGACCGCAAACGCAAATCTTTCCGCAAATTTCCCACGTGGCCACTGGCCAAGCCCACTAGTGCTGTGACGCTGCTGTCACGACTGAACTTGTTGACAAAGCCAGAGGCGTACACTTGTAGAGGCTAGAGGGGTTGAGTTGTACAGTGAGTTCAAGTTGTGTACAGTCACAGTGTTAACTTAATTTAACTTGTGTAATGTAATGTGTGTACAGTTACTACAGTTACAGTACAGTCTTCTCTAACGTGTCTAAGTCTCAAAATTTATGAAATTCAAATGATTAAATTTATTATTTAATTTATTTACTATTTACTTGCAGGAGGTGTTTTTGTTCAATATAATATATCAATATACAGTGTGTCCGTAAAGTCATGGTGGGATTTTAAATAGCTATATTATTGCAACGAAACATGATAATGAGATGAAACAATGCCATATTTAAGAACAACTCTCAAAGTTGTATCTTGTAGTTAGTCTAGGCTAAACTTAACCTTTATCTCGTAGTTAGTCTAGGCTGTCCACATGCCTATGTTGAACATGAGCGTAATAGCCCGAAAGTTAATGTGTGGTGTGCTCTAGCACGAGATCGAGTGATTGGCCCATTTTTCTTCGCGGAACCCACTGTGACGTCACACAACTACCTCGCTATGTTGGAACATTTTGCAGTACCCCAATTTATTGACAATAATGTCATCTTTCAGCAAGATGGTGCTCCTCCGCACTATGCCAACGTTGTTCGAGAATTCCTTAATGAACAATTTCCACAGAGATGGATAGGAAGAGGAGGATGGAAGCCATGGCCTCCACGCTCTCCGGACCTGACACCTTTGGACTTTTATTTGTGGGGTTACGTCAAGCAAAGCGTGTACAGTGTACCCATTAGGGATATTCATCATTTGCACGAGCGAATCACGGAAGCTATCGCATCCTTCACTCCTGATGTACTTGGGCGTGTGTGGCTGGAATTGAATCACCGCCTAGATGTCTGCAGAGCTACCAGAGGAGCCCATATCGAACTACGTTAAATAAAGTTATTCTTTTAGAGTTGTTCTTCAATTTGCCTTTTTTTCATCTCATTATCATGTTTCGTTGCAATAATATAGCTATTTAAAATCCCACCATGACTTTACGGACACACTGTATGTAGTATTTTTATTTCTTCTACAATAGTGATTTATTGTAATAAATTATTTAGCCTTGTTTTTAATAAAAACAAGGCTAAAACATTAAACATTAAAAAGATATAAAAACTTTTTATACCTCTTTAATGTTTTGGATACTTTTTATAGTTAAAATTGCGATTGCGGAATTTGCGGTTTGCGGAAGTGTTTGCGGACGTGCCCAGCACTGTAAAAATTGGAAATATGGTTTGCGTTTGCGGATTTGCGTTTGCGGCACCAAAAATGGCAAGCAGTTTGCGGATTTGCGGTTGCGGAAGGTAAGGTTTGACTTTGCGGATTTGCGATTGCGGAAGTGATTTTGAGTTTGCGGTGCCCAGCTCTGGTATTTAGCCATGGAGGCATAATAATGAGGCCCCACAGAAGTCGAACTTCAGCAGATCTTCTGAGCATGCTGATGTTCCTTAAGTGTAATGAGCACCTATCATGCTTTAAATAAATGCACAAGTCAAACTGGGTAGTGGGTATGTTCATTAAACCTTCTGTAACAGATATAAAAGAAGTAAATAAATAAAAAGTATGTGTATATATATATATATATATATATATATATATTCATTTGTTAATTTATAGGCTACACTTTTTGCATTCAACACACTACATCTGAGAAAGTAGTTATTAGTTTATTAATATACTTAACATAGTCTAATTTCCATAGTAGTGTAAAACAAATTGAACGGGCATGAGCTTGGTCTCGATCTCGATCTCGGTCTCGAATTTTAAGGGTCTCGATCTCTGAAGGTAGATCTCGATCTCGAACCTCTGATCTCGGTCTCGATCTGGTCTCACAGGATCAGGTCTCGGTCTCGGTCCCAGTCTCGGCCTTGGTGGTCTCGACTACATCACTGATATATATATATATATATATATATATATATATATATATATATATATTAGTGATGTAGCGGATGTCATTTTTTTCACATCCGCGGATGCGGATGAGGATGTTTGATTTCAACATCCGCGGATGCGGATGCGGATGTCTACATTTTCGTTATTTTTTAGGATATATTCGAGATTTGTTGTGTTTAACGTATATAATAAGTTATTATATAGAGAGAGCTGTAGCTATAATGTAGTATAATTGATTAATTGTACAATAATTGCTGTACTTTTCCCTGAACATATAAAATAATAGCAAGCATCTAACTAATATAGAAATCAATTAGTGAATTCGTCTGCAAATAAATTCGTTATATTTTGTGAGTTTCAGCCACAATTAGAACCATAATTGTGTTACCCGACCTCTTTCCTCAACTCCACCCTTATAGAAAGAGATCTTTAATTAGCTTGATAACTATTTATATTAAGTTTAAAAGTTTTATTAGGCATATTTATAAATGAGTAATTAAAATAAAGTAAACTAGATGTTCATCGTTTAATATTCAAACTTAATTATAGGAAGTTATGCTTAAGGAACATTAATTTTTCTGCCTTTTCTGCTGCCAGTCTGTTTCTCTTTTCATCATATATTAATCCAGCACTGCTAAATAATCTCTCGCTTGGTACGCTTGTTGGAGGACGTGCTAAATGTTTCCTTGCAAGTTTACTCAAGTATGGATAGATATTCTGTGTATTTTTCCACCAACTAATAGGATTGTCACATGCAGCCAGGCGTTTTCTTGGTGATAGCTCCGATCATTTTTACTACATCTTTTGACATCGCGTAGGTCTCGTCATCGCTGCTTGACTCAAGAAACTGAGAGAGAGATTCTGTGATAGATTTGCTTGTTGAAGGTGTTGGTTCTGTCACTGAAACTTTTATTCTTTTGGTGGGTGGCGAAGCGACAGATTCAAGAGATTGAAGCTCTTCAACTGCTTTGCCAAGTGATGATTTAACTCGTTCTAATGTACTAGGTGAAAATAACTTAGCTTTGTAACGTGGATCTAAGTAGGTTGCAAGAGAGTAACTTCATACAAGAACAGCCTCTCGTCTTGTCGCTTGCATCACTTTTGCGCACAATGAACTAGTTCTATTATTATAGTAGAATTTGATAATTTCCGCTTATTAATGACGTTTTATCTTAACGGTCCACATCCGCACGACATCCGCAGTCCAAAGTGCGGATGCGGATGCGGATGAGGATGCGAGAAAATGTGCGGATGTTCCGCGGATGTGGATGTGACCTACATCACTAATATATATATATATATATATATATGGTGCTGGTTAAGTGTGCGGTCTACCTAGCTTTTAGTTAGCCTTATAAGGCTAACTAACGAAAATATCACGACTTAACCTAACCAATGGTTAGGTCAACTGTACGCCCTTGACGATTGGTTAGGTTAAGTCGTGATAGTTTCATTAGTTAGCCTTATAAGGCTAACTAAAAGCTAGGTAGACCGCACACTTAACCAGCACCTATATATATATATACAGTATATATATATATATATATATATATATATATAATATATATATATATATATATACAGGGGCGTCCCAAAAAAAATGTATACACACTTTAAATACTTATAAAGGCAGTGTTTATTAAAATACATTTCATTTTCAAAATGTAATAGAATCTACAGACATTATTTAATTGTTTTGTCAACGCCTGTTTTCAAACTGACGTCCGTTCTGGTCCAGGCACTGCTGGTAACGCGAAGCAATGGAATCGCAAACATCACGAAACATTTCGTTTGGTATTTGTGTGCATTCTCGTTCAATGGCTGCTCTCAATTCAGCGACTGTTGCAGGTTTTATAGCGTAGACTTTGTCTTTTAAGTATCCCATAAAAAAAAGTCTAGTGGTGTGAGGTCTGGTGAACGCGGAGGGTATTCTACGAAACCCCTTCGTCCAATCCACATCCACATCGTGCCAAGTACCACTCGCAATACTCCACTCTTCGGTCCGGATCATCTTCATTAATAGCATGGACTAATCTTGGAATGTAACTTTTCCATTGACAGCGCTTCAAAATGCGTTGGACAGACGATTCTGAAATTCCTACCTCACGACTCGCTTGCCGCACAGATTTTCTTGGACTTTGGTGATACGTTTCCAGTACTCTTTCTTGCTTTGTGGGGCTTGTCGATGTCCGTGGTCTTCCGGAACGCTTCTTGTGGACATTCTGAACAGTTCCATCGGCTTCAAACTTATCTCTAATTCGAGTGATGGTAAGTCGCGTTGGTGGATCTGTTTGAAACTCCCTCCTAAACTGTCTTTGCACTTCAACTGCGTTTTCACACTTCCAGTAGCATTTTAGAATGAATTTCCTTTGTTCAAAGCTAGTCTGACTGCCATTATTAATTCTAATGGGTTTAACTTGGAGAAGAAAGAAACATCAATTGAGCTATCAGCTGTTAAAGTGTGTATACATTTTTTTGGGACGCCCTGTATATATATATATATATATATATATACACAGTATGTCCCACAAAAAAGTACACCCAACTTTAGATTGTACTAACTCCTCCAAAAATTGAGATATTTTGGATCTGTTTGTTTGATTTAATATAGCAAATTATTCTTTGTTAACATTCAAATTTATTCATGTTTAAACGAATTTGTTGTTTAAGCATCTGCTTTTAACTGAAGGGTACAACAAAATGGATTGCGCAAAATTGGTCAATGAAAAAATAGTGTGTGCTATCGATGTAATAAAAAGACAAATACATAATAATAGATACTTTAACATAATTTTAATAAGATACAAAGCAGATTTTTCTTTATTCCTTATTACAAAAGTTATGCTTAGTTTCGTTTTCTTTCAACATGACCGCCATTGGTTTCTTGAAAAACCAGAAAGATTCACGGAACAATTAGTGGTTGGAGATGAGGCGGCCTTTTTTATGAATGGTCTAGTGAACAGACAAATCTGCCGTCAATATGCACCAAAAAATCATCCACCTGAAAATCATATCTACGAAAAGAATAACTAGACAAAAACTGTCTCTCTGGGTAGGACTGTGCGGTAATGGAGCGTTATTTGGCCCGGTCTTTTACGATGGTAATCTAAATGGTGAAGCTTACCTAGAAATGATAGACCGAGAAATCCTTCCACAAATACGTATTGCTTATGGAAACTGATTTAATCGTATTTGGTGGGTGCAAGACGGAGCTCCTGCTCACAGGAGAGTTATTGTGAAGGAACGCTTGCAGGAAGTCTTCCACCAAAGAGTAATTGCTACAGGCCATGACATTGAATGGCCTCCCAGAAGCCCTGACTTGATCCCGTGTGATTACTTTTTATGGGGTCATTTGAAAAATAGAGTATTTGCATCACAACCTATCAATTTAGATGATTTGAGGACTCGCATCACAGCTGAAATCAACTTGTTAAAAGACAATCCAGATCTTATCAAAAGAGTGATGGGGAGGATGAGAGCTCGACTCCAGATTTGTATCGATAGGAATGGCGGTCATGTTGAAATAAAACGAAACTAAGCATAACTTTGTAATAAGGAATAAAGAAAAATCTGCTTTGTATCTTATTAAAATTATGTTAAAGTATCTATTATTATGTATTTGTCTTTTCATTACATCGATAGCACACACATTATTTTTTCATTGACCAATTTTGCGCAATCCATTTTGTTGTACCCTCAGTTAAAAGCAGATGCTTAAACAACTAATTCGTTTAAACATGAATAAATTTGAAGGTTAACAAAGAATAATTTGCTATATTAAATCAAACAAACAGATCCAAAATATCTCAATTTTTGGAGGAGTTAGTACAATCTAAAGTTGGGTGTACTTTTTTGTGGGACATACTGTATATATATATATATATATATTATATATATATATATAGATAGATAGATAGATAGATAGTAGTATAATATATATATATATATATATATATATAGATAGATAGATAGATAGTATATATATATATATATATACACACACACTTACTTTTGTTGAGTTTGAACGACGGTTCAGGAGCGAATTGCTCTCTGATCTCCTCCTGCCCTCGTAGCCAGCCACGCATGGCTGGTCAGGGACTTTGCACAAGAATCTGTCCAGCTAGCTGGTTCTTGAAGTTATTCAGGTCGGTGTGCTGGAGATTCCTCACTTCTTTTGGAAGGACATTGAAAAGCTTTGGGCCCCGTATTCTGAGAGTATTTTCCATCCTCGTTTTCATGGCCCCTTGTCCCACCGCAGCTGGGACCGTACAAAATCTGCCTCTTCTCTCATTTTAGTTTGTTTCTATTTCATTTCTGAGGTTAGGGACAAAGCCCTCAAGTATTTTCCATATGTGTATTATTGTGTACCGCTCGCGCCTTCTTTCAAGAGAGTAGAGTTCCAGGGATTGTAGTCGAGACCAGTAGTCTTCACCTTCCGTTTCCTCTATCTTAGACGTAAAAGTCCTTTGTATAGCTTCAATGCTCGCAATGTCTCTTTTTCTGTGTGGGCTTGTGAGTACTGAGCAATACGGAATTATTGGTAGGACTAGACTCTTCCATAATTTGAGCATGATGTTTGCTTTTTTGCTGCGGAAGCTCCTCCAGATGATTCCCATTATTTTTCTAGCCGTTGTAATTTTGATGTTATTGTGCTCTCTGAATTCTGCATCCGACGACATTATTACTCCAAGATCCCTGACTTGTGGATTTGGTGTTATCTCTTTGGCTTGCGGAGTTTTGTACCCTTTTTTCTGTAGCTCTTTGTTATTACCATATCTTAGAAGTTAGAATTTTTCTTCGTTGAACTTCATATTGTTGTCTTCTGCCCGCTGGAATAATGTTTCAATGTCGTTTTGTAGTTTTCTTATGTCATCTTCGTTCAATATTTCCTTACATACTCTATCTTTGTGTCATCTGCGAAGCATGATACAATACTGCCCTTAATATCTGCATCAATATCTGCAATCATTATTATGAACAGCAAGGGAGCTAATACTGTCCCTTGTGGGACAGAGCTCACGACTTCCGAGACTTCCGATTTAACTCTGTTTACCACCACTATTTGCGTTCTTTGCGTCAAGAAATTAAATATCCACCTTCCTAGCTTTCCAGTAATTCCTGTATCCTTAAGTTTGTGTGCTATGATTCCATGGTCACATTTATCGAAGGCTTTAGCAAAGTCCGTATATATTACATCAATGTTTTGTCCTCGACACAATGTTCCTAATATTTTCTCCTGGTGGTCTAGTAGCTGTGACAGGCATGATCTACCCGCCCTGAAGCCATGTTGATTTGGGTTGTATAAGTCTTTTTCTTGTAGGTAGTAGGTAGTTTTGCCTCTAATTATGCGTTCAAAACACTTTATAAGGTGTGAGGTGAGAGCCACTGGCCGATAAATTTTGGGCATTGCTCTGTTACCACCTTTAAATAGGGGGGCAATGTTCGCGTTTAAGGTGAATTGGAATTTGTCCTGTGTCGAGTGATTTCCTCCATAGTAAGTATAGCGGTTTTGCAATACTCTCTTTGCATTTCTTCAGAAATGTGGCACTCCATGTGTCTGGCCCTGGCGCTGAATTGTCTCGCATCTGTGATAAGGCCGTAATTACATCTCCTACCGTGAACTCGAAGTCCATTAATAGGTTTGTGCCGGGATTTGTTCTTGGTTGATCTGTATCAATGTCGAAAAACTCGTCTGGGTTTTCCACTTCCATCTCGGACTTAGGGGTGCTAAACACAGATTTAAATTGTTCCCTAAGCAGTTCACTTATTTCTTTCGGGTCATTTGTGTATTCGGCCTCCCCGTCTATCAACGGTCCAATACTCTCCTTACACTGCATTTTCCCTTTCGCAAAAGTGTAGAATTATTTTGGGTTATTTTTTATGGTTTCTGCTACCTTGTTTTTCCTCTCGTTTGTCTTATGTATGAATGTTTGCTTTAGGTCCATTTCTATTTCGTCAAGTTTCCTCTCTAGTTTGAGTCTCTTTGCATCAGTTCTGCATCTGTGGAGATGTTTTACGGTTTGTCTTCGTTGCCTGAATAGAGTCCTGATTTTCCTCTCGAGCTTGCTACGTTTTCTTTCCTGTCTCACTGGAATAGATTTCAGTATTATAGGTTTGGTTTCCGTCTCTATTATACATAGTATTTCTTGTGGAGTCTTCTCGTGTAGTAGCAATTCCCGCTTTACCTCCTTTAAATCTTTATTTACGTTTTCCCAATTTACTTTCTTTGAATTTATGTTTAAGCCTTCAAATATTCCATCTGCCTCTCTAGGATGCGTTTTCGGACCTCTGGGTGCTAACTTATATATCGATGAGGTTATGGTCGGAGAACTTTGTGTGCGTTACTTTTTTATTTATTATTATCTCGTTGTTATTTGTCCAGATTAAATTCAAAACGTTCTCCTTTCTCGTGGCTTCACAGATTTCCTGGGTAAGGGCGTAATGTTCCATAATATCTAATAGCATTGTTGCTTGGGTTCTGTCATCTTTAGTAATGTTGCCATGAAACTTCTCAACATATGTAACTTCGTCATTTTTCTTCCATGATATGAATGGGAAATTAAAATCTCCGAAAATTAGAATATTTGTTGCTGGAGTTTCAAGTAATTTTAATATGTTTTCTATTTCATTTGTAGCAAATTGGAATTCACTTTTTGTGGTGTTTGGTGGTCTGTAGATGTTCATAATGGTTAGGTTCAGACTAGGTTCAAACCTAGTAATTTTAATATGTTTTCTATTTCATTTGTAGCAAATTGGAATTCACTTTTTGTGGTGTTTGGTGGTCTGTAGATGTTCATAATGGTTAGGTTCAGACTAGGTTCAAACCTAGGTTAGGTTATATATACTACTGTATATGTGTATATAAATATATATATATATATATATATATATATATATATATATATATATATATATATATCAGTGATGTAGTCGAGACCACCAAGGCCGAGACTGAGACCGAGACCGAGACCTGATCCGTGAGATCAAGATCGAGACCGAGATCAAAGGTTCGAGATCGAGATCTACCTTCAAACCGTTCAGTTCTTTTACTTCTAATATAATAACTTCAACTGTGCTGTTTGATTTCTTTACCCTCACTTCACATGTGCAAGTGTTTTTCACGTAGATAAAACACCCTCCTCCTCGTCTAGCCACTCTATCTGCTCTGTATATGTTGTAGTCCAGCAATGCTAGTATTTCAGTATTCTCGATGCAGTTTTCACAGCCTTTTTCGCACTTATGTAAGTGTGTTTCCGTTAGGCATATGATATCTATGCTGGTTTCCGCAGCTAAATTTTGCAAGTATTGTAATTTGCAGTCTGCATGGTCCGGATAGAGGCCTTGTGTATTTGTGTATAATACATTTACCGGGTTTCTAATCTTCGTGTTCGATTCTCCTAAATGATGGTCGTTTCCTGGTCGATGTCGGTTCCTGTTTGGTGTTATTGGTTGGGCCGCTGCATTTGGGAGTATTGGGGTTGCGGCCCGTGATACCACTGTTGTTGTTATATTACACTGTGTAACACTGATTCTGTTTATATAGAATTTTTTATGTTTTCATATGCATTTGT
>JAJOZX010002313.1:352500-355000 GCA_023014485.1 Bathynomus jamesi | reverse complement strand
TTTAGCCCGACGTGGGCAACGGGTCTCTCGCAAAGAGATCCCATAAATATAGCTTCCCTCACCAGCTATCTGCAAAGCAGACAGGATCCAGCTTTGGGACGTGGATCTAGGGTTTAAAGCAAGCCTAGATCCCTACACTCAGAACCTCTATATAAGTAAAAGACTCGTTGCATTCACGTCGTGTTGAATAAATCAAAGAAAAAGGGGTAACTATTGTATTTTTAGCCAAAAAAAAACCAAAACTTAAACCTCAACCGGGACATTGAGCGTCCACTTTTCAAGGCACGAAACACGTCCGTTTAGTATACACAAACTCAGAATGGTTCCCTGAGAACATTATATGTTAAACACAGACCGTGCATGGAACAAGGAACTCTTCTGGGAAAATTAAATCCACTATAGTCCGAATAAGTAATGATAAATGACAAATACCATAGTTTTTTTCCTTTTTCATGATTTTAGCCCGACGTGGGCAACGGGTCTCTCGCAAAGAGATCCCATAAATATAGCTTCCCTCACCAGCTATCTGCAAAGCAGACAGGATCCAGCTTTGGGACGTGGATCTAGGGTTTAAAGCAAGCCTAGATCCCTACACTCAGAACCTCTATATAAGTAAAAGACTCGTTGCATTCACGTCGTGTTGAATAAATCAAAGAAAAAGGGGGTAACTATTGTATTTTTAGCCAAAAAAAACCAAAACTTAAACCTCAACCGGGATATTGAGCGTCCACTTTTCAAGGCACGAAACACGTCCGTTTAGTATACACAAACTCAGAATGGTTCCCTGAGAACATTATATGTTAAACACAGACCGTGCATGGAACAAGGAACTCTTCTGGGAAAATTAAATCCACTATAGTCCGAATAAGTAATGGTAAATGACAAATACCATAGTTTTTTTCCTTTTTCATGATTTTAGCCCGACGTGGGCAACGGGTCTCTCGCAAAGAGATCCCATAAATATAGCTTCCCTCACCAGCTATCTGCAAAGCAGACAGGATCCAGCTTTGGGACGTGGATCTAGGGTTTAAAGCAAGCCTAGATCCCTACACTCAGAACCTCTATATAAGTAAAAGACTCGTTGCATTCACGTCGTGTTGAATAAATCAAGAAAAAGGGGGTAACTATTGTATTTTTAGCCAAAAAAAACCAAAACTTAAACCTCAACCGGGACATTGAGCGTCCACTTTTCAAGGCACGAAACACGTCCGTTTAGTATACACAAACTCAGAATGGTTCCCTGAGAACATTATATGTTAAACACAGACCGTGCATGGAACAAGGAACTCTTCTGGGAAAATTAAATCCACTATAGTCCGAATATAATGGTAAATGACAAATACCATAGTTTTTTTTCCTTTTCATGATTTTAGCCCGACGTGGGCAACGGGTCTCTCGCAAAGAGATCCCATAAATATAGCTTCCCTCACCAGCTATCTGCAAAGCAGACAGGATCCAGCTTTGGGACGTGGATCTAGGTTTAAAGCAAGCCTAGATCCCTACACTCAGAACCTCTATATAAGTAAAAGACTCGTTGCATTCACGTCGTGTTGAATAAATCAAAGAAAAAGGGGGTAACTATTGTATTTTTAGCCAAAAAAAACCAAAACTTAAACCTCAACCGGGACATTGAGCGTCCACTTTTCAAGGCACGAAACACGTCCGTTTAGTATACACAAACTCAGAATGGTTCCCTGAGAACATTATATGTTAACACAGACCGTGCATGGAACAAGGAACTCTTCTGGGAAAATTAAATCCACTATAGTCCGAATAAGTAATGATAAATGACAAATACCATAGTTTTTTTCCTTTTTCATGATTTTAGCCCGACGTGGGCAACGGGTCTCTCGCAAAGAGATCCATAAATATAGCTTCCCTCACCAGCTATCTGCAAAGCAGACAGGCTCCAGCTTTGGGACGTGGATCTAGGGTTTAAAGCAAGCCTAGATCCCTACACTCAGAACCTCTATATAAGTAAAAGACTCGTTGCATTCACGTCGTGTTGAATAAATCAAAGAAAAAGGGGGTAACTATTG
Organism: Bathynomus jamesi; assembly: GCA_023014485.1. Lineage (NCBI taxonomy): Eukaryota > Metazoa > Arthropoda > Malacostraca > Isopoda > Cirolanidae > Bathynomus > Bathynomus jamesi. The sequence goes on along the minus strand of JAJOZX010002313.1, from coordinate 352,961 downwards.
TATTTTTAGCCAAAAAAAACCAAAACTTAAACCTCAACCGGGATATTGAGCGTCCACTTTTCAAGGCACGAACACGTCCGTTTAGTATACACAAACTCAGAATGGTTCCCTGAGAACATTATATGTTAAACACAGACCGTGCATGGAACAAGGAACTCTTCTGGGAAAATTAAATCCACTATAGTCCGAATAAGTAATGGTAAATGACAAATACCATAGTTTTTTTCCTTTTTCATGATTTTAGCCCGACTGGGCAACGGGTCTCTCGCAAAGAGATCCCATAAATATAGCTTCCCTCACCAGCTATCTGCAAAGCAGACAGGATCCAGCTTTGGGACGTGGATCTAGGGTTTAAAGCAAGCCTAGATCCCTACACTCAGAACCTCTATATAAGTAAAAGACTCGTTGCATTCACGTCGTGTTGAATAAATCAAAGAAAAAGGGGGTAACTATTGTATTTT
>JAJOZX010002313.1:342500-347500 GCA_023014485.1 Bathynomus jamesi | reverse complement strand
GCATTGGTTTCTGCGCGCATGTAGAAGAATTACGACATTTGATTGGGTGAAGCCCGTGGTGTAATGGTTATCATATCTGACCGGCAATCGGAAGATCCCGGGTTCGATTCCCGGGTGGTTACCTCATTTTTTCATTTGTTTCGTTCTTTCTTTCTCATCTTGCGCGGTATATCTCCTATACAAGCGTCGTTCTTTACGTTAATTATACTGCGTGTTTGCAGTTAAAATGTATATAATGTTACGGCATGCGGGAGGTGCCCCTTTGGGGCATTGGTTTCTGCGCGCATGTAGAAGAATTACGACATTTGATTGGGTGAGGCCCGTGGTGTAATGGTTATCATATCTGACCGGCAATCGGAAGATCCCGGGTTCGATTCTCGGGTGGTTACCTCATTTTTTTCATTTGTTTCGTTTTTTCTTTCTCACCTTGCGCGGAATATCTCCTATACAAGCGTCGTTCTTTACGTTAATTATACTGCGTGTTTGCAGTTAAAAAAAATATATATATACAGGGTGGGCCGTAAGTTTCCATACATAGGAAAATTTAAATTATGGTCTTCACGTGCGTCGGTATTTGGATCAGCAGTTTCCGGATGCTTGGATTGGTCGGCGTGGTCCTGTGGAGTGGCCTCCCAGATCCCCAGATCTCACCCCCCTTGATTTCTATCTTTGGGGGCACTTGAAGGCCATGGTGTATCAGGAAAAGATACGAGACATAAATCATCTAAAGGAACGTATCACCAACGCCATTACAAGCATAACGTCAACTGTGCTAATGCGTGTTCATCAACAGTGGGGAACACGTATTGAAATGTGTTTTCAAAACAATGGCAACCATGTAGAGCATATTATAAATAAAAATGGTTGTCCATAAAAAATGTTTATTTTTCCTATGTATGGAAACTTACGGCCCACCCTGTATATATATATATATATATATATATATATATACACACACACACACACATATATATATATATATATATATATATATATATATATATATATATGTTATAATGTTATAATGTTATAATGTTCAGACCAATAAAGACCCTAGGATCCACTCATGGCTGGTCTACCTAACTGTGTTCGTAATCGTGTATTGTGTGTGTCCTCCGTAGTGGCGGAGGGGACCTACAATTTTACGTGGGTTCCGAACCACAAGAACATAAGAAATTTATGTAAAAACTGCTGGTAAATTGGCAACAACCAATTTTTACGAAACTAAATATTTATCAATTTAAAACTAATTAATTATCGATTTAAAACTAAAGATAGAATCTCTGGATCCAGAGGATCAAGTCATAATAGACTACTATCCACAAATATGTACAATCTATATCTATTTATAACGGACATGCAAATATATCAGATCCAAAGAATCCAGTCAATTTCATTACGGCATCCATCAAGTCACGGTCCATATCGATTGCGGACCAAGTCAAAATTTACAACCATATACATTACACTTAGGAGGAAAAGTGTAGGTGTGGCTGTAAAGACTGTACAGTAATGTAGAAATGTGTGTGCACCCATTTTGGGTCTCCCATTTAAAGGTGTTTGTGGGGCAAGTGAAGATCATGAGTTTTTCAATACCTCACAGTACTATGGGGGGCACCGCTCGGCAGAGGAATCTCTTTAAATAGGGTGTGTAAGGACAGAGAGTATCCCCTAACCCAAGACGCTGCCTCCCTATATCCCACAACACTTGTGATGAGCTGTGGGATCTATCCCCACAAAGCCTTAATTTTACTACCTTAAACTGTACCCTTTCTATCAACATATGCGTCTAATCGATTTTTAAACATGTTTATAGACGTGCTACTAATTACTTCTACTGGCAAACTATTCCAGCTATTTACTATTCTATGCGTAAAAAAGTTTTTCGCAACTCCTGTCTCGAACCTTCTACTTGTCAACTTACACCCGTTATTTCTAGTCCTATTATATTGAGATATTTCGAAAAAGCTATCTCTATCTACGTTATCAAACCCATTCATAATTTTGAAAACCTGGATTAGATCACCCCTTAACCTCCTAGTCTCGAGTGTTGTCAATTTTAACTCCTTAAGCCTATCCTCGTACGACTTTGACCTAAGCGCCGGAATCATCTTAGTTGCCCGTCTTTGAACTCTCTCGATTTTGTCTATATCTTTGCGCATATACGGATTCCAAAATTGGACCGCGTACTCCAAATGGGGTCTAACTAATGATTTATAAAGTGGAACTATAATATCGCGCGATTTGTACAAAATTTCGAGCTATAAAACCAAACACTTTGTTCGCCTTATTGACCGCTGCTGTACTTTGTTTCGCTACTTTTAAATCACCAGTGACTATAACTCCTAAATCTTTTTCCTGCTCTACGCTTGTTAAATCTTTCCCTGACATACTATACGCAAAATTACCGTTACGCGAACCTATGTGCAAAATTTTGCACTTATCAACATTAAATCTCATTTGCCATGTGACTGACCAATCAACGATTTTATTCAGATCTTCCTGAATTTTACCTCTATCTTCGTCATTAATCCCCTACCACCCAGCTTCGTGTCATCCGCAAACTTTGAAACTGTACTGACTAGGCCGACATCTAAATCGTTAATATATACAGTATAAGAAAAAGCAAGGGGCCCAATACAGAACCCTGAGGAACGCCACTCGCTACATTAGCCCAACACGACTCCGCTCCCTCAACGACCACCCTCTGTTTCCTGCCTCGCAACCACTCTTCTAGCCAATTTATTACCACACCCCTGATTCCATGAGCCTTAGTTTTTTCAATGAGTCTTTTGTGCGGCACGGTGTCAAATGCTTTTTGAAAATCTAAATACACTACATCAACCGCCCGATGTCTATCGTAAACGTCAACCACGCTTTGGAAAAATTCTAAAAGATTAGTTAAGCAAGATTTGTTTCGCCTAAATCCGTGCTGCGTATTTCTAACTAGCTTATACACTTCTAAGTGTTCGACTATACGATCCCTAATTATTGATTCCAGTAGCTTACCTACAGCAGACGTTAAACTGATTGGCCTATAATTTCCCGCCGCACCTTTATCGCCTTTCTTAAAGATAGGTGTTACGTTTGCTAACTTGAAATTATCTGGTACGCACCCCTCACAAATAGACGCATTAAAAATCTTTGTTAGCGGCACAACAATGCTGTCTTTTAATTCTTTTAGTTGTATGGGATATATGGAATCCGGCCCCGGTGATTTACGCGTTTTCATTTTATCAATATAGCGCGTTACCTCCCCTTCAGTAACCACTATATTATCCAAAATATTACCATCATCAAAAGGTATTATGTCTGTGACCGTAGGGATATTTGTTACATCTTCTATAGTAAAAACTGACGTAAAAAATTCGTTTAGCAAGGTAGCCATTTCCTTTTTTTCAGAAACTAGATCTCCGTTTACATTTTTCAAAGGCCCCAAGACGCTTTTTACTGGATTTCTATTATTGACGTATTGAAAGAATCGCTTGGGGTTTTCTTTACCGTCACGAGCTATGAAGATTTCAAATTCGCGCTTGGACTTTTTTATTACACTTTTCGCTTCACGCCTTAGAGATATGTAGTTGTTTCGTAACAACAGATTATCTTTATCGCACTTATATAGCCTATAAGCCCTATCTCTACTCTTTATAATGTCTCCTACTCTAGAAGTAAACCACAAAGGCTTGTTGTTTACTTTCGCACGTTTAATTTTGTACGGGACACATTCCTCATTTATAGTCCTAAATACTGTTTTGAACGATTCCCACATTAGTTTTGCGTTGGAGTTCCCCAGCACGTTTTCCCAATTGACGTGTGACAATTTATTTCGAAATTTACTAAAGTCTGCGTGCTGGAAGTTAGGAATTTTAGTCGAGTTAGCTGGTTTCGAGTGACTTACTGAGAGGACAAACTCTACCATATTGTGATCGCTATTGCCCAACGGTTCTATTATTTGAAGATCAGTAATTAGCCTGTCATCCGTAGTTATTACTAAATCTAAAATACTGTCCAACCTCGTAGGTTCCCCAACCTTTTGAATAAGAAAGCTATCCTCGAGAAAATTAACTAAACGATTACCTTCCGCGTCTCCCTGCATTGTATCGTAATTTACGTTGGCGCAATTAAAGTCACCCATTACTAAAGCCTGCTTACTACCGATTATTCGCTTTAGTTCACGATATAACGCTTCATCCGTATCAGCTGTTTGATTAGGGGGCCTATATATAACCGCAACAACAAGTTTGAAATCGTTCAATTTAAGTTCTGCTATAGTCGAATCTATCTGTTCTGGAATTGTGTGCTTTACTTCTATAACGTTCGCTATATTATCTTTGATATACAACATAACACCGCCTCCTCGCCTACCTATTCTGTTTTTAACAAAAAGTCTATAACCTTTAATTTGATACTCCCCTACAAAGTCACGAGTTTCAGTGCTAAGCCACGATTCATTTATCGCAATTATATCATAGTCTTTACAAGCAATTAAAGAAAAAAATTCGTTTATTTTATTTCGTAGGCTACGAGCATTTAAGGATAGAACCTTCAAATTGTTTGTAATTGCGACAACTTCGCGAGCGCAGTGGAAATTTATGGAATTTACGCTGGGACCGTTCGAGTTACGGGCCAGCCTGAAAAAAAGAAGAGACAGTAGTATTATGAAAGAGTCTTCCTAAACGCGCAGCTTCTACGTCATTAAGATGAAGTCCATCTCCGAGGAACAAGTCCCTCCTGCCGCAGAAACTGTTCCAAAAATTTGCAAAATGCACTCCTTCCTGTTGGCAAAGAGACTTTAGATTATTGTCAATTAGGTCGCCTTGCTGTAGAAATCGTTACGATGGATAATTCGAGGAAGTATACCTGTTAAAACAATCTTATTAGTTTTTTCCTTTAATCGCTCTAGTAAGTCCCTGTACCTAGCCAGCAGTTCTTCCGATCTAGAATTTAAAACGTTATTAGTACCGACATGAATAACATACGTTGTGTCCTCGGAGGTACCA